>MU005764.1:1550455-1572080 GCA_010093715.1 Pleomassaria siparia CBS 279.74 | reverse complement strand
TGTGTGTGTGTGTGTGTGTGTGTGTGTGTGTGTGTGTGTGTGTGTGTGTGTACGTGTGTGTGTGTACGGAGAAACAGTGGAGCAACTCCCAGTGCTGCGCGTCTGTCACATATGTAGAGTTGTGGAGACGCGTTCAAGGTCTAGCCGATGATTGAGACATGTAAGGGTGAAAGTTGCCAATGAATGAGAATGAGACATGGAAGGGTGAAAGTCACGAAAGAAAAGAAAAAAAAAAAAAAGGTGGCGTGGTCTGTGTCTGTCTGGGAAATATTACAAAGTATTATGTGGTGTGAGCGCGAAGATTTGACAAGGCGCTAATTATGGCTGCAGTTAGCTTCTCCGCATTCCGTGGTTGGTGGCGCAGCTCAACAGTTTGGCATCCTTGGAAATTGGGCAAAGGGCGAGAATCGTCTCAAAGTTAAAATCATCAATAGTTTTGACAACGGAATGGAAATTGTGTCTGCATAGTCATACATAGGGGGGGGGGGGGGGGAGGGTGATTACAATATATGGGACGGTAAGGGTGAAGGGATCCAGAATCTGATTGTGATATTATTAGAGCTATCGGGAACCGAGCATACAGTATGTATGTACAAGACCATGTCATGACGGTTCGAAAGCGGAAGTGCATACTCGGAGTAATATGTACGACATCAATCAACGACGATTACGCACAGTCATCGGTGAACAGAGTCGAGCACATCAGATGGATGCGGAGAATTACCTGACCGAGCAAAGACTCGAAATGGCAGTACGAGATGGAATAAGAAGCGACCTTGTTGTAGCATGCAGCTTACATATGTACCTTATGCACATGTCACTGTCGCATTTGCTCATCGCTCGGCCACTCTATCTTAACCACACTCCTGCAACTCGTATGCTGTACCTCCATCTTTCTTTTCTTAAGCCTTGGTCTCGAGTGCTCCAAAGTCCTGCACAACCCTTTCTAGGGACGTCTCTTTAGTACCGTATCGCCACAGGTGTAATGGTGGGTAAAGTCGCCCTGCCCAATTCACAAGGATGCTTCCCCGTGATCGGAGTCGGGCTGAACAGATTCGAGCACTGAGCCATGTTAGTGACCTTTGGCGAGGTTGTGAGTATAGGCACCGAACGCGTACCGTGCGGGTAGGTGATGGGCAGCCGAAACCAGCAGAAGTCCAGCAGACCCACGAATGATTTTCTTCAAAGTTGCATCTCTGAAAACTCATGTTAGCCAAAATCTTATCCATCCTTCATCTACCCTCTTACTTCAAAGTCAATCGAGAAAGAGAACGCTCTGAACTTACCGCCAGCGCATCCGTAGCATAACAAGGATACGCCACCGTCGCCAACAGTGGGCAGTCGCAGTGCCTCGAAAAGATAGGAATCGGTTCTGAATGGCCTCCTCCAGGCCTCTTCGTAGTCCTAGTCGTCGAAAAGTTGCACTGCAAACCAGTGGGTAGCAACGTAGACAACGTCACCGGAATGTTGAGCGATGTCGATGGAACGAGCCACAGCGTCGAGGTCGGGATCGTTGCCGAGATCGAGACGGGGATGTCGCTTGGGTCGAGTTGGGCGTGAGGAGCTGCGGTCACGATGGCCGTCAAGCCTGCAAGAACAAGAGCAACGCGCATTGTGCTTCGATGGGTGTCTGAGATGGGACAAGAGTAACAACAAACTGACACAGAGCGAGACGATATGTACTGGTCTGTTGACCGTGCCGGTTGAAGCGATGCCCGAATTCTACGTCGGCTGCGCGAACCCATCATCTCAATTCCTTTCCCTGCGGAACTGCCGTCCATCCTCGGGTGCTATCTATATCCCCATCTCGTCAAGCCATATTGCACAGAGCGAAAACATCGTCAAGATCGACAGGAACAGATGGCCGAATTCATTTCCATGTCCGCAACTGGCACTTCTGATCAATCTCAGACCACAAACGCTTGTACAATGGGACATGGATGGCTATTTTTGGAAGGCCGCAAATATGTCGAGTTATTGTAATGTAGAATTCCGGTTGTTGTCTTCTACTGTTATTGTGTATGGCGTTTCCTGGAGTGCTGATTGGTGGGGGTTACCATCGGTTAATATGGGGATGCTATAATGTATGTAGGGGAATTGAGATGGCTAAAGAAGAAGAGAAGTGCTCAACAAAAGCGGTAGTCGGCCTGAGGAAGGGTAAATGGTCTAGAGCTCTCTCAAAACATCCCATCCACTTGTTTGTTTGCGCCGTGTCAGTGATTGAAAACTTGTTAACCAGGTCTAACATGCTCGCTTTACTTTTGCAGTGTTCGTATCTATCGTCCATCCAAGTCACGGTCTAAGCTTGGAGCGCTGGTATCCCGATATGAATCGTCAACATCTCGGTGTACTTTCTGTCGGCACTCTGAACATACACCGCTTCCTACTGCAGCGATAAACAGTCGCACCGAAGCACAGTTACTTTAACCTACTGTAGTCTAGCGTTGGCACTCAACCATCTTTCTGTTTTGCCTCATGTTTAACGGCAGCTATGAGCGCCAGCGTCGTTCTTGCAAGGCAATGCCGCGAGATGGCAAGACCCTTGTGGGTTTCCTACCGCCTGTGTGGCGTAGATCATCATCGACGGGGCGCTCTTGGTGTTGTAGGGGTCCTCCTCTTAAACCAGCTTGTGCATGTGTCCGTTCCTCGTTGGACCTCGCTTTCGCCTCCCTTTCGCTGCGCTTCCTGCCCCGCTAGGATTTAGAAGTGTTGCGGGGCAGCATAAGGGTCCGATCCTAGCTCTTGGCTCAAAGGTTGGATATCGCGGTATGATGTTGCGTTGCGTCGCGGCTGCTATCAACCGTTAGGTAGCTTTGCGTGAAGTGTGTGTGGAGAAGTGTGTGGGGGTTCTTGGAGAGGATCGAATTTCTGACCTGCATCCTGGAGGGTGGCAACGAAACAATTGATTGCAGTATACGAACCATGGCAATATCTGGCGGATATTTCCGGCAGGATGAGTACGGAGAGATACACGAGAATACTTTGTACATACCGCTATCTTGCATCCTACAAAGGGCATTTTGCCTTCCTGCTTACTCCCCCCCCCCTCCCCCGTCGCACTACAACTCTATTTACCGTGGAGGGGTCTGCTAGTCCTGCGTTGGCTGCCTGATCCTTCGTACTGGACATCTTTTTGTTGAGAAAGCTGAGGTGCCGAGAATGGGAACGAATTGCTAGAAAGAGTAAGGAGCAGAGGACGTCCGAATAGGGATTGGACGTGATGAGAAGTGCCATATCCGATCAGGTGACATTCTAGGGCTAGCATCAATAGGTATACTATGTATGTATGTATGTCTGGTCAAGTAGCACTGAGATCCCTGCACGTGAGCTCGGGCCTATATACCACGTGCACCGTGGTATGACGAAGATCAGCATCTGGAATCAACGACACCAAAAAATATTTACACGACACCACCATTCTCCGTAAGTCCATGGCCCCCCTTATGCCCTGCCATGATGCGTCCTGCACAATTACCCTGTCTAAATCACCCTCATAAGCCGCCATAAACGATACTGTACCACATATCATGGCACCCTCCCGAGCCCTTGTCCGCTTCGCAACGTCTGCACAACATCGCTCAACTCCGCACCTTCTCTCCCCCGCGTGTCGCATGCGCATTTACACATCTCGACGTCCGATATCAGCACTAGCCTTCGTATGTCGGAACACACGGGCATCCCTACATCCAGGCCCATTGCGCCATTCCCCCGCATTCGCAACACCACGGCGGTCATATTCGCAGATTGGCGCAACGGCCCCCGAGCCACCGGATTATCTGAACGAGAAGGAACTACACATCTTCAACAAGCTCAAGACCGAGTTACAGCCTGTCCAACTCACGGTCGGTCATTTTCTCCTACATTGTTCCACGCATACCCATACCTTGGTCCTGTATGCTGTCTCATGAGCGGTTGGCTCACCGGTTAAGCCCCACGGACCAGTGACTCTGGCATGGAGCGCACTCGAACACATGCACCTCATCATTGAGACAAAGGAAGGCTAATCTCGCGTGCCGATTATAGGTCAAGGATATCAGCGGCGGTTGTGGGTCCATGTACGCACTGGAGATTGAGTCGACAAGGTTCAAGGGCTTGTCCATCATCAAACAACACAAAATGGTCAACACTATCCTGGCGGAGGAAATTGCGAGCTGGCACGGCGTGCAACTGAAAACGAAGGCTGCGTAAGGATTCCGGGAGGTAACGAGTTATCCAAGATAATCGGTGAACCACCGGGAGAGAGGTAGCAGCCCATGTTCTCATAGATTGACGATACTCTTATATCGACGGCCTTTGTGTATGAATATTTGTACAACATGTATTAGGAATCATAGCAAGAAGAATATTTTATGTTGCCGCACTTGAAAAAAAGACAAATAGGGATTCTTGCCGAGTCACGGCTGGTAGAAATATAGGGTAAAAATATAGGATAAAATGTAGCACAAACGCATCATGACTGATACAAGACAAGACAAACTTCCAACAATTCTTGTGCAAACGCATCAGTCAATGGAGGCTTCGAAGCCCGGAAGCCAATATGCACCAAACTCAATCAAGTCCGAATCTGCTAATAGGTGGCCGGCGGCGTGAAAGAGAAGTCATCATCATGCGGAAGTCATAACTTCAGTCTCGCTGTATTGAATCTCATTCTACAAATACAATTCGCCATGCATGGTGTGCGAAAGACTCGTAAACAATGACCTTGAACGCCAGAACCTTTACCCCTGCACCAACCATTCCACATAGGGGCTATCCTTTGGACATATCCTCCCACCCTTGCAAAAAGAAATTATTTCACTCACTGAACGAGCTCTGGAGTTATTTGTCGGACTCGTCGGTGTCCTCGGATGCAGCCTCGGATGCATCATTGAATGCTAGGAATGAAAATCGATCTAATAGCGGTTGGGTTTGTTAGTCGACAGGGACATCGGATCTCGTTGTTGGTGGTAAGCTGCATTTGGTGGTATCGCGGTTGAAGGTGCTGGGGTGGACGGAAGTGGGATCGGAATCCCTTCGAACGGAAAGGGAGGGGACGTTTGATATTGATTGTCGGTGGTAGAGGACCACCCCAATCTGTAGGCTTCTGTAGACAAGTTGGGGCGTTCTGTAGAATCTTCGTACTCGCTGTGCGTAATAAAAATCTTGGAGATCTTGGGTATGAGTATCGTGTTCGGATGATTCGTACTGAGGATTGTGCCGCTCATTTTCCAGTTGTAGATCCTGCGACGTGCCCTCGCCATCAAGATCTCCCTTTCCTGTGGATTTCCCATCTGTGATTGTCCACCATACGGCTCTTGTGATATATGCCGCGTACATGTCCCGGGGACCACATTCTTCCGAGGTTCGAAGTGTGGACATTTCTCAGGCTCTTGGACATTTTTGCATTTAGTGCAAAGATAACAGAACGTTTCGATGCAAGTGCAGAGTGCGTAGGCTGCAACGATTGAGTAGCACATAACGGCGTCGGGTAATGGTAGGGCGAAGAGTAAGTTCAAGAACGGGAGAGCATAAGTGATGTTTTGGTGAGTGGGAGAGAAAAAAGCGCATGGGCGAAGGGGAGGTTGGCCCCAGGCGTGTCGTACGGAAGGGGCATGAGTGTAGTGAAACTGCAAGCACGATGATGTGCAATTGACCACGTTAAAAGATGGACAACAGCGAGTCCCGCCTTCTTTTCTCGATAAACTTTTCTTCACTCTTAGGTGTAGGTGGCAGTACAGTAGCTCCAGGACGTGCCTGCAGACTGATCGAGAGGTTTGACCTGCATATGAACTTTGAGATACAGCCCATCCAGGTCGTTATCAAGCCCACACCCTATGCCCACAGCCATACAAACGATGTTTTCGAGGTAGATATAGAGAGTTACTTCAAGTGGCTGAAGTATGATGAAAACAGCATCAATATATCAAGATCCCGTCACTGGTGAGAGATCGTTGCGATGAACGTTTGATTTCGCTATCTATTGAAGACGCACGAAGTTCCAGCGAGGGAGGCCCTGAGATATTTCAGGTACGGATATGCGAAATTGGGTCAAAACGTTATTGTCCGATGCCATTAGCCTGTTCTTCTCCAACAGTCTTAACCAGACTGCATCCGTATTCCTATATTCAAGTGACTCACGCACGTTACTTCGCTCCAGAATAGGCTCCAGCATATCCAATATGTCGTCGAAGAATTCTTCTCGAACGATGACATGTTTAGCGATCGCGCACAAAGCATGATTCAAGCTATTTGAGATCATGCGTGTCGGCGCACTGACGTACAGCTCGGGACGGTAAGATGGCTCACGATCGGATGTGACTTTCAAAGATGAAAGATTGTCGTCTTTATGTGTGATGGCAAGATTTGTAGAGCCAAGGTTCTTGTTCGATCGATTGTCCGTCTTCTTCAGTGTGCGTCGGTGGACGGCCTGCAGGTCGCTCCACGCGCCTTCGATGCGACCCTTCATGAAGTTCCCCGCATGTATGCACATCAATGACACAATGTCTAGCGCATTTGAGACCACATAAGCCTCTGGGTCGTCAATTCGTGGGAGCAAGACAGGCCACAGAGTATTGATGAGCGGGAGGAATGAATTCTCGTGTTTTGCCAGGGCAGGGATTGTCGTATGGAGGAGTGCTAATAGCGACGATCGAAGGGTTGATGAGGACGATGTGAGGTAGTGTTGGGTGAGTTCTGAGATCTTGAGGATGATATCGAAGATTCTAGGTGCGGGGGGTAAAGGATCGGGTGGTTGTACGGCTTGGTCGTCTTCTTCGTTTTCGTGCGGCGTTTCTTGTGCGTTTGTGTCCTCTGGATCTTTGGTCGGGTCCTTCCAAGGACGGCGAGGAAAATGCTCTCGAGTTTCTTTCTCGTGTTCTTCGTCGTTCTTGCGTGTTTCTGTTTCCATTTCTTTGAGTGCATTGACGATAGCAGACATCGTGGTAGGTTTCTCAGATTGCTCGCGAATGTTTGAATCATCAGCGGTGATCATGAGCTGTGGTATCTTGACCCCCTCTTCCACCATACCCCCTAGTGCAGAGAAGAGAAGCTCAACAAGCTTTGGGTATCCGTGGAATCTCTCGAGTGCGGAGAACATACTCGCCACTAGGTCATCTAGGTAAGGAAGTAGGGAGGGACCGCACAGCCGCATCATCATGAGAAGAACTTGAGGGGCTTGAGGCGAGATATCATGATAGTTGAGCTGCAAGCCTACAGCATTAATGATATAGTCCACATTGGAAACAATGAGATCGCTGACACTCTTGAAGCCACAAGATTCTGCTAAAATATTGAGACAGCTCATCGCATGGTTTTGTAATGCCTGGTTTGGAGTTCCTAGAATATGGAGAGCTGGGTATAAAACATCAACCAGTTCTCCCCGGAAGTCGGTCTTATATCTGCTAGCTTGTAAGGCAATTACCTCGAGAGAAAGGGCCTGGAAGTGCCAATGTGTTTCAGTATCACTTGGTGATTTGGTGAGTCTAGCTAGTGATATGTTGTACAGCGTATCAAGTAACTCGTTTTGAATGTTCGATGTTCCGAGGTCTAGAAAATCGTCCACAGCAGAATCGAAGATCACCATATCCTTCAAAAGGTTTACAGAGAGCCAGAGGCTCGCAAGCTGAGTTTCTTGAGGTCCAAACTCTGTATCGTTGACCAAATCCCGAGCAACTGTAAGGGCGGATTTTGACTTTGCTAATTCTTGAAGAAGGTACCGAAACTCTTTCATCATCTCTTCTTGACCTTTCAAGCGTAACGCCAGGGGCTGAAAGGTTGTTGCATGAGCACTGCTTAATACAGAACCCATCTCTATTGTCATGGGAGCTGTTGAATCTACGAGAGCACCAGGAATGTTCGAGTCGCCCATGATGTTTGAGAGTCCGTCGCGAAGGTTTCCCGCTAGTAGCTCGTCAATTATGGTCAGGTCAGTTTCCTCTCCGTTCAGTAACCGAACCGCGATCGATATTTGGTGGATGATCTGCCGTCGACTTGCGTCGTCTTTGGATTGCATGAATCTCGGAAGAGATATCACCCAGCCGTTGAGACTATCTCGTAAGAGCTCAGAGAGCCTATGATCCGTGTAGAGCAGTGTTTTTAAGTCATTCTCTATTGTATCATTTTCTCCTCCACGGCCAGCGAGCGTCACCATGGTCTCGGTAACCATGCCGATGCATTCGGAGAGAGACTTTCGGCAATCCCGTATGATTCTGAGACATAGCTGGAGTAAAGCGTATCGGACTTCTTTTTTATCGTGGTTGCGCAATTTGAGTATATTTGCTAAAGCAATCTTGATTTGGGTGGTAGTAGCTTGCAGCCAGGAGGCCGTACGCAGAAACCTTTTGTTATCTTTATCATCACCTCCAGTGTCTTGTGAAGGGAGATCCGTTGTTTGGCGATCGCTCAGTACACGAAGGAGTAACAACGACATCGTGTCCAGACCGCGCTCAATAACCCGGAAACTCGCGCGTTTAGTGCTACTTGGAGTCAAGAGTTTCGTCAGTGATGACACCATTCTTGGAAGAAAACTAGCCAATGCGTCTAAATCGTCAATGCCTGAAGCTAAAGCCTGAACAGCCGCCAAAGCCTGGAGTCTGACGCTATTGGATTTGAGATCAGTGATACTGTCAAGCATCACGAGAACGGCTTTCCCAAGGGTCGGTATGTTCCCTGTTTCGGTGAGAGAAGATTTCCCCTTAGAGGTCCTAGACATCTCGGCTAGCAATTCAGCCATGCATTTGAAGGCAGCCGCTTGAAGCTCCTCGGACGTTGCTGGGATGCCATTCTCAGCAGAAGAAGGGTTGGCCAAGAACGTGAACAGGATTAAGAGTTGGCCGGAGAGCGCGGGAGAAAGATTTCCTTTCCATCCCGTTCTAAGAAGAATGGAAATGCATTCCAAAGAAAGTTCTAATGCGTGAGCTGACACCGTCCTGGATGACCGAAGAACATGTGAGATTGGCACAAAGACAAACTCGGCAAGTTTGGCATCTAGAATGTCCGGTTTTGCTGCTAGTTGCTTCAGAGTTCCCAGTAATTTGGTAAGAGACTGAACAATCTCTCTCTTGGCACTTGGTCGTTGTGGAAGGCTTGAAATAACCTGGATGAGCTCAACACATTGCGGCTTCAGCTGAACGAGCCATGTTAACGAGATAAAATGCATGGGAGGGTTTGATACCACGAACAACTTGAAATATCTGCTTCTTCTCCATATTCCCAGATTTCCGTGCCGCCCCTACAAAAGCCCGTGCATCTGAAGGAAATGAATGTGATTGGATTCTAGCCGTACAGAGAGAAGAAACGAGCCTAGTGAAGTCGAGTTTATTGGCGACCAGTGTTCTACTGATATAGCTTCTTTTTGGTGTCGATGTTGAGACAGTGAAGTGACTAGGAGTAAGAGAAGACGTCGCCGGTGAGCTCAAAGATGAACGATGTGCCAAGATCAATCGCACGGGCCTTGGTTGGCGAAGTCGCGACTGGCCAGAAGCGCGTCCTATAAGCTCCAAGTTTCATCGCTGACGCTCATCAACTCTCACCATCTCGTCAACTCGACACATCCACGACAACCACCCCCCGCGAGTCCGCGAGTGCTATCCGCGCGCCAACATTTACGGTTGATACTGCACACTCCTGCAACTAGTGCGACACCCTTTTCGAACGCGCAGCCACGCGATGGCGACTCGAAGTCGACGAAGCGCCGCGACAGAGGTTGTCGTCGAGGAGGAGGAGGAGGAGCAACAGGATGGACCCAGCAAACTCAAGTTCAAGCAGCCACTTGTTGGGCGCCCCGGCAAGCAGGTCAGCGTGGGCGACCTGTTGACGCGACTAAAGGCTCTCTGTGAAGAGCTCCGAGGTTTAGAGCAGGACGAAGCCGATCGGGAGTCGCTCGAGCCCGTCGCAAAGGAATTGGCGCATCAGAGTCTGATACAGCACAAAGATGCGGGCGTACGCGCCTGGACGGCGTGCTGCGTGGTGGATATGTTCCGGCTTTGCGCACCAGATGCACCGTACACGGCCCAACAGCTCAAGGTATACATCCACAGCACCTTCACCAACTGCGACACAACTAACGCGTGCAATCAGGACATTTTTAACTTGATCGTCGTCAAGATCTTTCCTCTCATCGCCGATCCTTCAAATCCTTACAATGGCCAGCATCTCTATGTGCTGAAGTCTCTTGCCGAATTTAAGAGCATTGTCCTCCTCACCGATATCCCTTCCTCAAGCAATCTCACCTCATCGCTCTTCTCGACATGCTTTGATGTTTTGTCTGGGCCATCCAAGGCGGAAAGTGGGGAGGAATTGAGCAAGAATGTGGAGCACCACATGACCGCCGTGCTCTCAATCCTCATCGATGAAGCGCCCACGCTTTCGTCTGATGTTGTGGATGTAATAGTAGCGCAATTCCTCTGGGCAGATCCTATAACGCTAGGCTCTGGTACATCCAAGGGAAAGAAGAGTGCACCCATCGACATCAAACAGTCCACTTTGCGTCGGAAGGAGGCACCGCCTGCATACAATATGGCGAAGAATCTTTGTAACACTTGTCCAGAAAAGATTACGCGTCTGGTGTCCACCTATTTCAGCTCAGTCATCGTCGACTTTGCCTCGTCCGGAGGTCTGGGAGTTCCATCGAAGCGAAGAGCGCGACACCAAGAAGACAGCGGAGACGAGTCGGAGGATGAGGGGACCAAAGGACCATCAGAGGAAGAAATCAACGACGCTAACAAAGCCCATCGATTACTCCGAGAGCTATGGCGATGCTCTCCTGGTGTTCTACAAGACATCATTCCACACCTGCAAGACGAATTAGGCACAGAAAATGTCCAGCTCCGGCAACTCGCCACAGAAACATTTGGAGACATGATATCAGGCATAGGAGCAGCCGGTCCGCCACCACGCCCTGAGTTGAATCCTGCAGCATACCCATCACAAAGTCTCGGTCCCTCCGACTCGGTACGAACCTATAACTTCCTTACTACGCCCACTTCACCAAACTCGTTTCCGACCCAGCACGCAGCGGCCTATCACGCATTCTTACAGCGCAAACACGACAAGTCGCCGATCATAAGAGCCTCCTGGGCAACGAGCGTTGGTCGTATTCTCATGACATCCGCCGGGGGTGTTGGCCTTGATCCAGATGAAGAGCAGAAATTGCTCAAATCTTTCGCCGACTGTCTTATAGATAGCGATGAACGGGTGAGACTAGCGGCGGTCAGGGCAATTGACCACTTCGAATTCAATGATATTGTCCAGAAGCTGGGAAGTAACGGCAGTATGTCTGAACCGGGCTCTGTTCTCTCCAACCTCGCAGACAGAGTGAAAGACAAGAAGAATGTGCTCCATGCGGAGAGCATGAAGCTTCTTGGAAAGATCTGGGGTGTTGCCGAAGGTGCCATTGCTGAGGGCAATGAGAGAATCACTCGACTTTTGGGACCTATACCTTCCAGGATCCTCGAGGCTTGTTATGTCAATGATCCGGAGATCAACGCTCAAGTCGATCTCATCCTATTCGAGGCTCTGTTACCACTTGGCTATCCACCCATGAAACCAAAAGCGGTCGCCAATGGAAATTCACAGATTGTGAGGGACAGTCAACCAAACGGCGATCAGGGTTACACAGAGGCAGATCTAGACCAGATACGTGCAGAAAGGCAACTTGTACTCGTCAGAGGTCTCGAAGAGAAAGCCAAAAAGGTGTTTTTCGCCAAACAAGGTAATCAAGCTGCCGGCGCGACGTATATGGAGCAGTTCTTGAAGTTGTGTGAAGAATATAATGGCGGCGTGATGGACTCGGGAGAGAAAGAGACGAAGAAGAAGCTCGAAGGTCTAATCAACTATTACGGAAAGACACTTCCAGATTCTGCGCGAGTAGTTGAGGATCTTTGGAAATTTGTCAAAGCTCATGACCGCCGAAGCTACCAGCTGATACGATTTTGCATGGCACCTGACAGTGAGTATCGCAAAGTGTTCAAGTCAATTGTAAGACTACCCTTGCCATCTACCATCTTTAAGCTAATCGGATGCATAGAAAGAACTTCGAAAACGGATCGAGGACAATCAAGCCAACACCACTCTACTTGAGACTTTGATACCACTGGTATACAGAGTCAGTTTGCTTTGCTACAGTAAGAGTCACGTGCCTGCAATCATCGCATACACTCGCAGTGATGAAAAGGGGCTTGGAGCGACTGCACACGAGGTTCTGAAAGAAATATCTACAAAGCACCCGAAAGTCTTCAAAACCCACGTCCAAGACCTTTGCAAAGCCCTGGAAAGCGAAGCGCCTACAGCAAAGACTCCGAACCCACCAAATGCCGTGGATGATCTCAAGGCCTGCGCAGCTTTCGCGAAGAAATTTCCTGATGAAGTCCCCCTGAATACTAAGGAAAACCGAAAACTGATTCAGAGTTTCCTAAATTTCGCGAAGTACGGGTCTCCTCCTAAGGCCGCAAAGCATGCGATCACAATCATCATGAGCAGTGATAACAAGAAGGAGATGCACGCTAGAGAACTCTTAGCCTACAGCATCAAGGACTATGACTATGGTACCGATCACTTTTTGACCAAACTCGCTGCCATCAGCCAACTGGTACTTATCGCTCCCCAGGAATGCGAAGATGACAGCGATGCTATTCTAGAAATTGCTGCCACGCGCACCCTCCTCAAGGCGCATCACACGTCTCCTGAAGCAGAAGTTGAATGGATGGAGGTCCCGGATGACGACATGGTGGCTCGAACCTGGGCTCTCCGAATTCTCGTCAATCGATTGCGTTCCTTCTCCGCCGAGATAGACATCAAGGAAACAGCGTCCCCAGTCTATGCCATGCTCAATCGAATGGTCAAAGAAAATGGCGAGATCTCGAAAAAGAAGACAACGCCTCAAGGCCATAAAAGCCTACAGAGGCTGCTCGCGGCGAATTTCCTGCTCAAACTGTCTTGTTCCCGCCGGCTCGATGCTCTCTTAACACCCTCAGACTTCAACGAGCTCGCCCTCGTAACACACGATGGTTGCCTCCAAATTCGGAAGGCCTTTGCCACGAAGCTTATGAAGTATCTCGGCCAGAACCGACTACCAACGCGTTATTACGCAATACTTTTCTTTTGCGCATACGAGCCGAATCACGATCTGAAGGAGAGCTTGGTCACATGGATACGCTCACGGCGTTCTGCCTTTGCTATCCGTAAGGAAACGATATTGGAGACAGTTTTTGCTAGGCTACTCAGTCTCCTTGCGCATCACCCCGATTTCGATACCGATCACGCTACTCTGAAGATCATGTCGGAATACATCATTTTCTATCTCAAGTGTGTCGCGACACAAGACAATCTCTCACTTATCTACCATGTCGCACAACGGGTTAAAGGCATCGCAGATGGTATTTCTTCCTCGACGCAGGCGAATGAAAATCTTTACGTTCTTTCGGACCTAGCACAAGCCCTTATTCGGATATGGGAAGAACAGAACCAATGGAGTATGCAGTCGTGGCCCGGGAAATTGAAACTTCCTGCCGGCATATTCAAGCCATTGGAGAGTCATGAGCGTGCCCAGGAGATCGCCGATAAAGTGTGGGTAGATGAAGATCTAACAGACACTCTGGAGTCAACTGTTCGAGCAGCGTTGAAGAGCAAGAAAAGGAAAGCTACTGACGGCGGGGAGAGGTCGCGAAAGAAGGCGAAGGTACCTGGCATGAAGAAAGAGAAGGCCAAGTCAGAACGATCTTTCAAAACGCCCAAGAAGAAGAAGAGGGGTGGCGACAGTGACGACGAGGCAGGAGACCGCACACTTCAGTCCAGTGGGCCAAGAAGGAAGAGCGATCGGAGGAGTAACGCCAAGAGCTATGTCGAGGTGTCAAGTGATGAGGAAGAAGATGCCAAAGCGGGGGAGGAAGTATACGATTTGGAGGAGGATGAAGACGCGGAAATTGCAGATGAGAGTAGAACGGCATCTTCTGTACCAGTGGAGGACCTCGAGATGGTGGATGCTCAAGAGGAAGCAGAGTCGAAATCAGACTCAGAAGCAGAAGCCGATCCTGAGCCTGAACCCGAACCCGAACCCGAACCCGAACCCGAACCGGTGAAGAGGGCAACGAAGGGCAGAGCCTCAAAGAAGTCAAATGGAGTCTCTTCATCACCAGTGAAGGAGAAAACAAAGGCCCCTGCACGAACAAAGGCTACCAAGCCCACCAAAGAAGCGACACCGGCAAAGGTAGGAAATCCCAAGGTGAACGGCAATGCGGCAGCATCGTCTAGTCCCGTAACGACCAAAACCACGACGAAAGGCAAAGCGAAATTGTCCGGAGACGTTGCTTCATCCAAACCCGTTGACAACGGCACGACAACGGTTATGACGCGACGCAGCGGCCGGACGAGGGGTTAGTCACCTTCGGCTCTGCCTTTCTTTTACAGAGCCGACTCGTATTTCTCCGTTGTAGGAAAGACTGTTCTGGCTGGGTTTCTTCTTGCATGGTCACGATTTTCGATTTCACGGGGAAAGGGGTAATTTCTGGAAGGCTTGGGTGTATGTTTCGATAGGTTCCTATCAGTGTAGAGCGAAAAGAAAAGCTCGGTGCACGAATAATGAAGAAAGGGTTCTCTTTTCGTAGGGTAGTGTTATGCGATTTATCTCTCCATGATACCTTTCGCGCGTATACCATGCATACGGGTCTCCATAGTACAGTACGTTCGTTTCCTTTCCAACCGATCACTGGCTCTTATCGGGGTGACGGGGTTGTTTCGGAGAACAGAGAGAAGGGATGGATAGCAGTGTAGGATAGAGAGACATGCATATCGGATCTTTCTTCACATACGCCAATAACCCGCAACACATGTCTAATACTCGACATATAATTTATACCTTTGACTACGTTAACAGTGTCCTGAATACTTCCACCTCACTCCACCTAGTGCAACGCCCAACAACCCTCAAGTCCTCCTCAGTCCAACCCTCAAATCAGCCGCTTGATCCAACACTTCCGCGCCACCATACGGCTGTCCAACAACCCTGTCTGAAAACAACCTCATGCCTTCCATCTGCACTCACCCACGGTCGGCACATTGAAATCCACAACCGCATAATCACTAGTTTCGACCCCGTCCCAACGGCACGCGATGCCCTTCCCCACACCTACAAAGACGAATACTACAAGCCCCGCAGCCGCATACCCAACCACCGTCTTCCGGTCCGGCACCGCGCGCGTGGAGACGACGCAGTACGAGCCCTCGACGTAGTTCTCAGCCGCGAGGCCAGGCTGGGGGAGCGTTCCGTTGTCGGTGCGTGGGACCTGTTTGTCAACGGCCAGGGACGTAGGCTGGAACACATACAAGGGCAGGGCAAGGAGATTCCTCAACCAGTCCCGTGCAAACGGCGAAGCCGCCGCGCGTTGGTTGAGCGAGAAGAAGAGAGTCGAGCCGATGACTTGGGTGAGCATGTATGGCTGCGAGGCACGGTCGTAGCGGAAGTCGTTGGTGGTTTGATTCGGGCGGTAGAGGACCGTGTTTAGAGATGTGAAGAGGGAGGATGGGGCGATGGTGGTCTGGGGGACGGGTTTGGAGAGCCATGACACATCTTGGATGGTGAACTCGGAGCGTGAGAAAATGATGGTAGAGTATTCATGCACAGCATGAAAGCCTCCATACAGTTCACAATCTCTACCGGCATTGAATGCTAATTCACTCTCTGATGCGGGATCCCACATTTCCACTTTGTAAAACGGCGCATTATCAAGTCTGAAACCATCGACACCATCGTCCTCGACCGTGAACGGCCAAGGGGGCGAGTGCAACGACAAACAACAACCGCTGTATAAAGGACCACATGCCCGCATTTCCCCCCAGCTCCTCTATTCCGTCCCCTCAAATGCCTCCACAGGATTCTGAAAAGTCCCTCCACACCGGTGCTGCTCAGCAGCGCTAAGAAAGAACCACAGCAGTCTTATTCCGCCAAAGTTCCCGACTCCGTTTTGTCTCCTTCTCCTTCTCCGTCTCAATTTTCGCCATGTCAATGTATCGAAGGTATCTCCAATCGCGAAGGCGAAGGTGATGTCGCCCCCTTTAGCGAGGAGAGTGAGGAACCAAGTAATCACGCTAAGCACCGTTCGGTTTCCATGGATTACTAGAGTGACGTCGAATCGATTTACTGCGCTGCCGACAGCTACGGAGAATGCGGGCTCGACATTGAACTGATTACTGATGCAAGAACGCAAGTTTGAGGTCGACTTGAACTCATCGTTCTTCGTTCTTCCTTCTCATCCATCCAGGTCATCTCATTCGCCCCCTCGTACATAGTACATACACAGTACAGACGTACATACATGCGGAGACGACTTCGGACCAAACATTTGCCGTGCTTCCGAAGATGCTTGGCCATCCAATCAGCAGCGGTGGGAGCACGTGAGCTCGCGTAACCTCCCAGACGTATGCACTACAAAGTAGCTCGTAATCGCGATGGATAACCTTCGACGACCAGAGCGAAAAGCCTGGAATCGTCAAAGAGGACGAAGATGGTTACACATGCGCGAACCAAATTGACCAGCACTCTGTCATTCGGCTTCCAAAGAACACCAAAGCCCTGGATGCGCCCGTACCACGTCTACTGAGCCCAGATGGCAGTCTCGAACAAAAGCCTTGAGCTCATCAACAGGACAAGGTCTTTGTATGGCTCGGCGCTAAGTCAATTTGGACATGGATTCTTCTACCATGTGCAAGGTCTCCTTCGTCTGTTGAACCGGCGGGGACCCTCTTCTAACAATACAAGATTGATACTACTCGATAAACCAATGTCCGAGACAGTCATGCGTGTCTAACTGACAACCGCACCAGCTGACGACCGGTTTCCATGTCCGAAAAGCTTCTATCCTCGGTTCTCCAGACTGGCTAGTATTAAATAACTGCCAAGGAAGCAAAAATGGAACCATATGTGGCAGACAGTGGCACTAATGGACATAACCATACTTGTATGTACATGTCCCTCGTCTCCTCGAACGGACCGATAAATTTTCCCAGGCCTCTCTGATCTAACCACAATCGTCACACAGCCTCGGTCTTGCGAGTCGTTGAAGCTAATTTGACCCACTGTGGTAGAAGCTACCCCGCCTCAAATCTCGAAATAGGTATATACATACACGGCGCTACGATTCAATTGCAGCTCGTCAGTATTGTGCCTTCCGATTTGTAATACTGTACGCACGCTGTGGACGTACGACCTTGCATCAGTTTAATAATCCCCCAACCCCCTTCAATCGCAAGCCCGACTAACCAAAACGGCTCGAGAACAATACCTCATAATTATCACACATCAACATGGCAGGCCAAAAGACACGTCAATGGGTTCTGTCCAACCCGCCCGCGGGCGACCCAGTCCTCAGCGGCGACAACCCCACATGTATGTCTTCCTGCTATGTGAACTTGGTGGCTTCTCTGACATGGCCTCGAACTAGTCAGCCTTGAGACCAAGACGCTCGATGCCCCGGGGGCGGACCAAGTCCTCCTCAAAGTTCTTTACCTCTCGAACGATCCCGCACAGCGAGGGTGGATTGATGCGTCCGCCGATCCCGCACGTCTTTATACCGCCCCCGTGACAAAAGGCGACGTCATGCGCGCGTTCGGCGTGGCAGAGGTGGTGGAATCTAATGCTGCCAGCCTAAAGAAGGGACAACTCGTTTTGGCGACAACAGGCTGGAGCGAGTACGCCGTGTTGGCGGCGAAGGAATGCCGACCCATTCAACCCGATGACAAGGTTGGCATTCGACCTACACACTTCATCGGTGCTCTCGGAGGCCCCGGACTCACGGCATACTACGGTCTCGTGGATGTGGCGAGGACGACTGCATCTGATACCGTTGTTGTTTCTGGTGCTGCGGGAGCAACAGGAAGCATGGTGGTGCAGATCGCCAAACACATTGTCGGATGCAAGCGCGTCATCGGCATTGCGGGCGGAGAGAAGAAGTGTCGCTGGGTGGAATCGCTCGGAGCCGACGTGTGCGTCGACTACAAATCGCCTAGTTTTAAAGAGGATCTCTGCAAGGCAACAGAAGGGTATGTAGAAGTCTACTTTGACAACGTCGGCGGCGAGATTTTGAGCCTCATGCTGCAGCGCATGAAGCGCTTTGGACGCATCTCAGCGTGCGGAGCCGTGTCGACGTACAACAGCCTTGGAAGCTCGGGTGTACAGAACTGGTTTGAGATTATCATCAACCGAATCGAAATCAAGGGCTTCATCGTCACGGATGCGATTGAGGCTGGCAAGAGTGGCGAGATGATTCAGAAGATTGTGGCAAGTGTCAAGGAGGGCAAGATCAAGATTGGCGCTGACAGCGAGACGATTGTGCCGACGGCGTTTGAGGATATCCCCAAGACGTGGTGTATGTTGTTCTCGGGTGGAAACCAAGGGAAACTGGTCACGGAGATCAAGGAGTAGATGTCCATGTTGATTGACGTAGCAGATTACCTGGCTTACCTGACCAATGAAGAACAAACAACAACTTGTTCCACTGACATGTCAAATTCATCCTTGCTCGCACGAGGTGGAAAAGTCGCCATGTACCTAGGTATTATCCCCAACCCCTCTCCCTCAACACCCCACCAGTTGAAATGGCACGCAATATGTACCTATATGTGATAAACAACTATACCAGCAACCTCACCATTCTCTTATCACGTTGATTACGCCTCAATCTATGTAGTCCTCAGTCCACCAAGTTACAAGTATTCCAGTGGTGCAACGAGTATTAACTGGCCCCAACGCTTGGAACATGGGAATCACGCGGCTTGCCAGAACAATGTACAACAAACAGTACAGAAGAGACCAGACCAATATGGGAAAGTTGGGAAGAGTTGAAATTATCCGGTGCCTTGAAGGGTACGATTAAAGTTTGTTGTATTTTAACCGCCGCCGCATAAATTATTTTGGCGGTTGGAGGGGCACAAAGGAGGGGCACAAAGGAGGGGCACAAAGGAGGGGCAACAAAGACACCCCCCCCCCCAACCCCACTGTGACGCAAAAGACAAGACGTGTACCTAACTAACTAACTAATTAACTAACTACAAGGGTAAGCTGCTGTCAATGTCAATTAACCACCTGAGTAACCTGCCCCCACGCCATCTATTCCTCTTTTTGCTCTGGCAGAAATTTCTCTAGAGTCTACATATTATAGACACGTATCAAAAGCACCGGCCGGGGCGAAGACGGATCCATCTACTGTGTGTGTATGTATGTATGTATGTATGTATGTATGTATGTATGTATGTACCCTTGTATGATTGCCCCTCCTCTCTCTCTCGTACCTATGTACATACACTCGTCCTGCGCTGTTCCCAGCCCTTAGGACCACAAACCAACGCATCGGGCGCAGCTTTGTGCCAAACGAGCTGGTAATATGACCGGCATACTTTGTACATGTATTATGAAACAAGCCATTGGCTTGAGAGTCACCATATCGCAGACAGGCTACTACCTGGCTCATAACCAATGCTTCCATGTGCAACGCAGGGTAGGTAGGGTAGGGTAGGGTGATCGCGTCCTCAGATCTGAGCGACATGAACCGGGCCCTGGCCCTGGCCCTGGTTTGGCTTTGTTATTAATATCGTGCTGTGTCCCGCCGTCTTTGCTCTCTTCCTTATTCCCTCCCTCTCTAACCTCCTTCATCCTCCTCCCCCCCATTCAACCCTCACTCTACAAGACTCGTGTACTTCTATAGCAATCATGGCTATCGATACCCCCACCGTCACCCTCAACAATGGCAACAAGATGCCCCAGGTCGGCTTCGGCCTGTGGAAGGTTGACAACGCAACTTGCGCCGACACTGTCTACAACGCCATAAAGACCGGCTACAGATTGTTCGACGGAGCATGCGGTATGTAACACGCTTTTTCTTAACACTGGCGATTCCAAGAAAGACGACCAGTAGCTTGAGACCATCTCTGTCCCTTCAAGTCTAGTATTGGACTTTGGTCAATCGGCACATGGATCTTGCCATGTTCGAGGCTACGGCACCTCTCCCACATTGTGAGGCCCGAATAACCTCAATCGGCCATTCTCAGTACTGGGAGTCCCCTGCATGTATGTACATATGACGTGCATTCTGCAGCGGTCCTACAGAGTAAATACCCGGTGGTGGCATTGAACCCTGCTATCATTTCGGAACAAGGCAGTGGATTGTTTTTTTTTTCGGAACAAAGACTGATGCACAAGATAGATTACGGCAATGAAGTCGAGTCCGGCCAAGGTGTCGCGCGTGCCATCAAAGAAGGCCTCGTCAAGCGGGAAGACCTGTTTATCGTCAGCAAACTCTGGAACTCGTTCCACGATGCCGAACAAGTCGAGCCCATCGTCAAGAAGCAGCTCGCGGACTGGGGCATTGACTACTTCGATCTGTACTACATCCACTTCCCAGTCTCGCTGAAATACGTCGCGCCCGAGGTCCGATACCCACCCGGGTGGTTCTTCGATGGCGAAAGCAAGATCGAGCACGGCAAGGCATCGTTGGAGAGCACCTGGAAGGCGCTCGAGGAGGTGAACAAGAAGGGTCTGGCCAAGAGCATCGGCATCTCCAACTATGGTGGCGCACTGCTGCTCGATCTGTTCACGTACGCCACCGTCACGCCCGCTGTGCTCCAGATTGAGCACCATCCGTACCTCGTACAGCCCAACCTGATCACTCTTGCTAAACAACACAACATCGCGGTCACGGGCTACTCCTCATTCGGCCCACAGTCCTTCATCGAGTGCGACATGAAGCTCGCCGCCGACACTCCCCTCCTCTTCGACCACCCCGTGATCAAGAAGGCCGCCGAGGCACACGGAAAGACCCCGGCGCAGGTGCTGCTAAGATGGGCCACGCAGAGAGGCATATCCGTCATCCCCAAGAGCAACTCCCAGGGACGTCTGCAGCAGAATCTGGACGTGACGAGCTTCGATCTCTCCAAAGAGGAGATTGACGAGATCTCTGGCCTGGACAGGAACCTCCGATTCAACGCGCCCACCAACGTACGTCTTTTCTTTTCTTTTCTTTGCCTCGTTATACTCACTAACTATGGCGTAGTACGGCATCCCAGTCTACAACTTTGCCTAGACGTTTTAAATACCCCCCATCGCATATAATTACACTTTTAGGCAGGTACTGTACAAGCATGACCATTGACAACAGTGTGAGAGACGGAGTACATAATAGCAAGTTATCAATTCACAACAAATGGCATCAGAGCTTCTTTCTGTTCCTATCCCGATGAAGAAGCAAGCTATATCGTGAAGTACTGTACATGAAAAAGAAAGGTGGTGAATTGTTTCAAGGGCTGACGTGATGTTGACGTTTGGTGTTGGTCAGTCCACCACTAGCCACTAGTGCCAGCAGACAAGGAAACAAGCGAGTCGTACGTAGTTCTCAGTGACCAAAGCATAAATGTCCATACATGAATCTATGGCCCTTTGATTGGACGGGCCGTTCCCCGCCGCCTTCGCCTCACAACAACCACGTTATGTATCTCCCCTTCAAATATCCAAACGTTCTAGAGCTTCATCTTCCCCCTTTGACCTTGACCTTGACCTTGACCTTGAAAGCCAAGATTCCGCCTCGGGCAGGATATTCGTTCGCTCTACAATACATATGTACATGTACTTGATGGACAAAGGAAAGAAAAAGCCAGATAAACAAGC
>MU005764.1:1528771-1549705 GCA_010093715.1 Pleomassaria siparia CBS 279.74 | reverse complement strand
TAAAGACTATCTTCTTTCTTCGTTTTACTTTGGTTGCCCAGGCAGCCACAGACACAGACACAGACACACACACGCGCGCGCTTCTCGCGATAATTGAACTGTGATACTCGGGGCTAGTCAAAAGTAGGTCGTTAAGGTTTGAAAATCCATGACGTACGTGGGTAGCGTGTAGCGCATTCCCTGATAATACATAGATGTGGCCAACACCAACCACACCGCCAGCCAGCCGGCTGGTCAAGGATTGTGCAGGTAAAAAAGGGCGACACTGTAAACACCCCCCCCTCCCCCCCCCAAAAAAGAATCTTGGACTGTTGAAGCAGCTCGATGCCTTGACGCTTCACGCTCACGTTCCACGTTCCATCTCCACGCTCCACGCTCCACCTCCACGCTCCACCTCCACGCTCACGCTCACGCTCACGTCCACTGTGCGCGTATCCTGCTACTCCAAAACCTTGGAAGCAAACGTTCCCGTACGTAGTACAGTCAACCCGTCAATTACCCACAACCGCATCTAATCCCTCTCTCTCTCTCTCTCTCTTTCCAGAAATAAGCCAAATCTCCAATCTCCAATCTCCACTCGGGACGTCAGAGTCTTGTCTAGTCTTGGGGTCGTCCGGGATATCGCAGTGCGCAGTGCCCCCCTATCAACGTGGCGAAATCAAAGCACTCTTCCACTCAGGCAATGTCGCAAACTGCTGAGCAGGGCCGGTATGTCACCTCCCTCTATCAATGCCCCTTTGGTGGGTTCCTTCCTTCAGATGGGCCTGGGTTTCGGCCCCATTTTAAGACATCACGTGCCCCTAAACCTGATTACCCCCCGGCGTGAACTGACACGAGCTCTTGCTCCCAGTACCCTAGCGATGATACTCTCGCTCTCGACCCTCACATCACACATGGTCATCCTCCTCGCGACCTTGTTGCACATCTCGCGATCGGCATCTAGCCCTTTGTCGAATTCAACATACCACTTCGCCGCCTACAACCTCATCGCAGGCGGCGCAAGTCTGATTGGGCTGATTGGTGCCATACGGGTAAGCTCCGACGTATCTCCTCAATCTTCAACCGTCTCGTCCCCACACCATTCTTGCTGAACCCTAACTAAACCGCAACAGATCAACCCCAATCTCGTATGCTTCTACACCCACTTTCACAAGACAACCCTCATAATCATCACCTTCGTACTGTTGGAACTCTTCCTTCCCGCCTTTTCAATTCTCCCAGACACCTTCGCTCCGCTCCTGGGCACCTACGAGATGGACGCGCACCACTTTTGTAAAGAGATGGATGGTTTTCGGGACGACGAGGAGTGGATCCTGCGGTGCAGTACGCAACTAGCCATGGTGAAGGGTGGTGTTGGGTGTCTAGTGGGACTGGCTTTGGCGGCGCAGTGGTGGGCGGTATTCGATGTCTGGATGTGGAGCAGGGAATTGAGACGGAATGGCGGTGGGAAGGCGGCGCTGAAAGTATCACACGTCGAGGAAGCAGGGGCTAGTGATCCGGGGAAGATGGCGGAAACATGATTCGACGAAGCAGGAGAGAAATGAGGACCAGACGCGAAGTAATGAAGCACTGCACCTGGAGTAATTATGTGGAGTATATGACTCTGTTAATGCACAGAATCAAAATACACGTCAGATCAAAAGTGAATGGGAGAAGGAGGAGGAGAACAAGAAGAAGAAGAAGGAGAAGAAGAAGAAGGTGGAAATTCGTGTGACCAATCGTGAGCCACGGGTATCGTTGAAATTACATGGACAAAGACCCGACAGTGAGATATCGAGGCTAGCTCAAGACCGACACGGTTTGGATCGAGGAGTCTCCCGACATTTCGTCTTCGTAGTGCACACGAAGGTCGACAACGGGCCGTGGGTCGGTGGCGCCTGTCTCCGTATCAGCCATCAGTCACAACGTACGCCACAGCAAACCTGTCCAAACCTCTCCCGCCCATGTAAAACTCACCTGGACTTGCACAGGTCTCCCTCACCCACAGTTGTCCATTGGGATGATCTGTGTGTGGACTTGTGCCCTCTCCCGAAAGAAGCCTTCTCCAGAATTTGAAACTCCGACACTCTGTCTCATTGTTTAAAAACCTCGTGTATGTTCGCACTATTCTGGTCCCACAACTGTCGCACGTGCAATTGCATGTTCCCCAGCCCTTGACTACTCCGCAGTGCATGCACATGTCTCTTTTTCTGCTGACCCACTCGTTCCTTCCTCCGCGTTCCGTGTGTACGAGTTTGGCCAAGCGCCCTACATGCCCTGAAAGTAGGGGTGCAACATGTCAGTTTGCTGCTCAAAGTTCAACGTCTTTTACGTAACGTCTTTTATCTATAAGGAAGAAGAAAAGGGTAATAGAAGAATGTTGCTTACTACTGAATAGTTAGCAAAGTGTATCAGAAAAGAAAATAGAGAGAACAGGTACAAAGTCTGCACGGTTCGAGCTTTACAGCAGAAGGCACGAGACTCTGCACCCAGGCCTTCTTACCATGCACAGAATCGTCGTGGCAGTTCGACAACTTCGGGGCGTGAGCCAGTGTCGGTGAAGGAAAGTGGTTGGCATGCGGGGCTGCTGGACGAGTTGAAGATATTGGCTGGGTACGTAGTTTTGCAGAGGATGCAGCGAATGTGGGTCGGCTTCGGGTCGGTTCGTGAAAGATAGGTGCGGATAGCGAAACGTGCGCAGGTGGAGAGGGTGGTGTTTCTGAGCCGAGGTAAGAGAGGGAGTATGCCGTTCAATATCGGATGCGTGAACTTGAGCGAGAGGATACCATCGGGGGGAAGGTGGTCTCCAATCTCCAATATAAGTTCTGGCGGTAGACTGATGAGGGTGGGTGTCGGTGACTTGGTCATGGCGTGTGTTTTCATGTCTGGAAATCTCGTCTTTGCAAACCTTTTTTTGTTTTGTTTTTTTGGTGTAGGACTGACTGAAAGAGGGGGGGTTTGGTTTGAAATAGGATATTGAGGGGTAAATGAATGAGGAAGAAGTTGTGCAAAACATGGAGAATGCGCCGCCTGTGCCGCCGCCTGTGTTGGTGTTTGTGACTCCGGTAGAACAAGGTCCTACTCAACGAGGAAGTTACGTCGATTGGTCGCGTAGCGATGTCACACGTTACTCACATCTCTGCACGAGGCCCGTCGTTCCATGGAGATATGACAGTCGAATCAACATGTGCAATATCGACGGGCAGAGTAGGATTCTTTATCATGGTGCCAGCAACCGTGGTGGACAGTTTCAGGTTTTGCCTGAGTGAACCATGGTGGCAGGTACTTGTGCACCATAATTTTGGCGCCGACAAACATGGGTTGAGACAATGGGAGATATGCAAGCAGAGAGACGAACAAAGGCAATAGCAGACGACATTTTGGTTCTGTTTTGTTTTTTGAAGAATGCTTACTACCCGCTTTGAGACATGGGCGCGCGTGATGATGATGATGAAGAGGAAAATGACTGTTTGACAGGTCACACAGCGATGACGAAAGGGGGAGATGCAGGCACGAAAGAATGTTGAATTGGGGGACGGATATGAGAGAGAGAGAGAGAGAGAAACTGCAAAGGGAAATGCTGCCTTTACGACTTGCATTTGGATCTTGGTATGTATGGAGTCGCAGTAATAATTATGGTTTACTAAAATTACTAATGACGAAAAGGAGAGAGAGAGAGAGAGAGAGAGAGAGAGAGAGAGAGAGAGATGGAGAGAGACGAGGTGCAAGCAAGGGTGTGTGAGAGAGCTCGACAAGGGTGATTGGAGCCAAGCCAAAAAGAGATGCGGCACCAACCAACCTTTGTTCTCAGGCTGAAGGTAACTCTTACATGTATTATTGATAGGTAATAATTATTAATTCTTTCATCGCCCGGTGCACGCTTCACACCTCACGCCTCATGCCTCACGCCTCACGCTCCTCGTCTCCGTACTGGCATGACTGGGTGCACGCCTGACGCACCTCTCGCACCTCTCGCACCTCTCGCACCTCTCGTACCTCTCATCCCCTTATTACTGGCACGACCGGTAAGACGCCCAGCGCTGAGACCATGTTGGACCATGTTGGACGTCGGCGGATACGAGGCTGATGAATGTGCGCCCAGCAGACGGCAGACGGCAGAGCGGCAACGTGTTCCTCGGCGCACGGCGATTCTTGAGAAGAAAAAAAAAGGGACTCGGACGAAGCAACAAAGCGACAAAGTGACAAAACGACAAAGCAACAAAAAACAACAAGCAAACGTCAGTCGAGCGTTGGCGGGCGTGGCATGTGGTTTGCATATGACACTATGTAGTGTCGCAGCTGCGCATCCAACCATATCGAAATCACTCATGGCCCGTCAGCATGCAGCCCTCTGCAAGCGCTGCAACCGCACCCTTAAGGAATCTTCAACCCCATCTGGCAGGAAAGCCGTCCGCCGCCGTGATCGGGTCCCGGTGCGACATGGTGGTGCTTGATGGGAGTTGAGGTTGCGCCTAGTCCGTCTAGGTAGTCAGAGGAGACGATGCCAACTGCCGCCCGGCCATGGGCTGCTCTGGCGGTTCGATGATGGAGAGATGCAGAGAGAGATGCACGCCACCATCCTCAACCAAGCCGTCCAACCATGCTCGGCGACATGGACGAGCTTGCAGTGCTCCTGTCTCTGGTCGGCGCCGATTGGAGGTGGCCAGCCTTCCATCCATGGCAAGCCCCGCATCACCACAGCGGGAGGGCTGTGATAGTCAGCAGTAGTCATGGTGGTGTATGTATGTGATCAGAGACACTTCCCTCGACTGCATGCTCCTGCCGAACGGGGACGGAGAACAGCAAGGAGAGTAGCAAGGAGAGTGGCATCACCACCACGACGACGGCGGTGCGGGCATTGGCTGAACTTGGCCATGGGGTGGCCACGGGCGTGTTGGCGTAGGGCCGGCGGAGTAGCAAAGGTGGGGTATGCAGAATGCGATGCCAATCCCATGCATACTTTTTTGCGACTGAGTTTTTTTCCTGCAGTGGCGTACTGTACTGTACTTCGTACTACTCTGTACTTACTGTACGTCGCCTGCTCGTTCTCACGCCCAAGGTCGGTTGTGTGTTCGCAGACGTTCGCCAGCACCTTTGACGAGATGGAAGATGTGCGACCGAGGTTGAGCAAGGAGTGTGTTTATTATTAATTATATATAATAATAATAATAATAATAATAATAATAATAATAATAATAATAATAATAACATGTATACACTCTGTACGAGTATTACATGTGCACGTATTGTATAGGTTCATGTACAAACATATAGGGGCTTATTAATAAGTTACAAAGGTCCTCTGTACTGTATGTATGTACTGTGTATGTAGTCGGCGGCGGCGGCGGAAAGGAGAGGCGGCGGAACTTGTCATGTTACATAATTATGTACTAATATATATACATATTACTGTGTACATTCTCACAGCCCCCCGATAGACGGTAGCCATGGCTAGGCCACGTTGAGCGTGATGCAGTGAGGTGCTTCTGGACGCCTGCAGCGAGGCAGAAAACGGGTTATGGGTGCGCTGCCGCAGCGTCACAACGTCATGTCCATGTACCGTACTTTTTGTACAGCAGACGTGTTGTACCTTTGTATCTACAAAAATATGTACTGTGAGTGTAGGTAATAGGTATTCACCTTTGTAGAGCCTGTCCAACTGGTCGTCCCGCTGGGCCGGCGTAGTCTAGGGTAGACCGTAGGGGGGGGGGGGGGGGGGTGGTTCTCGCGGCAAGGCCGTCGTGGCGAGCGCCGCGAACGCGAACGTGCGATGCGCCTCGCTGCGAGTTTCCGCTCGAGGCTCGAGGCCCTCTTATAATTGTGTCTGCTTCTTCTGGTGTCTGGTGTTTGGCAACGGAACGGTGCTCATGCCCACGCCCACGTCCACGCCCACGCCCACGCCCACGCTGCCCAGGCGAGCACTAGCAGGCCTGATTGCGTGCAGCAAGACAAGAGGGTCCGTGAGGGCGGAGATTAGTGTCTCTTCACACGCTCGGCGAGTCTAGCGTAATATTTGAATTGAGAGACTCCCCTTTCGAGCAGAAGCTCCTCGATCCTCTTCTCGAAATCAATCCCAGCCCTCACCTCCGCACATCTCGCCCGCTCTCACCCTCTCCACCTCTCAGCTTTTGCTGCACTCAGTTCTCTCACCCTGCGATCTTGCAGAGTGAAGCTGTCGCTCCTTGTGCCCGCCCGCCTGTGTTTGAATCAAAGTTCCTCTTCTCGGTAAGCGGCAAAATGTCCTGTTCCCTAATCATCTCAAAAGTCATCTCCGCTTGTGGGAAGCGGCGCCAAAAACTTTTTCTGGCACCCGGCGACTACCTCAATTTCCCCTCCCTTCCCTCCCCTCCCCACTCCGGACCCCGTGTATATGTACTTGGCTACACAAAAACATTCTGCCGACAGTTGTCATTTCTTCATTGCCCACTGCCGCAATTGCTTGTCTGCTCTTGTTCTAATAAATCCTCCTTCTAGTCGCAGTTTCCTTGCTTCGGGATTTTGTCCTTCCGACCATTCTTCGTTGCGAGCCTTCTCCACTACTACCCTCTCGAAACCTGTCCCCCGGCCGAAACTCTTCCCCCCGGCCGCAACCTGCCTGCACTCTACATCAGCCGACATGTCCTACTACAATGATCCCTCTTGGGCCGCGCCCGGCCGAACGCCGTCGTGGGAACAGCCTCAACCACCATCGCGCTCAGGTACGCCGCCCATTAACACGCCAATACATGTACAGGCGCACAGAATAACATCCATCACAGGCGCAAGCTCAACTGTAAACACGTATGAAGCAAACGCCTTCATTGCTCAGTTTGATGGTACGTGGCATTTCGTCAACTTGGTCTTAGCCTCGAATCAAAGTCCTGGAATTATGCCATAGGGGACGATGGCTTCGCAGCGAAATTTGGCTAACGTTCAACTGCAGAGGTCGACCGTGCGGCTGAAAACCTCGCGAAAAGTGGCAAGGGCTTCGGGTTCCCCCCAGTGGGTGGCAACCGTCGTGAGTCGATGCCAGTCATAGCGCCCCGTCAATACCCCGAGCAATATGGTAGGAGGACACAATGAATATTGTAGGGCAGGAGACTGATGCAGAGACAGACCCCCGCATGGGTGGAGGACCCCAGCGCCACCACTCCGTGAGCGAGTACGACGGCATCCGATCGGCGTCTGCGTCCAACGTTCAGGGCTACTATCAGAGCCAGCGCTATGCGCCCCGACCAAACGATGCAGATCAGATGGCTCAGGCAAAGCGACGGATGGCAGCTCAGCGTGAGCGGGAATTGCGCAACTATCATCAGGAGCAGCAATATCACAGAAGTAAGGACTCGGAATCTGGGGAACAATAGTGGAAGGACGGCTGGTTAACTAGGGTAATACAGATGTTTCTGGTTCCAAATCCGACCGCTCCATGAGTCCCAACGCGATGAGTGAAGACGACCGCCGAGAGCTCATTGCTCGTCAACATCGTGCCCTATACGGCGAACAGTCGGCTTTGTACAATAACAACAATCCCACTTCGAGCCAGGATGTGCGAGTCAACTCCTCCGGTGCCGGCCGAGGGCCCTCCCCACTGGCCTTTGATCCCTTCGGCACGCAGGTACAAGGCGTGTCCGGCGAAGGCGCCGTCCAAATGCCTCCGAGGGACAAGGATGCCACGGGTGGAGCTCAGGAGGCCCGTGCCAACAGTAACTCTTCCCCTGCCTCTAACCAGAACCCAGCTTTTAGCCTGTTCGAGAGCAACAACCAACAGACTAGTCGCACATCAAACTCTTCTCCAGGCGGATCACCTCCTCGTCAAGGCCCCAAGGCCAATGGCTCCGGCGTGGCTCCCATCGGCACACGTCCTACGAACCAGGGCCCACCTGCTGGTGCTGCTTTGAGCAAGAGGGCAACAACCCCTCTGCCCTCTCCACTCAGCTACAATCCATACAACGCAAGTGAGCAAAATAAAAATTCAAACACCACCTCGTCTGCTTCTTTGAACCCGTCCTCGACGGTTACGGACAAGGCCGTTGGTGGTATTTGGAACAAGGGCCCCTGGGGTAATGCACCCACCCAGGGTGTCCAGGCCTCTGTGTGGGGTTAGATGTCTATATTTGATTGAAAATACGCGCATCCGGAGTTTCTGCATTTCAGGTGTCCCGGGCATTCAGTGTCGGTCTTCAACATTGGGACGAGTGTCATGATGGGTTGGAGCAAATTACCCTGGGATCCAAATTGGCGCGTTTGCTGCATCTGACTCTGGGGTTTGAACTGGGGCGTCTGCTGTTTGAAGCCGAATTAATCTAGCTTTGGTGCTGGCAGATACTAGGGCTATGAAAGGGTGTTTCACACGTCGGGTCATGGCTGGTGGGCACTGGTTCTTTCTACATATAACGGGTTGCAGGCGGGGAGTTTGTGTTTTAAGGATTGCCTTTCTGTCTTTTGCTAATGCGGTTCGATACTTTTGGGGGTCTGGGCTGCCGGTCTTAGGGAAGGGGGGGTGGGGGGGATATCAAAGGGGGATAGAATTCGTTCCGGCATCTTTGTGATGATTTTGGTCAATGTAACTATGTAAAATGGGAAAGGGTTAATGAGCAAAAGCGGTCTTTTGGGAACACTCATGGCATGCGATATGGCTCATATCCATGTAAATGGGAAATAACCATGATTCTCGCCTTGAACAACAAACACAGTTACTCATTAGCTTCTCTCGCCAGACGGAACTACATCTGAAGCGACGTTAATTTGATATCACGTGCACGTCTGTGCGGCTGAGCTAACAAACGAGCGCCGAGCCGTCACGCTAACCCCTAACCTCACCCCAGCTACATTTCTAGAAGCGTGGCCTCTAGACCCCGAACTCACATTCACCCACTCCCATTTCCCATTCCACCTCCGCCGTCGACCCTTCGCCTCACTCCATTGCGTACTTGCAATTCCATCAGACTCCACAAATCAATCATGGTATGTCGCAAGCCACTCCAGGCGCACATTGTCAATCCTGTCGCGAAACTTGACACTTGGTCCTCGGAGTACAATTCCATTCCTGAGCCCTATAATCCCGCTTCATGTCGTGGCCACGACAAGACCAGAATACTAATGGATATGATAGTCTTCACCACGCGCTCAATCACCTGCGACTGCCGCATCCGGCTCGTCGACTGGTCGTACCACATCCCCGAAGCCCCCGGGTGGCCCTGCGACTGTGATGAGGAGGAAGGCCGCAGCCGACCGCGCAGAGAAGACGGCAAACCAGAGACCGAGCAGCACGAGGGCAGCAGGTGCGGGCGGAAGCTCGAGCACCATGTTGAGTAAGTGCTATCTATCGCGAGTGTTGGAGACGGAAATGAGGTGTGGCTTCAAAGGGGCGAGGGAAAGAAACAGATGTTCAAGAGACGTCAAGGGCAGCGAACAGATGTGAAATGGGGCAGTTATGAAATTGGAAAGATGGATGCATGTCGAACGATGGTTTGCTGACAGATTCTCACAGAGCTCTACACCGATGAGTCCCCTGGGCTTAAGGTCGACCCCGTCGTGGTCATGGTACTGTCTGTCGTCTTCATTTTCAGCGTTGTCGCACTCCACGGTACGTGAGATTGTTCCCCAATCATGTCCTCCTTCGTCTAATCGTGCTACAGTCATCGCCAAGGTTATGCGCAAAATCACCTCGTAAAACTCCCAACTTGCATGGAACCACAAGTTCAACGGTCGGCTTTCTTCCCCCCCCCCCCCAAACTCACCAACCGACACCGATCTTCTCGTGTCGTTCTCATCCCTCACGACGCACAATTTCTCTATCCCGACTTTTCTCCGCAGCGAGCTCATCTCACTTTGTCCCTTCAACTCTTTTGAAAGAGTGGAAAAGTTCTTTGCTCAGACCACCATAAATACCTGGATTACTATTTCTTTTTTTTGCGGCTGCGAATGGGACACTGGAACTGGGACCGGTGATGTGTCTGGTTCGGTATCTTAGATATCTCCGGTGCTGGTGTATTATAGGGTTTGCAATCATATGGCTATCTTGCACTTGTCAGGATTTGGTTTGCTGTGACGGGCATGGCGTGATGTTGAATGGACGGAAGGGCGGGATGAAGGGCCAACTGTGGATGCTAACGACTCGCGTGTAGGTTGGTTGTTACAATGGTTCGAGTCTCGAGTCCGCACACGGCAACTACAGCGACCATGGGTTTGGGGGAGGGGGGGGGATGTATCAGGAAGGATACATGAATTCATGTCACAGCGAATAATAGATCAACTGCAATATCACTCACGACCACATGACTTGTTCTCCAGCGCCTCCCCTCCTTCTCCACGCCACTAGTCTCAGTCGACGATGTCCCCCCTCTCCAGATCCTTCATCTGAGCCTCGTCTTTGTTCCCATTTACACCTTTCTCCCAACATAACATACTCAAGGCCTTGTCCGCGCTCCCCCATATCCATATCCATATCCATATCCACGCACAAACAGACAGACAGATACACTTTGCCCTTCCAATCCCTCACCCTGGACCCTCCTTTTTTGTCCCTTCCCCAAATATCCATCCACCACGCCAAGAAACGCACACAAGACCTCTCTCTCTCTCTCTCTCTCTCTCTCTATCTCCTTTCCAACATCTTCTTTCCCACCACCGACGTCTACTGTGTATATGTAATAAGACGCGACGTGCACGGTTAATACTACATATGTAACATACACACACAGTAATAATACCAATAATACCCCAGACGTCTTTCGTCTTGGTGCCGCCAAAGGACCCTGGACACGCACCAAGGGATACATAATTATGTGATGTGACGTGATGTGACGTGACGTGACGTGACGTGCTCCGTTTGAGGGACTCACTCGGAAAGACGAGGTATGCGTTGTATGTATGTAGTCAAAGTGAGTCGGTTGGTGTTTGAAACCTGGAGTCGTGTGTTTTACAATACAATACTTGCGCTTCCATGTGACCACCAACCTGTGTGCCATTTAAATGGATTCTTTGTACCTAGTAATTATCAATGTATGCATGGATGGATGGGGAGCAAAGATGAATGATGGATGATGAATAATGGCAATGGAGAGAGAGAGAGAGAAAGAGAGAAGGGCAAGCAAGAAGCTTTGGAGGGTAATGATAACTAGTTCTGCAGACCGATGTAATTACCTATTTCGTAACTGGCATATACCTGTATCTTCATGCTAACCTCGATGGGTTTAGCTCCCGTGATTGTTGTTTTGAGGGGAAAACACTCCATTTACCAGCATCATCAGCATCAGAGAGCCTTCACACAGCATGGTTTCGGCACGTAGAATAAACTTTTGAACAATATAGTCCTCAATGGCGCTCCCACACCAGTCAACTACCTCTGGCTCATCATGTACACATCTGTCATCCGAATCCAACGCTTCTTCAATCATTACACAGAGGTACTCATAAAACGATCAAATCGCACCCCCATTCCCAAGGTCCCATACGCCATATAAACCAGTCCAGAATAATGAGCAACGAAGAATGAAAATTACCCTTCCCTAATACTGCGGCAACGGCAGATGTCCTTATCGAAACGACACTAGGAGACGGTGTGAAAGGTGGACATGTAGTGTGTACAAAGCGAGCGATGGGACCGAGATCCAACCCGTTATCTACAAACCATCATGCTTCTTCGGAATGCCAGTCGCAACAGCGGCGCGCAGCACCGCGATGCTTGTGGAGGAAGCCAAACCGGGTCGAAAATAAGAGCATAATCTAAAAGACAAGAAATCAGGTAAGCAAGTGAAGGTCGAAGATTATCAGGGTCTCACAATGACTTAGAAAATCATCGATCGAACCTGGTCTCTCCGATTGGTCTTCACAAGATCCCTCCCAGCGCCTTGCTGCCTCGGTGCAGTCGAAGGCTTGTGTCTCGAATCCGGTGGTGGCGGCGCGTCCGATTGTGTTCGCGAGTGTCTCTTCACTGGACTCGAAGGCTTGGATTTGCTTCCAATGCCTTCGTGTGACCGTGGTCGCATCTGCGGGGTAGCATTTCCATTTGAGCTCTCCTTGAGCGCCTTGGCTTGTGTGAGTTGAGAAGCCTGGGCCTTCTCTTTTCGCTCCTTGTCGAGTACCATGGTGGTCCATCCCTTGCTACTAGCAGTATCCTTTCCGACGCACTCGGAGAGTACATTCATCCAGGCGTCCTTCTGGGCTGTGCTGTCGGCGTAGAAGTCGATGACCTCGCCGTTTGCGAAGCGCATACGGAAGCCCTCTTCGACAAACATGTAACCTTCCTCTTCTTCCGCAAACGCAGACTTTCGACGGCCGCCACTCTTGGTCGTTGACGGCTGTTGAAGAGCAGACTTGTCGTCGATGAGCTTGGTCGCCTTGGCAAGATTGATCGTGGCACGTGGTTGACGAGTAGCCTCGTGGTATGCTGTCAGCTTTGTGCCGGTGAGGCGGAAGAAACGACGGCGCCAATACTGGAGGATGCAGTCAGTATACCTGTGCTAGCTGTATGGGGGTTGGGCTTGATATGGACTTACTGGACAATCGCCACCCTGTTGGCTCAAGACACCCTCAAAGGTCTTCTCCTTCATCTCCTCGGCCTCCCTCAGCTCCCGTACGCAGGCATTCATGCTCTTGGGCATATCCTCCTCCTTTGCATTCTTTGGCTTTGGAACGTACAGAAGTTGGAGAGAGAGCTTTCCAATACGGTAAGGTGGTCGTCGGACGACACCTCCACGCTTGCTCTTGACACTGCTCACACTGGAATCATCAACAGCCCACTCGTTGAAGCAGGGAATGTCGACGTTCAAAGGCCGACCAAAGGCTTGATTCTCGTGATTCTTGAGGCAAACGTAGGCGCGTGCAAAAGAGCCATCAGGTCCAACCAAGTTGTGCAGGAGATCCCACGGAGTAGCCTGGTGGTTGCGTTGGGCGGCAGCTTCCTTTTCTTGTTGCTGTTGCATGACGGCACGATCTGCCTCCTCCTGTTGTTTCCGCTCCTGTTCCTTGCGCTTCTTGGGCGACGAAAGGAAGTTCCGGAAAGCAGAATGAGACTTCTTGTGGGCCATGGCCTTGACCGGCACGGCGGTGACCTGAGGTTGTGCTGGGGGTTCAAGCTTGGTCTGAAGGGTGAGCTGGAACTCGAGATCATCCAAAACGACAAGCTCAAATTCCTGACCGACGGGGGCAGTGTGACCAAGCTCGAGCCACGACGTAGTCACACAGTGTAAACCGTTATCGAGCGTGAGTTGGAACCATGTGCGTTCGGTCTTTGGCAAGGGAAGATCAAGGTCCTTGACACCGACGACCTTGACGAACAGTCTACCCCGTTCGGCGCCATCCTCGAACTCGTCATCGTTCTGCTCTGCAACAGCGTCAAGTCCACCTGCAAGAGCGGATTCTTGACCCGGAAGAGGAGGAACGGGGCCTGTTGCAGATGCAGCGCGTCGTGTTCCAGATGTAGTGCGAATGCTTCGCCGTCTCTGCTTACCATTCCAAGGCTCAGTCGTCCAGGCGGGCTTCCGGTCAGCACTCGACTTGCGTGGGCTGCCGTTGGCGTACTTGGTAGCCCGCTCTATATTAGCCTTGGCACCAGCTGGCGGCTGCTCATCGCTGAACTGGCGGCTACTAGCAACCACGACCTTTGTGTTTTGTCGCATGAGGTATCCTTTCTGTTGGCGAACATAGCCGTTAGTGGGACTGTGCGTATAAACGAAACCCTCTCCCGACATTTGACTCGCCCCAGCAGTGTGGGCAGCGGTGGATGTCGGAAATTGGGCAAAGGGGGGTAAAGGAAAAAGGTCTTCTACCTTTTGAGCTTCGATGATGTGATCGAATTCGCGATCCAAGCCAAAACTCAGGTCGTTGGTTTCGTCCCCAATGGGGACATCAAGAATGAGGTTCTCTTTGTTGGAGACGCTTCCTTGGGATTCTCCTTCATCCATGTGTTCAAAATCAGTGCTGAGGGATTGGCGTTTGGGGCTGCGCTGGGGAACCGGAGGAGGATGTTCGCCGCTGACCTGCCGACGAGCGGCAGCCATGTCCAAGTCTGAAGGAAGTAGAGATGGTCGGGTCTTGAGTCTCCCACCGGCGCCCTTGATGGTAGCCACGGGCTCCGGGACGACGGGAGAGTCTCGTTCTGGCGGCGAAATAATAACAGAGTGTCTGATAACCGAATCAGGCGTTCCCGGCTCTTCCATGTCGGACTCGTCGTCTTGATTCTCTGGTGTTTCGGGTCGTCGCAAAAACTCTCGCATCGCGTCCATCTTGGGAGCCGTCTCAAGAGGACTCAGCGCACCTGCCAGAGGGGCCTTTGATGGATCCAAGCTCAGATCCATTTCTGTTTCGTTGAAGGAAAACATGTCGCTGTGCTGGGAAACGTCTTGGGTGACAACGGGAGAAGAGTGCAGCGCAGTTGGCGTTGATGGCCCAGACGTATCGATTGTGTCTTGCGAAGTTGGCTGCTCCTCGGGCTGAAAAGAGTACGTGCTGGCATCATCTTCATCGAGATGCTCCTCTTCGACATGGCGGCGGATCTCAGACGCATCGCGCTCGTAATCTGGATTGTGGACAACCGAAGTCTCGCGTTCAGCCTCGTCAACTTGAGCAGGCTCTTCGAGAGCTGCATCTTCACGACGAGTAACGGAATCATCACGCTCGTGCTCGTGCTCGTACTCGTCCAATACAGAGGGCTCCGTGTACGCTTCGGTCGTCTCGGCGAAGGAGTAAGCATCGATGACGCTATCACCATCCTCGTGTGTCTGAGCATACTCGCGAGGCGTCTCGTCGAAGTTGGAAGATACTTCTCGAGATGGGATGGGAACGTCGGGATCAAGATCGGCCAGATCGCCATAACTGCGTTCGGGGGTGGACTCGACGTCGTAGTTGTAACTGTCGTAATCGTCGAATGTGCGGCTCTTGACCCTGCGCAGGATGGATTCGCGGGAGATGCGAGGTGTCCTGGGCTCATCAAGGGCAATTTCGGTTTCGGTCACATACTCCACTTCTGCCACCTCGACATGCACCGTGTTGCCAACGTCTTTCCTGTCATGGCTCTCTTGTGTGGGGGTCACTGTGTCGCGGTCGTCCACAAAGTTCATCAGCCTCATCCGGTCTTCCAGTGTCATGGAGACTTCGCGCATGTTGAGGAGATCGGACTTGGAGAAGCCGGCAGCTTGTGGCAGCTGAGGAAGAGAGCGACGGGATCCGCTTGCACGTTCAGCTGCAGCAGAAAGGCCAATGCTGGAGTCGCGTCGACGGCGGTCGTCGAAGCCTTGCATGCCGGGGAGAGGGGGCAGCGGCCTTGATTCGCCATCCGAGTTTGTAGAGCCGTGGCGCGAGTGGTTGGGCTTTGTGATGCCATTGGGACGCGCAGTTGGCATGGGACTGTTGTCGCCGTTGTCGAAAACATCGTCGTATGTATCCACAAGCGATGCGTTGGCGGCCTCGGGGCTCATGTGGCGCCAATCTTCCGGAAGAACGACGGGTGTCTTGTCTGTGTCCTCGAGCGATGCATCGAAGCTGTCGTCTTGATCGAAGCTCATGTCTTCTTCCTCGGATTCGTAGCTTCCTTCTCGCGAGTCGGATGCGACCGACGAAGGATCGGGCGTGACCATCTCATACTCGTTGATGGTTGGGGGTGCGGCATCGAAGGTCACGCTCTTAGCATGTCGGCGCAATGGGCGCGGTGTCTGGTGCTTGAGCTCCTCGTCGTCGGACCATATGCTCATGTCTGGGTGGTAATCTGTCGAGTTGAAACGGCTGCTGCTGGTGAGGGACGACTTGCTCGGTGATATGCGGCCTTCGGCTGACGACGACGCCGTCTCTCTCGTGGGAGAGTTGAAGGCCGACCCCAATTTGCTGGGAGAGCTCTTGGAAGGGTTCAGCGTGGGGATCTTGGTAAGACTCTCACCACGGCGGTGGGCTTTTGGCTGATGCTCGCCTAGTTGACGTAGACCCATGAGGCCGTTGCCGCCATAGGCATTGCCCTGTATTTGGGTGCTCAAGGGGCGACCTGATGCGAGCGGGCGGTCGAGGGCAGCGACCGAGGTGGGGTCATACTCGTTCCTCTGTTCGCGGGCGAACATGTTGCTGCTCTTGACGCGGGCGGCCTTTTTGAGGTTCTCGATGGAGGAGCGCTTGGGCGACATGGAGGGCTCGTCGTCGTTTTCGAAACCGAAGCGGGCTTTGGGAGAGATGGTCTGCTCTTTCCAGAAAAGGCGCGGGCTGTGTGTCAATGGCGACGAGTCGAAGGGCGAGGCCTCTTTGGGGAACATGATCTTCTGGGAGGGAGGCCAAGTTAGTTTAGGTGGTGAGTGCGTGAGTGCGTGAGTGCGTGAGTGCGTGGGTGCGCGAGTGCGTGGGTGCGTGGATGCATGGGCAGGAATGTTGGCCGTCTATACCTTTGTCGTCTGGTTGAAGCTGGGAGAGTTCCTTCTCTGCTCAGTGGGCCCGACTTCGGAGAGGGGATGGGAGAAAGGGCTACCCTTGGCGAGCGAGCCGTTTGGTGTTTTGTTTATGCGCAGCGGCGACACCTGGAAGAAAGCAAGTCAGTCAGGACGTGAACAAATGGTACCATTGCCTATATATCAGAGGGCGTGCAACTTACCGCAGAGTTTCTAGACATTGTTCCTCGTGTGCGCAAAAGGAATTGGCGGGCGGCGATGCAGACAGCCTATATAGCAGTGTATGTATATTCTGGCGCTCGTGTAGACCGACTGTTTTGTTGGCGCGCTCCCTCGAGGGCGGCGGGCGATATGTAGGTGTGCGCGGACAAAAGACAATTAATAAACGTGGAATGACAGAAGTACAGCAACCAAGCGCATGCGCTGTTGTTGGGGGAGGGAGAAGGTTGGGAGGAGAAGAAGAAGAAGAGTTGGTGGTGGGTGGGTTGAGATGGGGTTGGCCTGGATAATCTAGTACAATGTCCATCAACACGGCCTGGGTGCGACCTTGATTTGCCTTGTTGCGCGGGGCAACGGCCCACGCTACAGCCCGCCCGCTCGCCACTGATTGCTCGTGTCCCCGTGCGTCCATCGTCCATCCAAGGTCCGATTCACTGATCAGGGCGGGAGTGCTCTCTTCACTCGGGCTCTCCCTGCTTCCGTGGAGAGAGCGGTGGCTGGACTGGTTGGTTGGACTGGACAGGCTGGACAGGCTGGACAGGCTGGACTGGACTGGAACTGGGACAGAGTGTACAGAGTATAGCTGGGACAGAATCTGTGGCTGGGACAGAATCTGTGGCTGGGAACAAAGCTTCATGTTATTACCTCTTGTTTTGTTAATTATTATTATTACCACCTCTACATGGTGGACCCAAGAATAATATGAGGTGCGTGCAACTAACAAGGTTTTCGTACTGCGACACGCCTACACATGTATTTTACATATACACACGCCTGTATGTACTACTGTACACATGCCTATGTAATTCATGTATGTATATACACACGCCTATGTAATTCATGTATGTATATAGACACGCCTATGTAATTCATGTATGTACATAGACACGCCTATGTAATTCATGTACTGTGGCTCAGTGTGTCGGTACTCGCCTCTGCTACCTAATCGATAAGCTACCCGCGATCGCTGTGGCGCATGAAAAATTCCCTTCCCAGGCCCCAGTTCCAAAAGTTCCATAATTAATTTTTTGCCATGAAGATCAATCCTACTCTTAAATATTCACACCACTGCACACCTTACCTCACCCCTCACCCCCTCTCCTCCTCTCCTCCTCTCCTCCTCTCCTCCTCTCCTCCAATCCCATCTCCACCCATTGACAGACATGTTGCGCCAGACCACCCGCACCTGTCCCTTCTGCGAGGTGCGCTCCTTTCTCACACCACCCTCACAGACACGACCCTACGCTCAACTGCAACAAGACCGCGCCGCCCGATACGTCTCCCTCGGTCATCGCTCGAGACCTGCCTCTTCGCAGCCCAGGCAACATGCCGGAGCAAAAGACAGACCTCGCCCATCTCGCATGGTACTCTCAAACAGAGTCGGACGACCTCCACCCCCACCGCGTTTCGATGCCTTTGGCGAGCGGCCGGCCAGGAAAAAGCGAGAGCCCTTTTCTCATCTCAACACGACAAAGGTCCCACGGCATTTTGAAAACCAGAGAGATCAGCGAGATCAGAGAGACCAGGGAAATACCGGTGACGCCTTCCCCAGCCGGAGGTTTGAAGGAAAGTCAAGGCCGAGCAATGAGCCCTTCCATGCGCTGAAGATGCAGAGCACTCTCCACCAAGTCCCCTACGGCTCGCGGTCTGCGATCAAGAAGAAGATTGATGAGATAGACTCGTTCCAAGACCTGCCCCTGCTCGAGTCTGTGCAACAAGCCATCAAAGATGCGCTACCCGACCTGGAGTACCGCGACCCCACCCCCGCTCAGTCCGTAGCCATACCCGCTTTACTCGGCCTCGAATCACGGTCAAGAACACGAAATCCCACAGCGAGATCTGGAGTAGCATCCTTCTTGCTAGCAGCCGAGACAGGGTCGGGAAAGACGCTTGCATATCTACTTCCCACAATCGATGCCATTAAGCGTGAAGAAATCCTCGAGGCCGAAGAGGCGGCGGAAAAGGCGGCCGAGGAGCTAGCTGCAAAAGCCATAAAGGACAGGGACGACATTTTTGCCCTAGAATCCCCCGAGAACACAAAGGCTGTAGATCCAGCCCGTCCCCGCGCCGTCATCCTGGTACCCACGGCCGAACTCGTAGCCCAGGTGGGTGCCGTAGCAAAGTCCCTCACCCACAACGTCAAATTCCGTTCAGCCGCCATCTCGGCAAAGAATACCGCCACAGTAATCCGCAGTAGACTGTTCAACGAAAAGGGCGTGGATGTGGTCGTCAGCACACCTCCACTTCTTGCCAGCATTGCACAGAGCAGCCCCAATATACTCTCACGAGTAACACATTTGATCATCGATGAAGCAGATTCCTTGTTTGACCGCTCCTTCAAGCCCTTTACTACCGAGATATTGGATAGAGCCACTCCGAGTTTAAAAAAGCTCGTCCTCTGTTCTGCAACCATTCCCAAGTACCTCGATAAATATCTCGCCGAGCGGTTCCCAAAGATGACTAGGCTGGTTACTCCTCACCTACACGCTATCCCGCGCCGTGTTCAGCTTGGCGTCGTCGACGTGAACAAAGACCCGTATCGCGGCAACAAGATGCTGGCCTGTGCCGACACCATATGGCAGATTGGAAAGGCAAACGCAGACTACGATCCTGCTGAAGGTAAAGAGCCCATAGAAACCAAGCGTATTCTCGTCTTCGTCAACGAACGAGAGCAGACGGATGAGGTAGCAAACTACCTCATCAGCAAGGGAATCGATGCTCTTGCCTTCCACAGAGACACCGACCCCACCCGCCAAGCCAAGACCCTCGCGAGCTTTACAGGCACCGAACGCACAAAGGCGCAGAAGGTGGGAGAGGAGAAGAGGGAGCTCGCAGTCACCTCGGCCGCCGCGGCGACTAGTAGGAGGTTTTTGAAAAACACAAAAGTCATCGTAACTACCGACCTGGGCTCCAGAGGTATCGACACCGTGTCCGTGCGGCATGTTATATTGTACGATGTACCACACACGACCATCGACTTCATACATCGCTTGGGGCGTACGGGACGCATGGGAAGGAGAGGGAGGGGTATTGTACTTGTAGGACCAGGCGACCGGGCGGATGTCGTCAAGGAGGTAAGAGACGCCATGTTCAAAGGTGTGGCGCTGATTTAGAGCCTTCATTGTGTATAATTGCTTGTATGATATCCACCTTCACATATAATACAGACGAACCATGGCATGACTTGTTGTTGAGGGGGGGAAATTGCGCTCAAAACTACTGCCGGAAACGTACATGTCATCTATTCTCGTCTGAGCACTCGTCACATCAGCCAGCCCATGGTCAATGGTTTTCTTGAATTCTTATTTCCTATTGAATCACGGTACCATGTTGCTCATCATCACCACGAAACTCTCCTTCATCATCAAAAGACACCAATCTCCCACTCCAAAAGACAACCCAATGATGTGTTTCGTTGCCCGTTTTTGTTCGCTCCATCTATGTTATGGTAATAGATAATTATCAATAATACTCGGCCCACTCTCTTCCCCTATTTAAACCCTGGACTCTTCAGGATGCAATTCGAGCCTGCCTCCCTCCCTCCCTCCTTGACATTATTATTATCGCGCTCCAACGTCGCTTTTACTCACTAGTCGCCAACTTATGCTCTCTGATGGTCCCAACTCCCGCCCAACCCAAACCCATGCGGTGCTACTCCATCCTTTATATATATACATATATACGTAGAGAGAGGCCACATCTCTAACGCCATGGCCTTTTTTTCTTCTTCGCCTCTCTTGTTACTTTTTTTCTTTTTGTGCCGTGCTTTTTTGAGTCAGTGGCTGAGCTGAGGGCTCGCTTTGCTAGCGAGCGAGGTGGGAAGGAGGGTGGAGGGTGGAGGGAGAGCAGTCCCATTAAATATTTCTTCTTTTGTATTTGATACATATTCCCTCGCTCATGCATGATCAGGGAAAGAAGGAAAGAAAGAAAAACCGGAAGAGCTGTCTGTCTATGCTATGTACATGTATGTACATACGTTTGGGTAAGGTAGTCGAGTCGCCCGGTACCGGACTAAACGTTTGCAAAACTACTTTCCGCTATTAGTTCTTAAGCTTCCTTCTCCTCCTTATCTTCTCTACTGTATGCTCTTGCATTTGGCTCTGTTCGGCTTTATTAGACTCTACATAGTACTGCTTTAATATTCCAGCATGCATGCGAAAAAAGCCTTGGAGCTTACAATGACTGGTGCCCGTATCATATTATAGGAAGGGTTGCTGATAGGAAAGACTGCAGTGCAGTTTTATTTTTCCCCCTGAATAACTCACTCGTCGTGTCCACCCACATGCTTTATTGTCTGGAGGATACTTATTACGTACATACGTACATACATAATTAATAAGGCAGGGAGGGTGTAACGTTTCCCCTTTTTTTCTTTTGGACAGTGGACATG
>MU005764.1:1436511-1528761 GCA_010093715.1 Pleomassaria siparia CBS 279.74 | reverse complement strand
CCCCCCTTCTATGTACATATATAGCAGAGGATAGCAGGGTGTTTTTTTTTTCGCGTACGGTCTGTCTCGCGAGCGAAAACGCGGCTATATGTTGACGAGCTGGATGGCTCCATCCACTTCGCCCGACATGTTTTTGAATACGTTGTTCTGTTGTTGTTGTTGTTGTTGTTGTTGTTGTTATTATCATTGTTACAAGGCATAAATGCTTCGACTTCGACGTGCCTCGTGCATGGAGTCAATCAATATCCTGGCGGGTGCATTCTGGAACCAGAGGCGAGGCACTCTCGGGGATCACACATTTTGTTTCGTCTGGTCTTGGACTTCTCGCGTGTAAAAGATTCCAGGAACAGCCAGCACATTTCTATGAGGGGCAAAGGTTCCAGCGTCCTCATTGCTGGTGCAGGTGTTGCTTTTGGGGGGTGAACCCTTTCATCTCCGGTAGCTGCAGACAGTAGAAGAAGAGGAGGAGGAGGAGGAGGAGGAGGGGGCATGCAATGCCATTACAAGAGCGAAGGAGAAGAAGCAGTCATGCCTGCGGTGTACGTAAAGCTTGGTTATCATATTTAGCAGTAACTACAGCGCGGAGACGTTTGAACTGCGGTTTGGCCCTACAGCCTTTAGGTAAAGCTCTATGTGCTGGTATTACATATGTTTGTATTGAATATACATGTATTCCATTCGTTTGAGGCTGTTGTATCCTTAGGTATAGGCAACGTTCCTACTTTAACAGCCTAGTGAACTGTAACGCAATGAGAACGACCGAAAGGCATTTCGAGATTACCACATCATAGTTCCATGTTCCGTGTTTAGTGAAATGCTATGGAACAAGAGGTACATCCTTCGATCGTACGAAAGTCTGATTGCGTAACTAGCAGACAGGCCCTTTAGCATCGATGCAGTACTATCCGAGGTCGAGTCGGGGGCCATGCATACCACGCTGTTTTTCTTTTTGAACCATCGGATTGTACCATATTTTTCACTCTCAATCAATCTGGAATCAAGACTATTCAATCAACTAACACCAGCTCTTCCTCCAGATCGTCGTAGGCGAGGAGTTCAAGCCTTTTCAGAACAGAGATGTAGAGAGAGAGAGAGAGAGTTGCGTATATAGGCATCTTCGCGAGCGTTGTTTTTGGAATGAACGGGTAAAGGAAAGAGATGGGTGCTTGCGTGCAGAGCACTCACTGCCGTCATAATTTGTTCCATGTGAAGTTTTGAGACTGACTGACTGACTCATCGTTCGGCCCAAGATCCGAGATCGAACCATCCGAGTCACTACTGATTGCCCTTATTTTTCATGTTCTTTTTCCAGGAGCTTGGAAGGAAAAGAGAGCAACGATGGATAGGCCTGCCTCATGGGTTGGGTTCGAGTTTTTTTTTTAGTTTTTTTTTTAGTTTTTTTCTCTCTTTTTGCGGGCATCGCGGAGCTGAAATTGCATGCTTGACACACACATAATGCGAGCTTCGACGGAATTATCAACGTACATAGTCGGCGGCGTCTCTCTTTCTATCTCTCATGGTATTGGCGGTCAACGTCTTTTGATACCCGATACCATGCATAGTTTTGAGGAACCAAGAATGGTCAACTACCTACCCCCTGAGTCTTTCAATACTGCCTGAGGTACGAAAAGAGAGCAGCTCGGCCCCATGTATACCTGGTGAGTAGACCTTTATCTTTTAGAAAGGAAATCATGTGTGTGTGTGTGTGGGCGCTCACGTCGGTCATGCTCTCACATGAATTAATTATTATGACTTGATCTTGTTTCTAGTTTGAGATTGAATTGATTTGGGGAAGTACCAGGTCATATGCTGACATTTGTCTTCCATTTAGATAGTGGCAATATGTGAGTTTGATGTCGCCAGCTTATGTTTCGTCGGGCTGGTCCATTGACTAATCCGCAAATAGACTTGTAAATCGGAAAGACCATGTACCACCATTGGGATTGTTTTGGACCTAGCATTGTGTGGCATCTTGCTCCTTTGTCCTGACGGCTTGCACCATACGCGTGAAGTGAGCCTGTGGTGTCTTGATTTTACGCGGTTTGACCACGTCTTTGTCAAGGATCACATCATAGGGCAAGTAAGTGAATGTATGGTGTGTATTTGATAGTCTATCTAAGCTACCGGAGGCCTTGCTCCTTATACCGGGTGGAGGGGGGGGGAATGAACTGTTTTGCGGCTTTTTCGCTGATGCAAATCCGTGTTGTTTCCGGGGAGGTGTTGGTTGTGTCAGCAGCCGGTTCATCGGTCTGTGTCTCAGCGTGTTTGCCAGGCTGTTCTTTGGTCTGATCGCCCGTCTCTGCCTCATTGACCTGGTGTTGTGTCTCCGTCATCTCTGCCTCATCGGCTTGGTATTGTGTCTGCTTGTCATGTGACAGTCTTCCGACCTTTTACCGTCGGTTTCTACTTCAATCCCTTCAGTCGATTCAGGAGTGTGAGGGGTGTTCGGAGTAGCAGGGGTATCAGATTCATCAGAGGAATCATGGTCATCAAAAGGCGTCTGGAGTGTCGAATCATCTGGGGGGTTGGCTACTTCGTCATTCTCTTCCAACTGGACCATCACACGAGTGTAGTCTGCGTACGAGTGAGGTTACCCCTGGATGAACTTCTTTCGATCTTCTAGTGGGGCAGGCGGGTCCTGCACTCTTTTTAGTCGTCCTTATTGGCTTCAGCGGTTCTGTCATTGAACGTCGCATGTTTCACCGGCAATACAGTCCTCATTTTGTTGATGTCGCTGATACCGCCGTTTGCAGAGTAGACTACATTGACCAAGGCGTTGACGCATGTTTTATAGCAAAAAGAGCATTGATATAGTTGGAGCGAAGAGTTGTAGATTACGCGCCAGGGCTTTTGCATAAGACATGGTGAGCGTCTGCTTCATCATCCTCATCATCTTCTTCTCTGTTTTAATATCTGCCATACACGATATGGAAGTCTATTATCGACCAGTGTTGAGGTGCCATGATGTAAGGGTCTGAAGATTTGCAGAAGCACAGCATCGGATCGATGTCAGCCAATTTCTACCAGACGACCGGTAAAGCGGTATATGTGGAAAGAATAGAAGAGTAATCGTGAGGAGAGAATTTAAATAAATGGAGGGATCATAGGTCACGTGATAATACGAAACAAGAATGTGGGATGAGAGGCTGGAGGAGAGAGGGCCCCCTTTACAATGCGTACAAGTTCTCACGTTTCATACAAATGACCATATGATCAAGGATAGTAGAGGGAATAAAACGATATATAAATATGCTCCACCTTCTCCCTGCCCTATATTTCTACACCTTCCTCCATTCACTGGTCTCTAAAATGTCAGCCTGGCAGCACATTGCATTTCCTACTGAACCTTGGCATAGCACGATACAGAAGTGTCTACAGCGTCCTTAAATTTGTTCATCTTGAACTCTTCCGAGATCTGAACCTGTCTCCCAAAAGTACGCCGAAGAAGCCGACATGAAACATGTGGACTTGCCGTATCAAAGAGCTCAAGACCTCGGAACGAGACACGGTACTGGTTTGTGTCCTCATTCTAAACGTCGCATCAGTATAAGAGGTTGATGCTCTCGCATAATCTTCACTTGTTTTAACTAAATAACGAAAACGTACAGCCTGTGAGCCCATGGGTTATATAGCGCTAGTGGAGATATCTCATGGAGGTTTCCTTCTCCTTCCATGTCCTGGAGAATCAATTAAATGGATTACTATCTCTGTTGACAGAGAACATGGACTTTTGACATGCATGAAAAGATACCTAACATCAACATGAGAGCGTCGTGGTTCTTGTGCTCTTCACAGTTCACAATATTGTACTTTGAGACCACGAGGTTATAAACCGCCCCTTTTTAGTCAAACAAGTATTATTGGCCTCTGAAAATCTACGCAAGTACTATCTCATGAGCATCTATTCGTCTAAAGGACTACTTCACGCCTTCATAGGGATCTTTGCCTGGAACGAAGCAGAACAACAAGAGCCCGGACAACGTTGTCTATACGTTGTCTATAGGAACGAAATTGCCAAAGCAAGGGTCCATGCCACTTTTTCTCCCCCCCGCGAATATAATAAAGCCAAGATATAGCAAATGTATCTCGAAACAATGTGTCTCGCCTTAAACTTTGATGTCTCCGGCTTGGTACCGAAAGCTTAGGATTCACCGATAACATATACATAAATTTTTGAACATTCTGACTTACAAGGAGACAGAAAATTCTAACATAAGATCTGGTCGCCTCTATTTTATTCACTGCATGGTTACTAAAAGGCTACTTGAGCGTTTGCACGGCGTATCACACTACACAAGGCTGAGACAGCTTAAATCAAGAAGAGCAGGAATGGGGTTTCATGACTGGACTGGTCTATGGGCTCCACAGTACAAATATGGAAAACACATACTTCGTACGCCTTCGGCTCTGTCAATAGCTAAGAAAGATCGCATATGATCAACGCTATGAAAGGGTTTGGCTTGTTCTCTCCACCACACAAGACAGATAAGCGTAAGACCCAACGTATGCTTTGTCTGTCCATCCAACTGAGCACAGCATGAGAACGTAATGGGACGCTGTTCCTTTCAATGAGGGGAACCTTCTCCAGTCGAACTAAGAGGTGTGCTTTACTGGATATGTCTTGTAGCCAAAGTACTTCAATGCATCGATATGGAGCTTCTTCTTGCCTCTTTTATTTCCTATACGGAAACGTCGCAGCAAATAGGACATAATACGTTTACATATTTCTTCTGATGCACTGCAGAATCAAAAACCCCAATACTCAAGTGTTTATGAGTGCATTCTTAGTACTGCAACTCTAAAGTCTCTTGTATAAATTGGTTTCTCTGTCCGCCACATGTTGACTTTCATTTCACGCGTGCTACAGAAGATAGAATAAGGGAGTTACACACATCGTGGTCTTCATTCCTCTACACTAATAATATAAATCTTAGGAACAGACTATAATGGTCCGTTTCTCAAACTCGTCACCAACGGATACACAAAAACCAAAATGTTGAGATTACAGGCCATATGACTATCCAAAATGGCTCGATCTCTAGCTTCTGATACCTTGGTTGAGACTGAACAAAAGGTGCAATGGCGCCATGTCTGCACTAGAAGCTTTGTAAACTTGAAATAGGAGAGCAGTTCAGTTCTTTCCCATGACCACACTTCAAACACATCCTAGATATGGAGCTTTTCCAGCATCCCCTCATTCTAAGACACAAAACTGTTGGAAGAAAGGGTCCATGCTACAATACCAGGAGTAGGCACCATCCTCCATGCCTCATTCTGTCGTACTTCGTGGAGAACACGTTCAACTTGCGCCAAATGCAAATGTCACATGACAAGCTTGGCAGGCACGGGCCCCCCAGTCCGGTATAAGGATGGAGGCTCCGGATAGTTAGATATCTATCAGAATACACACATTCACGCCTACACGTGCCATTCATGTGTGATATCTGACACAAACCAACACGAACAATTCCCTTTCACAACTAGCCGCCCTCATTAACCCGCAGGGACTGGCCGAGGACTTTGGCGTTAAGACGGACACTTCCCACTACGTCAGTCTCGACATGTTGGTGCTGGAGGACTTTGTTGCCTGGAATGACACTTTGTTCCACGTTGACAACCAAGGAACAACACCGGTCAGAGCAGAATACGCCGCCGCCACCACCAAAGGGCGCATAGCTCCGGACATCGCGATCCGGAAAGGAATCGAAACCATCCCAGAGAAGCAATTCATAGGACGCCCGTTTCGTTCGTCACAAAAACCAGCAGAAACTACTGAAGCCCCGGCCCAGCAAAAAGACACACCGGACAGTCCCCCGCGCTGGAATGCCGTCAACAAACCAAGCCCGAGAAACAAACACCTCAAGAACCCTAACATCCCCAAGGACGCAACCCTGTTCCTTCTACAAGGCATGTCCGCCGAAGACATGGCCTTCTTCAGCACCGAGAACGGCGAGGAGCGACTGGCGGAGACGGGTCATCTCTTTGGCAACGCGGCTGCGCTCACTTTGAACAAAAAGAAGAAGTACACGTCTACGCCCACCAAGGACCACCACATCACTGAACAGACCATGCAAGAGGCTCTGGCATCAGACCCTGCTGAGATTGACCTTACTCTTGCATTCCAACACACTAGCGCGCCTAAAATGTTCACGCTGAAGGCGCATGTCGACGGCGATGAAGGTTCCCTGAGAGAATGATCATGACTTGTGAGCGTGCTCTCCACTTCCATGACACAAAAGCTTCTTCAAAAAGTATCCCTGTTTCACAACTTAGGGTTGAGGACCGATATCTCCACCGTCAATTCTATGTTTGTAACCACGCTTTGCCCATCTCTGCAATACCGAAATCATACATGCAACGGACATGATCTCCGATGAATGCGCGGAGTTAAAACGCCGCTAATCCTAGAATACGACTATCGAGTATTGTCCCGGCTTCTTAGAACCTGTCTAAATTCATAGTAGGAGCATGCGATAGAGATTGTCTTCCTCCTAGCATGCTCACGCAGCAGCAAAACGGTTCCGTACATATTCGACATGACCTGAGTACAGGCTTGCAACCTTTCCGTATTATAAACGACTATTATGACATTGGATGACTGCGTTGGGAGCCCTTGTCGCTATCAAAAAAGCTAGAAACTAAACTCCATGTCCATGTCCATGGTCTGTCTCTTTTTCTCTCTCTCTTCCACACACCACCAATCGCAACACTTGACCCTTTAACAAAAGAGTAACAAGAAGGAGATGATGGAGCTTTTGTCCACGGCTTGTTCTAATCCATGTCAGTGTCCAAACAGCGCAAGACTCGCCTCAATGACTGTGGCGCACGCTTGGTCGACAACAAACATACTAACAGCAAAGACTTCTCGGCGTTTGAATGACTGACCCGTAAGCTGGACCGATCACGCATCTACACAAAAAAAGATCCGGAGAGCCTTTCATGTCTGTGCTCGCAGCGAATCTATGGCCTTCCAAAGGATCGAGAGACACGGCTAATGTTCTTTGAAACTCGAACCATTTTTGATAAATAAACTACTCGCAGAACCGAAATCCCCATTGCACCTGATTAGCTAGAACTCCATGTTAAATTAGTCGACTTCAAGACATACCTCGCCGAAACCGATGCTCCCTGCCCACTCCTCTCACCATGATTCCAGATTCCGTTTTTCCAAATCCGACAAGAAGCATCGTTATTGCGGTGGTTGGACTTGTGGATTCCCTCGAGTAATATCCTCAATAAGAGACTAGCTAACTAACTAAACTGTGATTAATCGACTCGAGGAGAACTAAAACACGAAACAATTCACACACAACCAGTCCACCGACTATCTTGATCCATCCCAATCTCTCCCTAAAAAGAAAAAAGAAGAAGAAGAAGAATAACAGGGACCAAGGCAGACAGACGGGGTTTCCCCCGCAACAACGCTTTCGCTTTCCTCACTTCACTTGTGCATACATGCAATGCAGACACCGACCGCCGCAAACGTCGATTTCGGCATCCTCGACATCTCCTTTACTCTCTCTCTCTCTCTCTCTCTCCCTCCCTCCCAACAAACAAACAAACGAGGAAACAAAGAATGAAGAACCAAAAAAGCGCACCATCCTCGCATACGAGTCGAGTCGAGTCGTCCGGCTACTCCGCAGCATGCCATGCCATGCCGGGAAAGTCGCGAACCGATGGATGGACGTTGAAAGGAGATCATTCCGGAGATTCGGGGTTTTTCTTTTCGCAATGCTGCGAGTGTTTTAGGCACAAATAAATGGAAGGAAGGAAGGAAGACTTGCAGATAGAAAAGGGAAAATGTTGTATCCAATTGGCTGTTGATTGAGAATTTGTGGGCGTTGAAGAAAGAAGAAAAAAAGGTGAGTTGTGTGAATATGGCATGTTTGCCCACGTGTGGGAGATGTGGGTTGGTGGTATTGAATCCGTCGGTTTTTTTCTTCGAATTGAGTGGGAGGATGGGATTTGGGTAGGGAAAAGCGGTGAGCATCTTCGTTGGAGAGTGGAATTGTCATGAAATGTCAACTTTTTTTTAAGAGTATTTTGGGTATCATATAAGTCTCCTTTCCATCTTTACGCTGGCGGTAATCATCATTACTCTACACCGTGAACGCCACCCCATCCCTTTTGACCATGTTCTTTCCCCCGCCTGCAAATCCTGTGCCTTCGCTCTTAATCTCGACTAATCCTGGTTTCAGTGCGTCCTTGTCTTTCTTGTTCTTCTTGCCCTCCTTCTCCTTTCTCTCCGGCACCGTCGTGAGATCCGCGTCGCACACATAGCAATGCACTGTCTCGGGTTCCGGGCCCTCCTCGTGCGCATCTCTGTGGTGTCTATGCTCAGGTTTGAGGAAGCGTTCGACGCAGGGCTTACAGAGCACATGCCCACACGGTATCGCCAACATGGCCTTTGTAGAATTTGAGAGTGCTTTCCGACAGCTAGGACACGTTGAAACCTCCTTCCCAGTCTCGGCACTCTTCTCCCGGGTAAACTTGACGCCCGTAAGCGTCTTGAGCGACAGCAAATGCGGCTTGTTCGCCTCGCTACATGGACACGTTGGATTGAGTTTCGCGACCTCGGAGGCTTTGTGATTCGTATCTGGCGTCTGACTCGGGACCCAGAAACTGGGCAGGTGTTTCCTCGCCGCGTTCCTCTCCTCATCGATGGCAAGTTTCGCGCGGCTGCGCTCTTCAACCGCTATGCGCTTGAGCTCCTCTTCATCAATCTCGAATTTACGCTTCTTGCCCTTGGTCTCCCCAGCTTTTGCTTCCTCCTCTTTCTCTATTGTGACTTTGCCGTCTCCTCGTCCAACGACCTTGCTTCCCGCCCCGTGTCGGACCTGCAAGCCCATTTGAACGGCCTCGAACTCTTGTATGGCTCTCAATCTTGCCGCTTCATCCTCTCTTGCTGCCTGGTCTTCCTCGTCTTCTTTCCTCCGTCCAGCAGCCTTCTCAAGTCGCTTGATTTCTTTGCGTTGGGCCAGAAGATTGGTCATGGCGCATTCGCGGCAGAAGAGATCGCCCGAGGGACAGCATACTGGATCTACGGAGGGGAGAAGACACAGTTGGCAGGATCCGAAGGGGAGGAAGGAATCGCGTGTCAAGCGTGTTGACTGAGCACCCCATGAATTCTTTAGTGATGCGCGTTCGTAGGATGTAAAGACTGCAACATGTCAGTTGTTGGTAGAGCATGGAGAAAGGAGCAGTTTACATGCTAAGGAGGTATTGCGCTTGCTGTGGGACATGGTTGTGGTTGGAAGTGTCTGATTGTGAGTAAGGTGGAACTTGGAATCACGAAAGTTACATATTAGGTGATAGGGTAGTCGGAGCTACAAGAGAGCCGCTAGCGCGCCACACTGTGGCGCGTGTGGCAACAAACACTGGTCCAAGCTCGTCCGAAGGTTTATTATTGTTATGGTGACGTTTTGCGCCGGCGTCGGTCCATTCCTCGTTTCTGTCCTCAACACCAAATTTCGATGCGCCCGGACGAGCAGCCGCTTGCCCCAAGCAAGCCATGGCAGGTGGCCTCCTCCATCACTATGGCTACGGTCGGAGCACTGTGTCGCGGATTTCTATATGGATTGAGCAGCACGGAAGTGCATGGTTTGGAGGGTTTTTTGGAATTGTTGGACGAGAGGCGAGATGTTGAGGGCAGGGAACGCGGGTTGATCACTGGTAATGCAGATGTCAATATTGCTTTGAGTTATCTGACTGAACGGTAGTGTCAAATCATGTTTCTGTGTATGTTTGAATGCACTCTGGGATACCAAATATACCCTAATCTGATGCCCCCTCAGACTCGATGACCCTCTAATCTGGGGTATACTACCTCTTCGATATGCGTGGAACGTGGACAACATGCGGTGGGGATTGGGAAGCTATGACCTGTGCTTTCAGAACAAGTGCGCCCGCTCCCGCTCTCTGCTTGCGCATTGGTGTTATTCATACCTAGATATTGACAATTACAGGGCGCTTTCAACCTTCTTCACGCTCGGTCAAGTCCTCCCAACACATCGCACAGCCCATTCCGATTATGGCGGCCTGTTCCAACCCACCCTGGCCCAGGCGATCCGTCTGCTCTGTCGCGGCCCGTTTATACATGCAAGTGAAGCTCCACAGAAACCAGATACGTCTGTTTCGAGTCCCGACCTCATCGACCCATTCTCTTCCAACCACCTCACATACTCCACCAACGGCCGCGACACGTTCCCTGCAGCTGCTGCCTACCTCAACCGTCGCCATAGCTGGGTGCACATATTCCCCGAAGGCATGATTCACCAAAAGGAGGATAATACAATGCGGTATTTCAAATGGGGCGTGTCGCGGCTGATACTAGAAAGTGACCCAATGCCCGACATTGTGCCCATGTGGATTGAGGGGCTACAGGATGTCATGCATGAGTCGCGAGAGTTCCCGCGGTTTCTGCCGCGACCGGGCAAGAGCGTGAGCATCACATTCGGCGAAAAGCTCGACGGCGAGCAGGCGTTTGGAGATTTGCGCAACAGGTGGAAGAAGATGCGGGCCAGGGCAGAGAGAATAGAAGGAAAGGAGCTGGACGTTGGTGTCTTGAATGATACATTGAAATATTCTAAAGAGGCGATTGCGTTACGGAAGGAGTGTACAATGAGGGTGCGAAAAGCGGTCTTGGACGTCAGACGAGGGCGTGGATTGCCTGATGAGGACCCCAAAGGAGGGCTTGCCGAGACGTATGCGATAGAAGGAGGAAAACGAGAGGGCAGGAAAGAAGACGGAAGCTATACGAGGGATGTGTGAGGCGCTCGAATCGTATAAAGGCATGTGCAGTAATACGGTAAGTAAGCGATGGATGGGATGGAGGGGGTGCGCGCCGAGTTGTCAGATTAGATCAAGTAATTCACCCTCAGCGACTGCTTTTCGCAGCACGTCTGGTGGCAAATGGCGGCCAAAGGCAGAACCTCAACTGCAGGCAGCAGCGGGCTTTGCCTTTGTTCGCTTCTTCAGCACCAGACTTTGCTGCGTTGGCGGCGCATTCGATGCTGTCCATCGCGCGCGGTCTCGGGCCTTGCTCTTTCATCACCCAACTCGTGGTTTGTCCAACTTGTTATTCATCCAACTCGCTCGTTGACCATTCATCACCGGCCATTCATCACCGGCCATTCATCACCGGCCATTCATCACCGTGACTGCCTCGGTTCCCCAGGCCGTACTGCGAGAGTGGGTGTGGTGAGCCGTGGAGGTGGGTGAATTGCATAGTGTGTGTGTGTGTGTGTGTGTGTGTGTGTGTGTGTGTGTGTGTGTGTGTATGTATGTGTGTGTGTGTATGTATGTGTGTGTGTGTGGTGTGCGTGATGTGTGGTGTGTGGTGTGTGATGTGTGGTGTATGTATGGTGAATGGTGGATGGCGGATGGTGTAATAATAATAATATGTGGACGAAGGGGGCTTTGATGGCTGGGCAGGTTTTGCAGGCGTGGCCGATGCCTTGGCAGACTTGCCTCCCTCACAATGATAAAGCTTGAGGTTTCTGCCCCGCACAGAAACTAATTAATTATTACTCGCACACGCCGCCCACTCTGGAGTCTGGCAACATTTCTGCGATCCACTAATAATATACATAATAATAAACCACTTCTTTCGGTCTCAACTCTCGCTTACCCACCCAATTATATCCACTTCCCTAGTCTGCACAAGTGCACAAGCTTCCCGCTGCCGCAACCTAAGCCCGTCATGGATAGCGACGACTGGGCTCCTCAATCTCCAAAACTAGATCAACTGCCCGACACCGAACAACCCATCCATCCACAGCACCGCGCGTATAGAGGCTCTATATCCAGCCAGCTGACCACTTCACCACCCGTCTCGAGTCCCATTCTGCTGAGCAAGCCTCTGCCACCCGCTACATTCATGCCTCGAGGTGTGAAGAAGAAGAAGGAGGAGGAGGAGGAAAGCTCCTACGATGACTACACGCCCGACGCGTCCACCAAGTCTGGAAAGGCAAAGGGTAAGCAGCCCACCAAGGCCGGCAATGGTATAGGCGCGGTCGCGGGCTCGACGGCGCTGCCTGGCACAGAGAATATCAACATCACAGTCCACTTTCCCGTCGCGCGGATAAAGCGCATCATGCAGGCCGACGACGATGTTGGTAAAGTCGCACAAGTTACCCCCGTTGTTGTTTGTGAGTTACCCCTCTCTACCGCGCAGGAATGCGTACCCTGTTTTTTTTAGCATATTCAATTACTGACTTTCTTCGTAGCCAAAGCTCTCGAGCTCTTCATGATTTCCCTCGTTACCAAAGCCGCTGCCGAAGCCAAGGCGCGCAACTCGAAACGCGTCGGCGCCGGCCACCTCAAGCAGGCCATCACCAAGGATGAGCAGTTCGACTTCCTCTCCGATATCATGGCAAAGGTTGCCGACGCGCCGCCCGCAGCGGACAAGCAGTCCCCCGACGCAATGGACGTAGATGGCAAGAAGCCCCGCAAGACGCCAGGTCGAAGGAAGAAGAAGACCGATGACGACGAGTTCTGAGCTCGCGAAAAGAGACAGGACTATGACATGGAGACGACAATGTTCGTTATGGATTACGACGATGATTGAACATCACGGACGAGTCTGCAAACTCTGTCGCTGTCACGCCAAGAGGAGGCGTGTTCCAAGTCACACATGTCTGACTCAAAGGACAACTCGACTCCCAGCAGAAGTGACGGTGCTTGCACTGACGTTGAGAAGCCTTTTCGCAGCAGCAAGTAATACATATTCAGACATTTTTTAGGCATGGGACATGATAAAAGGACGGGCGTCAGGCAGGTGTACAATATCTTGGCAATCTGCAAGGGCATGCATGTATGGAGCCTCTTTGCCCAATATGCATTATCTTGGCGCGAATCGGCCACTGCAATATACACCACCACCACAGGCCACTAGACGCGGAAACCACTTCGTTATCGTGATGCTCTTGTCTTTCTAACCTGCAAGCGTCCGCTGAAGAAGGCACCGATCTTGGAACCTCAACGCCTCACAATTCGCACAGCATCGCCACATGGTCAAGTCTAGTGAGGAGCGATCAAGTCATATATGGACAAAGTTATGTACATGACTGGCGGCTAACAAACAACCTGCCAACAAGGCTGCATATTCCAGGTCCAAGCAGTTCGCTATCAGCAATAATACCTGCCACGTGCCTTTCCCGAGCCTGGCCTGTTATTTTGGAACATTACATGGGAACACCCAACATCACAAGAAATATCCTCGTCGTCAACGTCATCTTTGCAGCTCCATATTGATGCAGGGTAGAGTACTCTCTGCCATCAGCCAATCCCCGGTCTCCGGCCAGTAGAGCCGCCCTATTTATCAACCAGGGTCGTCTTCCTTGTCTGCCATTTATCCGTCAATGTACGACATTCCCGCATAGCTCAGGAACGAGGGGATCTTTAATTACAACGGTTGCATGTCGGAGACGCGTTACTACATTTGTACTCGTATCAACGCTTGACGACGGCTCTCCAGGCGTCCGCGATATGGGTGTTGGCATGTCCCATGGTCGGATGACCTGCTGCCTGGTGACATAGGCGGGACGGGGAAGAGGTAGCTGGGTGGATATTAAAGATGGTGTCTAGGACGGGTTGAAGGGAGAATCGCGTCGCGCTTCTCCGTAATCGAGGGCAATTGGCACAAAAGACAGTCCTAAAGATGTTTCATTCCCGCTTTTTTCCTTCTTCTTGTTGCGTTGGTATTGGAAGTTCAGAGTGACAATGTCGACATCGTCAATCCATCCTACCCCTTCCAATGGTCGTTGGATCGATACCTGGGCTTCGATGCCTCAGCTCATCGAGCCTGCGAATCTTCCTCCAGCGCCATTCGTACGTCTGGCTCACAAATATCTAATGCAACTGCTATTTAATCCGTCATCAAGAACCAAGCAGGCGCCGTGTCCATAAACACCACAATCCGACAATCGATCAAAATATCCGTCGGAACCACAAGCTCCTCCGTTGTAACACACATATCTATATGGCATTTATATATCAATTCTTTATATCAGGAACTGAAATTCCCCACCCCTAAACAATGCAACTATATCGCTATCAGAACAGCAAAAACCACAGGTCGATTGTCTCATACTCAGCCATAGACACTCGGCGCGCTCCACTTACTACTCGCCCTAATCCTCTTCCCATAAACATAGAACACAAACGGAACGGGAATGAGCAGGGCGGCAAAGCCCCCCGTAATGGTAGATCCAGGCCCAACGCCAATATTGTGATAGAGCGGTCCGACGACCAAGGGAAAAGCGCCTGCAAAGCAACTCCGCAAAAAGGTATTCGCCGCAACAGCCGAGGCCGCGTAAGCGGTGAACGTGTCGACGAGGTAATTCAATGCGGCCTGGAATATGGTGAAGAAGCCAGTTCCCATGAGGACGAGACCGACGCACGGCGCTACCCACGTGATGTCCCTGGTAGCCGTCCAGCCCATGATGAACTGGCCGCCAGAGAAGAGGATCGATCCGACCATCATAGGAGGCAGTCGTTTCTCGGGGACCGCGCGGTTCCCGGCTGCGCGATACGCCTTGTTGTACAGCGTCTGGTTAAACACGTTGGCGGCGGCGCCGAGGACGGCACCGATCAGAATGGACAGAAACGGCAACGTGGCAACGAGCGGCTTCCATCCCTTGATCTCTCCAAAGATGATGGGAATGCCGCCGAGCTGCATGTACAGTATGCCGTAGCAGAAGCTTGCATACAGTGCGATGAGGAAGCAGATGGGCGTGCAGAGCAACTGAACCGGGCGAAAGAGAAACTTGCGCGCCATTTCTTGGAGACTGACGTCCCATTCTTCGAATTTGGCGTGCAGAGCCCAGTTCCCCGTTTCGTAGCGCAGACGTTGCGCTTTCCGCACGAGCAGGAGTTGCGGGTAGCTCTCGTCGAGGAAGATGATGTCGATGGCGAGGATGAAGGCCTGCAGGATGCCGGTGAAGTACTCGGTCCATCGCCATCCCAGGGACGGTTGGACGACGAAGGCTGCGGAGACGATGGGACCTGACGGTTGTTTGTTAGTTAGTTAGATCTATTATCATGGTCACTTTCTTCATTCAATGCATGCTCCTCCATCTTACTCACCTAGAACGGGACCACTGACCACAGCCATGGCGTAGCCAGCCATTGCTATTCCGCGCCAAGCTGGACTGTACAAATCCCCCAATACACCACCTGTATTCGTGACGGGCGCACTCGCAAAGAAGGCGCCAAAGAATCTCGTGAGCATGATGGTCTGCAAATCCTTGGCCGCCGCGGTCCCGAAGGAGAAGCAAATTGCCACAAACATGGGCGCCAGAACCGCAACCTTCCTTCCATAGATCTCACTCAATGGCGCCCATAATAGCGGACCGATGCCAAAGCCGAAGAGGAACAAGGTGGTTCCGAGCGTTGCGACCTGCGTTCCAACATGGAATTCAGACGCTATTTGGCTAGTGCCGGCGGAGTAGGAGGATGAGCCCCATGTTGCAGTCATGGTGGTCAGACCGTAGAGTAGTGTCGTGGTGACCTTTTTCTTCGTGGGCCAGTTGATCGGTCTATATGCATCGTCGTCGCCTTCGAAATCCACAATCACTGCCGCTGTCGTCTGTTGATTCTCAAGCGGATGTGTGAAGGGCTTTACGATGGGTCGAGATCGTATCCTTGAAAGCGCCGTCTCTCGACGCGATAATGTCCGTGAGATGTCGGCGCCCGATGCGTTTCCGCGAGACATACTTCTGCTGCGAGAGGTTGTTTTTAGCATCTCGTGGTTGCTGGGTCGATGTCCATCGTTGTCCTTGTCCGAGAGGCTAGAGAAGCTGGATGTGTTAGAGAGGAAACTTTGTCCCCTCTCGAGATCGCGCTGAGGAGATGTTGATTGGGATAGTGGAGTCTGGGGGAAGGAAGCGTCACGCGTGGAGGCTTCGGCCATTTCTGGCATATTGGATCTTTTTTGGGCGGTTGCCTGAAGTCAATTGATGGCAACAAGTACTTTTCTTCTACCCTTTGTATGGTCGATGTGTTAGGATGTTGATGTAAAGCAGGACATGGATAATCCAAATGTAAAATTGCTTCTATTGAAGCGCACCCCAGGTTCTTTGTAATCATATCGACGTGAATCCAATGACTCTTACGGATAACGCGGAGATATTGCCGGTACCAACGTCCTTTAGGGGGGGCAAAATATCGTTCAGGTTCGCCCTAACCTTTAGCGACCGGAACGTATGCCGAGCTGTGAAGATGCACAGGTAGTGTCCAATTGCCGGACCAGCAAGACAGGTCCAGTGACGTCAGTACCCTACACGGTTCTACAAAGTACACGGCACTGGGATACGCAAAGAAGTACCTTTGTACTTACATACCCAGCCCAACGTATAATAGCTACTCGAGTGAAGTGCCAACTTGCAGCATATCTATCCTCTGGATCCATACAGAGTTAAAGTGAGCAGCTTCAGTGCAACACAGTTTCGCATCTTCACTTCTCCGCATCTTCGCGTCTTCGCTTCTTCCCGCCCTGCCGAAATGTCGTCTCGCGATTTCGCAGTGCCGAAGGGTCTCGTACGAAGCGAGTGACACTAAGAGTACCTAATGTGAGTACCGAATATTACCGAGTACCGAAGCTGTTATCGCCTTCACCCTTTATTCTTGAAGTATCGAGTCTGTCACTCAAACAGCAGTAAAGTGGACGGTAATCTTCTGCTAAACATGCTATGTGGAGGAAGTTTTCTTCGGTGGTTATGACTTTCTTCTGGTTCCAACTGGATAGAAGTTTACACAAACGACGATTTAAGTCCGGAGAAGATGCTATCCCAGTCGAAACTTTCCGCGTCGCCCTGTTCAAAGCTCTGCGCAATGTCATTGACTAAAAATGGAAGGACAAAGTCAGTAAAGCTTTTTTTAAGGCGTAGGCGTTTCGAAATACTGGGGTGGAGAGACAGTGCGGGTGGTACTGTCTTGTCCACTTTGCATCTCCGAGATACGTACAGTACGACGACAATTCTTCTCCATCGACCATGTTAATATTGTCTCCGTTACATCCTGATGCACTTCTCAAAGACGTGTCGGTGGTAAGGTCGCCATGAAATCGTGTGTCGGGATTGAACATCGGCTTAGTTATATCCGAGTCACGCTGCCCTGTTGGTGAAACCTTGTGTTTGCGCAAGACAAGCACAAGCGAGTCAAGGAATCTTGCGGCGACCTCTGATTCATGTCTCGCTGCCTCAAGAATCCCCAATGCATCTGATATCTCCACTCTTTGCTTTTCTCTACGCGAGGAAGACCTATTGTGACTAATGGTAAGATTTAAAGTTAGCGCTATTCTTCATGGATATTATACGAGGTATTGTCATCAGATTCGAGAACACCTCGCAGATACACATAGGTCGACTTTGCAGAGTAACGATAATCCCCTTGTCCTCTACCACGAATGTCTTTGGATGTGGACAGGTGTAGTGAGGGGGAAAGAGAGGGTTGGATACACACCAAAGATCCATCAGAAGCACCAGAGACGACATAAAGACCGACATTAGTAGGCCAATAAACTTATACCGAACTGAGTATCGAAGATTCATATATTCAATGTTCATCTCGGTTTGGATGATAAGACGTGCTGATTGCAGACATACGTCTCGAGAAGTTGCGAAAGTGGCGTCTTTGAAGCCCCGGTTGTAGAACGGAAAGTGTAGTTTGCAACGCTGAGCATACAGAAGCGAGCGGAACATATAGCCTTGTTGTGCAATGTGAGCAGCTTTGGATGGCGAGATCTTGTAGATTGAAACAATTTCCGCAGCGGGCATGGAGGTCCATGACGGTAGGTCCTCGTTGATTAGTGTTTGTATTTCTGTGTCGATATCCATTACTAGACGGGGGCACACGAAGTTAGCAAGAGGACCCCAAAAACATTAATACTTTGCGAAGCCATGCTAGCATGCGCATCAGGGCTTAATGCAGCTTATTTGACCCTCTTTTTTGGGTGGAACTTACCAACGTCGTGGCTTGGACCGGTGTTGTAACCCCCCTCAAAGCCCATCACGAGAGGTGTGCGATCCGTAATATGACGAGATATTTCGGCGAGTTTTATACGTAGCAAGGAGTATGTCATGTCTGTGGGTTGGGATAGAGGTTGCTCTACCCTGCTCATGCCATCCACAATGTCTTCATCGTTGATATTGAGAGGCTTCCTGGTCACCATCTGGCGAGGGTGACATTGATAGATGCCCCGTGCAACACCCTCGAACCGAGCAGCAAATCCCCTATGAAGACATGAGTGCGGTTCCACTTCTTCGAATTGCGGTACACCCGAGACCATGGAAATTAACTAATTGAGTTGTATGGTTAGCGTAATTCTCTTTGATCAATGACATGGTGAGTCTTCAAAGACGCAGAGACGCCATTGAAAGACAGTATGTCAGTGACATGCTTTAAACGTGGACGTTTCTATAATACGAAAGGGAAATGGTTGTTGGAACATCGTACCCAATCAGACGCAACCAGACTTTTAATAGTCAGTGGAAAGTTGGAGCGTACAGGGGCAATTACATACTACCACCACACTCGCCGGCCCATTTCCGTTTGCGCTGTATTTGCTCGAGCCGCGTTCACAGGATGATCGAGACAGTGGAGCCCTAGCTCTCGTGCCAAAAGCAGACCATTGTAGTAAAGCGCTCTGCATCTCCTCGAATATCCTTCGAAGTTTATCAGTGTCTGAGGGAGAGATTCCGTTAGAATACTTTCTAAGTATCATCAATATAGAGGGCGTAGCTGGAACAGGATCCTTGACGTGAAATGTACCCCTTTATTGTAATATCGAAGCAACAGATTGGTACTTGCCGCCGGTTTGACTTACAAAGAACGAGATGATTATCCCCTGTATACCTTCGGTAGACACTTCAGCTGTACGATGAGCTATATCCAATACGTCTTCAAGTGCTTTGATCCACAAAGGCGACTGATTGTTCGCCACTTCAGGCTTCTCGAATAGACCTCGTTCTGCGTCAACGTGGACCCACGAGTGAGTAGAACTCGCGAATATGCCGAGGAGTAGCATGATGCTGCCTTGAATAGTGATATCAGCGCAGCTCACTTCGTAGGAATAGAATAGAGAGGGGCGAGAGGATGGAACAGACTTGACTAAGCCCTACCGTATGCGCCAACCGTACTTTTACAAAGTTGCAGGGGCATAGACATGTTTGTTCTCGCCATCGTAGGTGTTTCCAGAATAACTCACCTGGCTTGACCTGGCCTTGTTGGCTCAAACAACCATACACCTCATCCACGACCGACATGATGGACGGCGTGTGTATCACGTGATGTACATGATCTATCACATCTACATATTTCTGAACAAGAATTTTCGCTTCGGCATACTGGGGAAGCCATACACATCGGATTAGCTCTGGAGAAGAGCCAAAACTATTCGCGTTATGAGTGATGTACGTCTGAGCCGATGCAATGTGCTGAACCGGGCAGCTTCTAAACACCACTGGATTGGTCGGAATCTTGTTACCCTGTCAAGTTGTCAAAACACAGAGTCTTGAAGCTTCTGATCCAGGTCTACACTGACGGAAAGATTAACATGACCGCTGTATATGCTCTCCAGCCATGCCACGTCTTTGTCCAAATGCTCGTCCGTTGGCACGCCCCGAGTCTCGTTCTGAGAGTACAGTGGTGATGTTACATGAAGTTCTTCAAAAGCGTGAGATTGGCCCTGAGTGCCATCACTCGAACTTCCAATATCCGATGCATGTGAGGTAGTCCGAGGGGAGTGATCCGATGTCAATCTTTGTTGTCGCTCAACGATCTGTTCAAGTTTTCGAATACGCTCCACGAGATCTGGATCCGAGGTCGAGGTCCCGCCGTTGTTTCTAGGTGAAGCTACAGAAGTAGCCTGAGATGGCACCAAAACTCTGGCAGGAAGCACAGCATCCTCTAGCTCACACCTCACTCTCCGTGCTACACAGTTCGAGCATGGTGATTCTCGGCTGCAACGCAGCTTTCGTGTTCGGCAGAGGCGACATGATACAGGCCTTTGACGGGGTATTGGATTCGCCGTGTCTTTAGGCATGATTTCGGGTTGTCCACGGGGAAAATGAGAAGGGCTGACATGTTGTGGAATGATGGGAGCGTGGAGGCGCCCCCAAATAGTTGTGTGAGAAACCGCCCTAGTCCTAATGGATCTTCCGCGGAACGGCCCCACTTTTGTTGCTCTGTGACAGTGTTGGGCATTTACTAAGTAATCGCTATATAGTAATAGTAATTACTATTACTATTTCCTAGTTAAGAAATAGTAATTACTATTACTATTTCCTAGTTAAGAAATAGTAATTACTATATAGTAATTACTATTTTTCTTACTATTTTTTTATAGTTATTCTATAGTAATTACTTCTTTAAAAGGCGTAAAAGTTTATACAGTAATTAACGCTTATTACCCTTATTTCCTTATTAGGCAGGTTAACTGCATGCACGTGAGCTAACATTAGTGTTAGGCGAAAATAGTAATAGTAATTACTATTTACTATTTTCGCCCAACACTGCTCTGTGAACCCCTTCTCGTCCCCGTTCCTGCAGTGAAGGATAGAAGAAGATTGTCACTGATTATGATCTAGCTTCTTCAAGTTGGTACCTACAAGTCTTGTGTAAAAGGGAACCCGGCAGATACAGTGGTGCTTTGTAAAGTTAACCTGAAGCTCTTTCCATTTGGCCAATACTCAGGAAGTATAACCACTTGGACCTATTCTATGATTACATTGTACTTTGGGTGCATGTATGAGCTCGTTAGATGTTGATATTAGTCTACACTGTAATTACAATACAAAGATATCTTGAACAAAAGAAATCTGAGGAGTTGTCGTCAGCTCAGCCACACCAAAAGTGAACATCAGCGTCAGCATCGTCCGCCTCATCAATACAATAGCGTAGTTCCGAAGCCGTCGGCTTCTCCGCCGAAAACCAACTTACCTGGCCTTGTACTCGTCTCTACTTTCGACCTTAGAATGTCACCTGCGCGAATTTGCTCTTTCTGATGCGCTCTCCAAAGAACCAGAATACCGCGGGCATGGGAATAAACGCCACAGCAATGAATCCGAGTGTTGAAGTACCCCACCCTAATCCAAGAGTATTATACATGCTATCACCAGCGAGCGGCAACAATGCACCAAGTAGCGAGCGAAGGACAATCGTTGCAGCGGTGACAGAGGCCGCATAAGTGGTATAAACGTCGACCAAATATGTCGAAACCGGCATCTACAAAGCGAATCAGAGTTAGTGAGCTGGTTTCAATTGGATATGGAAAGGGATAGGCGTCACTTACAAAGATGCAGAATAGTCCTGCGCCTAGAAATGCAGTCCCAACAATAGGTAGCATGAAGTGATTTTTATTCTCTGTCGTCCATGCGTAGAGAAAGAGACCGATGGGTACCATGAGTGTGCCGACGAACATAGCTGGGAGTCTGTACTCCGGCTTTGCCTGTCCACCGTTCTTGGCCGTGAGGCTCTTCATCTGGCGATCTGAAAGCAATCCGCAGAACACTAGGCCTACGAATGAACCGACACCTGGGCCAAGGTATGTGAGTCCAACCTTCTGAACATCAAATCCATATTGCCCTTCGAAAACACGGGGGAAAGTCGTGAACATTATGTAAAGATAGCCATAGACAACAGACATGTACCTTCACATGTTGTTAGTGATTGCAATTGAAAGGGAGAAGGAGTATCATAACGTACAGCGACATCAGAAATACAATCGGGGAGAATAAGAGCATCTTAATGGGGCGGAAAATAGAGAACTTGAAGAGCTCTACGGGTGTGCGGCCGGTGTCTAGAGCGGAGCGTAGGTGAGGATTCCCGGTCGACTTACGGAGACGGTTCGTCTTGCGTTGGAGAATAACGAAGGCGTAAGATTCGCGTATAAAGAACGCAGTGCCTATCAGGACCACGCCGCCCTACAGTTGTATCAGTAATAGCGAAGTCTAGAGACTGATAGAATAAGTCTTACGATGATGGAGATCAACCAAAAGATCCAACGCCAACCTTTCGCGACAGCAAGATATCCTCCAGCTAATGGTCCGAACGTAGGGCCTAATAGAGGCCCCATAATATAACTCGCCATGGCCAACCCCCTCTTTTCTAATGGAATCATATCCGCAATGCTTCCCGAACCGAGCGTCAATGGACAGCTCGCCGCAATACCCGCGAACATCCTGAATACGATCAAACTATTCAGGTCCGGTGCGACTGCACATGCAATGTTGAATATCAAGAACATGAAGTTGCAGATGTTGTACACAATAGCGCGACCCCATTGTTCAGAGCAAGGCGCGATGACGAGAGGACCAAAGGAGTATCCGATGAGGTACACGGAAGTTATGAATGCGCCGAGGGTCTCGTTGGTGGAATTGAACTCGGCCATTACGGAGGCAGTGGAGGGCGAAATCATCGTGGAGGCCAAGGGCGAGAGCATGGTGATGAGACTAACCATGCTGATGGCGGCGATCTTCTTCGACGACGACCAATTCATGGGATTTTCGGGCTAGGTTTTTTCGTCAATTTACTCAAACATGATAGGCATAAATGTACTTACATCATCAGGGCCGTCCCAGTCTACGATGTTTGGGTCTTTTGGTCCTTCAGCCGCTTTCTCATCATCAGCACCAGCAGAGTTCTCGACATCGAGCTTATGCAATTGAGCACTATCCATAGGCTTCGAGTCTATCGAGTGAGTTGAGGAGCTCATCTTAGACCCTTCAGAGTGATCCATGTGAATGAAGCGACCGACGCCAAGGAATGAATGTTTTCGAGAAATGAGGAGAAATGAGGACCTCGTGAATCAGAAGGCAAGTACTACTGTTGTAGTGGCTTGATTGATTCTCAAATAGAGAGAGAAAATTGAACCTTTAAGTTGTGCTGATGTGTGGACAAGGCTGCAGGATCAAAAGAGCGAGCGACCGAGGCCGAAGCCATGGCCCATGGAGGCGGAAACTCCGACGGAGGGACCGCGGATTCTGTAACTCACGCTTATTTAAAGACCTGGAAGGGAATTAGAAGGCTTGCGCAAAGCAGAACGATTGAAATGAAGGCACGCCCTTGAGATCTATATTTCCAATGTATTTGCACTGCGCCCTTGTGCAGCCCTCAGCCCGGTGTTGTGTAACGACCATTCGTATCTTCAAGAAGATCTATACAATTATGCATGTATCTGACTAAATAGTTTCTTGTTCTGTGTCTTCTGTACTCAATTGAATGTCTCTGTTTGTTAACAAGCCCACAGTCAACCAAACATATGCCATGTATGCCGATGGCCATAATGCATAGAAGGTGGTAGCGACAGTATATCAAAGTCATATTAGGAGGCGTGTTATGACACAACATACCACGCCTATAGAAGCCTCGTCCGAGAATAGGGATAACAATCGTAAGCTCCTAAAAAGGAAGGTTGGGATATGGAAGGTAGTCTCAACCAGGTCCGACCGTGACAGGAGATCAGAACCCTGATTGGAATTATTCCTTCTTCGAATCAAGCGTCTCCCTCATAGCATCCAGTTCCTCTTTACTCAAGCCCTCCATCTGTGGGATAATATTGCCTTCCTTCTTCAGACCTTCGTAGAGCGCTAATGCACCCAGGGTCTTTCCATCTTGACTGCACTCTCTCCATAGCTTGTTGAGTGGAACCAACTTGAGCGTGATCTTCTCATTCTCGGTCTTAGATCCTGTTTCTAGGCCTTTCAGTGCCTCGATGAGATCCCTCGGCAACCGCTTCTGGTACAGGTACAGTGGCATCATCTCATCACATGCTCCCGGGCTGGGGTACATAGCGATGTCGAGTGGTTCCTTTGCACCTGTACGCTGCTTGCCCCCTACCTTCCAATCAAAGATGGTATCTTCCGGTGCCGCCTCCTTGGACATGTCAAACAATTCGTTCTCTGTGACTTTGATGCCTGTCTCTTCACTGATTTCTTTAGCAGCCGAGCCTTTGAATGTGCCGCCGTCAATCATACCAGCCGGGATCTCGGTAAATGCGAGTGATCCGGCAGCGACACGGGGCTGGACTGTGAGAATAACATATTTTTCCTCCTCGGTAGCGGGCTCGGCGGGCACATCTTCAGGTTGAAGGATCATCTGCACTTGTTCAGCTGCGCTTCGTGATTTCTAGTATTTCGTGACTCACCAACATCGCGACGCTGCCTCCACGAAGAAACACGGCGCCTGGTATTTCACCACCCTTGTTCTTGACTGTGGCTTGAATCTTGAGGAAACCGAGCTTGGTTTTGGTAAACCAAACTGTCGACTGAACTTCAATGGCGGTCAATTTATACTTGTCGTTGGCGAACTTGTGATCGTTTTCTGTGTACTGCATTGCAAGAGAGTGTGTGAGTGTCTTGATCCATTTGTAGAAGGCCGGAAACTTCTGCAGCTCGTCTTGTGTGAGGCCTGATGGCGGTAGCTTGATTTCGACCCTATTAGACATTCCCTCTGGCCAGGCTCCTTTCAGCTGCGGTAGATGTTCCAGCGGCGGTAGATTGTATTCGAAGATGGTCATTTTGGTAAAGACGTTGGCAGTTCAGATGTCAAGTGTAAGGAGGGGATAGTCGTGATTTGTTTGCTGTCAAATAGTAGGTAGTAAGAGGAAAGGTTCTAGGCTCCTGCAATATCTCAACTTATACTCCGTCATGGCCGGAATTGTCAGCCATCCGCCGGAAGCGTAATGACTGTGCGGTGGGTGACTGGTCTAAGGTGTGAGTCGGTGGTGGGTCTCGCTATGCGCACGCGTTAGGCTAGCTTTGGAATTTGCCAAGAAGAGGCTGGTGAATGCCCCCGCTACTCGCCCAACGGGCCAACTTGTGTTCCTACCTCGGCGTTTATTTATCAAACCGCATTAATTCCGGTGAGCTTCTTCTAGACTTCTGCATCTGCAATTTACTATCTGCAATCTGCAATCTACAGTCTACAATCCACAATCCACAATCTGCAATAGGTGTACCTACGCGAACAGCTACAAGTTCTCTATTACTCTAAAATCTGACTGCATTCAACGCGTTGAACGCAATGGGCACCCTTACCGCCGACTGCCCACAACTCGAATCACATTGCCCTCATAAACTAGCGACATCGTGCCGCCTCACGTCAACACCGAATTGCTGCGCATGTGCAGACAATCGATCACACTCCCGCACATATGCCGTCTACGTCGACGGAGTTGGCTTTGTCCAGCGCGGAACCCGATGGCAAAGTTACTGCTGGTTCTGTAAAGGTCAGTTTGCTCCATTACCCTTGTGTCTAACTGGTCCCCGGCATCGAAGTCCATGGTGGATCCTAACTTGCACATGCAGAGTTCTGGAACAACCGACTGAGTTGTTGCGATCCCCCACTTCAAGCAACTGACACTCAGATCCCCAATGACCCGGACCAGGCCGCGTTCCTGCGACGGTGGTTCGAATTCCATCAAGGCTTCCGGCTCGTAGTACGGCCAGACGGTACAGAAGAGCGCATTGCAGTACTTGGAGAGCCTCTTCGGGAAGTCAGTCCTGGATACCTTCCCCGAACGCTGGACCAGTTGAGGCGGGGAATAAGCAACAACGCGAGTAGGCCAGAGAATAGACTCAGACGAGACGTAGCGACGGCAGAGGAAGTGGTCGAGGGTACCCCCCATCAGAGTCTAGAGGACGCTCTCGACAGTTTGCTGGCAGAAGCATCGGACGGCGAGACGGAAGCTCCGGCATCACAAGAGACAGCTGTGGAGGAGGTGGAAACTGCAGCTATGCCGCGAATTTCGAATCGGACAGAGGCGCACCTGCAAAGCGCGCGGGATCGGCTTGTTCGTGTATTTGGCACTAGGGAAGATGTGCAACGGGATGACTACGAATCACCTCTTTCATCAATGTATAACCGGGCCTGGGATCGCTATCGACAAGCGGAGCAGCGACGAGACTCGAACACCACCAGCATTCCCGTTGTAGAAGGGATCACACCAAACGAACAACACGAAATAGAACAGCAGCTTCTATGGAGCGTACTACAAGATTCTCGACGGGACAACTTTGCCGAGAATCAAGTTGGAAACGTCCAGAGCTATACACCTAGCCTCTTGCCCGTACACGATTCCAGTGCCATGACGCACGATGTATTGAGCAATGCTACTAATGCGCACAACGCTCCTCCGTCGACCTCCGCTCCCCCAAGTGCGTCGATGACAACGACATCAATCATGGAATACGCAGCAGGGACCTCTGATCTACGCACGTCCCTAGAGCAAATATCAAATGAGATTGCACGCCTTCGGTTGGCATCAGAAGCGGTTGCCTCGGCTCGAAATGCTCTTCATACTCGCCGCACACCAGAAGTTCTTCAAGTTCCTACACCGTCATTAGATGATCAACCCAATCGGCCACCTCCCCTCACAGATGAGGAGCGGTTGGCATCAGAAGCGGTTGCCTCGGCTCAAAATGCTCGTCATACTCGGCGCACACCAGAAGTTCCTACGCCGTCATTGGATGACCAACCCGATCGGCCACCTCCCCTTACAGATGACGAGATGACGAAAAAAGTGACTTGTAAAATTTGCTACGAACAGATAGCAGATATCGCTGTGCTGCCATGCGGACACATGGTTATGTGTCAATGGTGCGCCGACGTGGTTTGTCCCGTCAGGCACCGCACCTTTCCAGTGAGACCTACCAGATGCCCTATGTGTAGAAGAAGATTGCTGCAGCGGGTCAAGATTCATATGGGATGAACTACGCCAGGACCTACAGGAAAGTTTCTATGTATTCTAGGCGTACCCAAAACGTGTTACGATGGAAAGGCATTGACGATAGATGTAAGGCCTATGGGGTCACTGGACCCATGGCCGGCTCATATTGATCACGTGGGACATAGATCACGTGGTATCTGGTATATATATATATGTCCGAATCGATGCTCGACTGGCTCGGCAGCGATTCGTTTCATTAGATTTGTCCATCATCTACCTCTGCAATACGATCATATCTAACTCCACCTATCTTCTGTGACTTGTTACCTGAGTGACCCTCATAATAGACGTGTATCTATGATGGTATTGCTGCCACAATTGTGCCCAAGCAAACCAAATGAAATTTTGTTGTTCTCCTCAACTATGGGAACATATCGAAGACTAGCGAGTTAACAAGAAAAGGAATACTTGCAAACTACTTAGGACAATTGACCGTATATATATGTAAGGAATTGGTAGTAATGGCAGGGGAACCTCCAGTGCTATACAAGACCAAGTTCTTCGACCCTTCGGTATCCATGCACCCCGCAAACAAATCAATGATCTATGAAATCCACCATTCAAGTACCAACGACAACGCAGAGATAGAAACAAACAATTAAAACTGAACAGCTCCCCACACTTCTCCACCTGATATACATTCCATTCTCTCCCTAGCCACTAAGCCTCAACAACGTCAGGCACTAGATCAAAATACCCCCACTCATTCTCAGCCTCTTTCGCAACCGTGAGTGGAGGCAGAAACGAGCTGGAAGGCAGAGTTCATATGATCGAGTGTATTGAGTGATTGATCAGTGACTACTTAGATCTATGTAACAAAGGAAATTATATAGTGCTCGAAGGAGCGGAAGAACGTCCATCCGGAAATCCAAGGATCATGTAAGCATGATCTGAGTGATCATCAATGATCATGTAATCACCCTTTGGGTGATCCATCGATCAGGTAAGCACTCCACGCGACATAAGATTATATAACGCTTCAGGCGACAGGCCCAGAATAAGCCGACACACGTATACTCGTAGGACATGGGGTAATGGAGGCCGTCGGAATACAAGGGAACAAAGCCGTACGAAGCTAAGAGGGAATAAGTCGTTCTGGCGAACGTGTGTCGAGATTCAGGTAGTAGATGATCTCGAATGGATCACTGACCTTGATAGTCTTCCTTGGCTTCACATTTCGAGCATGTCCAAGCTGAGGAGCCGGCCTTTGTCAGTGCCTCTTCCTTCCGCGCAACGCGCTTCTCTCTCAACTTCAATTTCTTCTCGCGAAGTCTGACCAGCTTCTCTAGATCCTTCTCCTTCTTTGATATGGCTTCCAGCCTTTCTTCCAGCTCTTGTTCTCTGCGTCTCAGTGTATCTTCCTTATCTTTCAAGTCGTCTATCATCAGGTTCGAGATGGCGCTGGTGAGATTCCGAGCTCGCTGCCCTGCTACACTCTCTGTGCACATGAAGTCAGTACAACAATTCCAGATATAACACGCGGAACGAATACCGCCACAAACTATGATCAACAAATACATACCTGTTCCCAGAGACCCTCCGAAGTTGAGTGGAGCTCCAGCAAGATATCCTGTCTCCCAATGTGCATACACACAGTCTTCATCCCTTTTATTACATCGCCCGTTATGATGCCAGAAGAAGCAGGTAAGCGGCTTCTCGAAGTACTTTGGCAGGGAAGTGTCGACTTGCTCGTTAGATCTTCTTCCTGAAAGACGACCCCGAGGATATTCTGGAAATATGGATGTGTTTAAATGACGCTGCTGGGTATTCGCAGACGCTCGAGCAGGAGCAGGAGCAGGTGAAGAACGAGAACCGGGGCATTGCCGACGCCCGCGAGGACGAGGTTCTTGATGACGAGTACGAGAATGAGAGCGTGAGCGAGTTCGAGTGCGCCCGCGTGGTGGGTCTTGGTCTCGGCGAGGACGGGATGGTCTGCGATCGCGTTTGTCTCCGGGGCTGGGGTGTATCATGGTATGTGGTCCTACAAGAGGCAGTGGTGATATGTGATGGTGTAGGCTGAATCCGGATTGAAAGGGAAATCGATCCTATTTATCCCTTTTGTCTCAAGCTTGTTGCTTCTGTTTGTCTCACAGTGGAGTGATGGGCGTTTGCTGCCAAGACCGCGACTGAGCTGAGCGCCTTTGAACCCGAGCACACTGGAGACACTGTCAAGTGCTTTGAGGTGTGTACTCAAAAGCCTGCTCATTCAGAACAATTGTTTTGTGGGTATCGATCGCAACGTCTAACGCTCTCCGTGTTCCTACAGCTTGCTCTCTCTGGGGCGGCGTGCTGGCGCTGGCAAGGCACCACTCATCGTCTTTAAACCGTCCCTCTCATGCTCTCTTCCATATAAGACTGTTTCTCTTCCGCCTCTTGTTCCCCACCACGCAATAGCCGCTTCACTTCTCTCTGGATCCATCTCGCCACTCACAAGTACTTCCCAGTATCTTGCTTTTACTGCTTCTCGCATAGGATCTTCTTCAATAGCATTCAACAGCTCCGCACATAGCGGCATCCAGTCCTCCAATAGATGAACGGAGAGAAAAGGAAGAGCATCAATGAGTGTAAGTGCTAGAACAGCCTGTTCTGAGAGAGCGAGAGGAGGCGCATCGGATCCTTGCAGTGCAAGTGTTATCTCATCTGGAGGAAGAGGTGTTGCCGGGGCATTCAGAGCACGATGAAATACAAGCTCGAGTAACGTAGCAGGAAGATCAGGGTGCGATGCTGAGAGTGTGGATGGCGGGGCCGTGACTCGCATCAGGGTCTTGAACGCGAGTCGAAATTGTCGGGGTGACAAATTCTGTGGAAAGATGCCGAAAAGCGCATCAATATAAAAAGGAAGGTGTTTGGCTGTTATTTGAGCTGATTGAGGCGCAGAGAGAACAGCCAGCATGACACTGTGGGCTGCCTCAAAAATGGGCAGCAGATTGTGGTTCCCACCGGCTGCAAGGTATGGCACAGCGGATGCAACTAGGAGATCCTCGTTCGTCGCTATAGACAAAACAAGTGTGAAATGTTCGGCTGTGTTGAGGAAATACAAGTCTAAGATCCGATCTAGTGGATGTCGAGGTATTTGCCCAAGCTGTTGAGGTGCAACAGATTTGAGGAACTTGTCCGCGTGGATAGGGTAATTCGATAGTATATCGATAGCGGTCAAATAAACAAATGTGAGCTGTGAAGATGAATCAGGTCCGAGTCGAGATGTAATGAAGTAGAGATGACGCAGAATATGTAGTGTTTGTGATGAGAGGACGGGTGCGACGGCATCTGCGGCCAGAGACCCATCACCTAGAGTTCGAATAAGGACACCTCGCAATATGATAGTGGTAGCAAATAACGCCGCCTTAAGTAGTTTCCAGAGGACAGGAAGGGTCTTGTTCAGCGCTTCATCTGCCAGGTATGTGGACTCTTCGGCGGCGCTTATTCCAGAAAATCGTATTTGGCGCCATTGGGTCATGAGTGCCCGGGAAAAGCTAGCCAGGTCGTCCATCATTGTCTGTATCAGCCAGGGATCCCGCACGTTCTCTACTGAATGCGCTATGAGTCGCGATAGAGGTCCCATAGAGGAAATCAATGGGCGAGCTATGATGGCGTCAACTTGTCGAAAGGAGCTGGACCGCACATTCCAGTCAAACTTCTCGCCCTGGACATTGATATCGAGGTCCATACCCCCGAGAAAGTACGCCGATTGGAAACCTTCGCTCGAGAAGTAGGCTGTACCAATAAGCACCGGGAGTAGAAGGTCGTAATCCATCTGTGGTCGTTCTCCATCTGATAGATATGCAAAAGCGTGGTTCAACACAAGGGTAATTGTCTGGCCCCCGAGTCCATCGGCCTCGGAGCGCTCCCTGACCTCGACCAATGCAAGATTGGCCGCCCTTACCAGCGCTCCCTCAACTCTTTTTCGTATGGTGAAACCCCAATAAAGATCCATTCCTTGCTCTTCTGCACCACCAATTCCTATCAACAGCCCTCCAAGGACAACTAGATGTTTCCATCGCTGGCTTCGGTCGTCCGCACCAGCGACGACTGCGCGAACCCAGTCATCCAAGGGTAGACCGCCGGCTATGGGTGTTTGTCCTGGAAGTAACTTGGGCGCTTTACGATGGCGCACGTCGTTGTGGTGATTTAGGAGAGTCGTGACTGCGGAGTGGAAGACGGAGAGGAGTCGGAGGGGTGTTCGAACACCATCGGGTCGGTCCCAAAAGGCGGGCGCAGTGAGAAGGTGTGAAGTCAGGAGACTGATATTGTGCGGGTTCCCAAGAGTGGTAAGAAGCGACGAAGCTGTTCCAAGAATCCTACAACCGTTAGTAACCTGAAATGCATTGCCAGTCTAGGAGAGACATACCGAGGCGTATCTTGTTGATCCGTCCACGTTTGAAGGGAGCGCAGAAGGGTTGAAAGGAGTCGATCTGCCGGCATCGTGACAGTCCGAGATCTTCTTTGTCGCGCTATAACATTCGTTGTGTGGTATTGTAGACCTGTGATGCTTCACACACGTCTGATAAGTGGCTGGTGTTGACAATCGCGTCTCCGCGCCGAGGTAGTCGGCAAGTTCCGATCAGCCCTCTATTAACATTAACCGCGTCTATTCACCAAGACCAACTCACTGCCGGCACGTCACTGCAGTCGCGATTTCTGTTCCTCACCACGACCAAAAGCGGCGCCATCTACTTTGTTGGGATGCACATAACCTCAAAGTGCGCATAGAGCTATGCTACCAAAATGAGGTGCGCGATCCACCCGCAGCTCCAACTGTTCAGTGGCTAATGTTCAGCAGCTTCATCCAGCGCTTCGACAGCTCCGCCCCACCAGGCTACATTACGCCTGCCTTCCCCTCGTTATACTGGCCTCTACCCATAAGTGCAGCTACACCTTACTACTTGTACAGTCCGGGTGACATCTGGCGCTTCACAACAGCCTGGACGCTCCTCTGCTTCGGTGCCGTTCACCTCGTTGTCGCAGGATGGGCATGCATTGTGCAATGGCGAAATTGGAAGCTCATATGGATCACGCCTATGGTGTATGTGATTATCGGAGGGCTTGAGGGATTGATTGCTGGGAGTGTCGTGGGAGGGCTGTGAGTGGCCGCATTACTGTGATATGGATTCGAGCTAACCTTGGCACACAGACTAGGAGGTGTCTATCAGGCCGGATACTTCAAGATGTCTACTTGGATACCCTTTATTTGGGGGTTGATCAATGTCCTGGTACTGATCCTGTCATCTTTCGCCATCCATGGAGGTCTGTAAGATCGAAGCTACGAGCAAAGTAGCAGATAGTGCGGATTACATGGCGTTTGTCCCCACATACCTCAACTTTATATGATCGCCTGTAGTGGATACAGCAGTGATTAACAAGGTCGACACGATTCTCCTGGCGTGTCGCTTGAGAATTCTGCTGTCCTCATTTGACTTGAACTACCATTGTAGATGCTATTATGGCAGGCGGTGAAGTGAACGCCCGAAGTGAAGATGGCACAATAGGAATATCGACGAGACGTACAATAGCAATCTCTCCCCGAAATTTATTGAGCGCTTACTATTGTAAGACTCGTCTTCAGCTCAGACTCTAAGATTTTCCCCTCTCGTCTCTTTCCTCCTTCTTTCCTTTCTCCTTAGGTCCCACATCACATCTCCATTCACTTCATGCCAATCCAGTTCCACTACTTGCTGCTGATCAGCACTCAATTCTAACAAACACACTATCACACCTACATTTTCATTGCCGGTCAACAGCCAATTACCACTACCCGCCCCCCAATTATCTTCAAATCGCTACTATGGCACGAACCAAATATACACCACTATTTGCAGCCAACAAGAAGCTTTACCCGCAGTCCGGTGGTCTATCCCAGCGCCCCCTCAACATCCTATGGGGTGAAATGGACCTCGAGACCTACCCCCTACGAGCACGTATCGACCTGGTCGATGAGACCCTGCCCTCCTGGAAGAACCGCGAGAAGCGACGACGCGCCCTCAAGGGCCTTTCCGGCCGGACCGAAACTCAGATGGCGCTAAGGCCTGGATTCGAGGGAGTGAGAAAGAGGGAAGTGATGATTCCTCGAGAAGCGGCCAAAGTCCGGAAGTTGCGCAAGCTCATGAGGGTGGGCGAGCCAAAGACTAAGGAAATTGGGGTCATGGTCAGTAATGAAGGCGAGGGCAAGTGGGTGGTCGGTGTTGGTGCCAGACGAGCCTTGGGCTTGGGAAGATGTGACGTGGAGGTTGGAGAGGGTGCCAACAAGAAGAAGACCGCCAGGGAATTGAAGAAGGAGACCGAGTTCTGGGGTGGGTACCGGGAGATGCAAATAAGTTTGTAGTTTAGTATAGGGATTATGGTCGTCCTCCTGGTGAGGTACCACATTTTGAGAAAAGCCAGATGGTCACTGGTCCCATCAAGGTTCAGGGGGTTTGAAGATCTTCAGAAGGGTATAGCAATTTCGTAGGAGCTTGGGTAATGGCTTGTAGCCGTTGGAAAAGGTGGTACCGTTGTAGGGTTACACTTTCGTAGTTTTAGCTAGCTTACGACGCAACGCAGAATGGATATGTATAGTTGGTGACTTCATGTGACAAATATATAGCCTAACCATTGCAGTCATTCACCACGTGGGTTTAGTGCGAGGGTCCGTGCCGCCCCAAGACTTCGAACGTCATTTGAGGTCTCACAAGCAAGCCTTTTACACGACAGCCACCACACCTCTATCCGCCAGACAGACGGCCACTTGGTCTCCACACTCACTTAGATCTAGTTATGGATTCTTCGTAACAGCTACCGCTATCCGAACATCTTCCAATTATAGGACCACCGTCCTCGAGCTCCCATCATGGCGTCAAACTCCAACGAAACTACGCCTCTACTCTCGTCTTTATCACATACCTCGACAGCGGAGAGGCAACTGCCTTCAAGACCACAACGAACGGTCACGTTCAATCCCACTGTGGTTTCGAGCAGCCCGAAGCAACGCGTCCAATCGGCGTCGCAATTCCCGTCCGCGTCAGTCGGCTCCCATGTTACGAGCAGCCATGCAGGACAACCCCTAATGTCTTCACTGAACAGCAAATTGAGAAGAAGAAATAGCTCTGGCGCCCCTACACTTCCGCCACATATGCCTCTGCCTAAGATTGGCCCTCAGAGAACCACGAGAACGGCGCAAAAGCTCAAGCTTTTACCTGATCCGGAAGAAGGTGAAGAAGGCGCCGACGAGGAGAGCGGGCGCGACGTCTATGTTCAATACACCCGCATCAAGGATCCGACAGCAAGGAGGGATGCTGCTCGATTGGGAAAGGCGGACCGCGAGCGGCTACCAAGGGTTACGGCGTACTGTACCTCGGCGTCTTACAAGATGGACGACCTGATGCGATTTTTGAAAAGCAAGATACGGATGAAGGGTGCTCTTCCGAAACGGTTCGATGAGTGTATCTACTCGCCATACAACTATGGGAAAAGGGGGCCGGAGGCTGTAACAAGCACAAGTGTGCACGATGGGTACCCCGATGAGCGACACAGGCGATTTTCAGATAGCGCCATCGAAGCCGAAGCACTAGAGAGGAGGAGGGAAGATCTTGTTAACTTGCATGTCGGGGAAGAATTCGAGATTCAGAATGGGGAGGGCTCTGGCCATCCCAAGCGGCCTTCACAGATCCATGCGGACTCCGACCCTTCATTAGAGACACCCGACTTCGACACCCAGGTCCATACTCCGGAGGTTTTCCTTTTTGAATACGGCACGGTAGTTATTTGGGGAATGACTGTGCAGGAAGAGAGGCGTTTCCTTAAAGAAATAGCTAAATTCGAGGTGGACAAGCTAGGCAAAGATGAGATCGAAACGGAAGAGTTCAATTTCTATTACACACGCGAATACCAGGCCCGGATCTACAACGATTTTATCAGCTTGAGAGAAAAGAAGCACTATATGACCAAGCTCGCCATCAGCCATGCTCTTTCGCAGAGCGTGAAGACGTCACTCTTTGAAGACTTGGTGGACAACACCATCGACAATACCAAGGACATCCCGGCACAGATCGCGAGCTCCGGGAAGATCAACCTCAATAAGAAGCAAATCAACATGCAAATTGGTGAACTATTCATCCTCCGCATCAGCATTCATCTCCAGGGCTCGGTGCTCGATGCCCCGGAGCTTATGTGGGCAGAACCGCAGCTGGATCCGGTATATCAGGCTGTGAGGAGCTATCTGGAGATGGACCAGCGCGTCGGGCTCCTTACTGAGCGTCTGAACGTCATTGGTGATCTTCTTGCGGTTCTCAAAGACCAGCTAACAGTCACACATGTGAGTACATCTGCGACCCGAGACCATTGGCAGGGGCAGCTACTGACTAAACTTAGGGAGAACTCCTCGAATGGATTGTGATCATACTCATCTTCGCGGAAGTCCTCATCGCGGCGATCAACATCTACGTTGATTTACATGCCAACGACTAATGCGCCTTCCCTCAACTGTACATAGCCTCTATCCCTTTAACTGTTCCTTTTCTGTACGATATCTCCAGTTGGGAGGAGCTTGAGACGGTGTATATTTCTGTACATGTGGACGTGGTGCAGCGGCGCCCCGATTCCACGATTCTGATTGGGTTGGTTCTGCTTTCATCACTGCAGAAACGCAATCAGTTGGGTGATTTGATCGTTCAAAGGAGCTTGAGACAACGGTAGTGGGGGTCTTCGCTTCACACGGAGAGCAGCAGACAGGAGGCGGCGGCGGCGATGATGGCATGGGCGGCCGAGGTAGACCTTCATTGTTAGAAGAGTATACAAAAATAATGGGCTTGTGTGTGTGTGTGTATGTGTGTATGTAATCTGCATTTATCTTTCCATTGCCTGGACCTGATCTCGTGTTTTACGCCTTGCACTGCGATAGCCGTTGTTCCGACCGATGCACCGCCAAGCCCGCCCCTTCGCGCAACCCTGCGTCCCAGTTGATGCACCTTTCGAGACGACTCTCCCCAATGATTTCTGAGTCCTCCCCCGAGTCCTCATTCACCTGCCGCTGCGACCCAATGAGCCGTCCCAGATGAGTTGGAATCTTCTCGAGCGCTTCATAGAGTCGGATCACTTCAACCACGATCCGTCCCTCACTGTTGCGTACCTTGCGTGAGTTTCCGAAGCCACAGTTGCGTCCGATCCGCTGCTTCACACTTCACACTTCACACTTCACACCTCATGTTCACCACCTCCTTCAGAGCTGCCTACTGACACTACCCGCGCTTCCAGGCGATATGCAGATCATGTCGGCATCCACTACCACCTCTGTTCCAAGCTGCGCCAGTTCGCATATGAGGAGATTGAGTTCTTCCTGCCGCAGTATGTTTACACCAGAGTCCCCGACACCACCTATCCTAGCTCATGCCGAACAGAATATGCCACCTCCTTATCAGCGTCGACAATGAGTCCATGGCATTGGAAGAGTTCATAATTGACCTCTGCGAGGAATCAGTCAACGGTGCCCTTCTGGTGAGCCGGACACGCCAGCGACTTCAATACAAGCACTAATGCTCGCCTCCGACAGACCTTCTGGCTCTTCCAAACCTACCTGCACGATCTTTCTAGCGACCCGAGCTCGCACGCGTTCAAAACTTGTCGACGAATATACAACAAAGTGCAGCGCATCGTGTTCGGATCTGCCGAGCCGCTGCGGAGAGAGAAGATTCAAGAGAACATCTTACCGGTCACGCTTCTAGCGAGTCTAGTACTTGCCAGTGTAGCAGCACCTTTTCTCCCCAGACACGTAGGACCTTTGGCCATCGCGCAGGCTCGCAAACCCCGTCCTACTGAGGACACGATTTCCGATCATGTACAGACTCAAAAAGTTGCTAGGAGCAATACCGTGGCTGGAGGATCCCCTAGACCAAGGAGGCCGAAATCATCACAGGGACATTCGGATCCAGAAGACCAAAGGCCAGCTAAAAGTCCTTCGCTGCGACCCAAGAGCCCGCGACCGAAGGAATTACAGAGTCCCAAGGATTTGAGAAGAAAAGCAGCACGTCCAAGCGGATCAACACGAGGGGTCTCGTCACAACACCGGCCTTCTCTCCTTTCGGTTTCCGTGGAGGCTCGCTTGAGCTCCTCATCTTTGCCCGACTTCAGGAGCCCCGAAGCCTCACCACTGCCAACACCCCCAGCCACTGCAGGATTAGGCCCCAAGTCGGATCATTTCCCATTCCGAAAGCATTCTCATACCCCAAGACCTCTCACGCCCACGGCGCTTTCACATACGCAGAAAGTGCGGCTCTTGCGGTCGAATTATTTCCGAAACGAGACGCAGTTTCTTAGCGCGTTGGAGGATATATCAAATCGCTTAGTAATCGTTCCCAAACCTGCTCGTCTGAGTGCGCTGAGGGCTGAACTTGCCCTGATCACACAGGATCTTCCAGCGGAAGTTGACATACCCGTCATTTCCCCGGCAAGCCTGAAAGATGGGATTGCCTCACAAAGTCAGCACCATCGGATTGTCCGGATGAACCCTGCCGAAGCCACGAGTCTCAACAGCGCCGAAAGAGTTCCGTATCTTCTTATGGTGGAAGTTTTGAAGGAGGATTTTGATTTTGACCCTGATACTGAACAGAATCAGCAGCTGTTGGGACGACTCATGCTAGAAAAAGGCACCTCCAAACGACGTCTGTTCGACATCACAAATGCCGAACATCTAGCACACGACCGGACGCCCGCGAACGGATCCGATAGTGTCTTCGAGCCAGCCAACGGGGATCTGAGCAGCACATCTCTTATCAAAGCGGATGCAGCTGATGACAACCTTGCTTCTGGCCTCGCAAGGGTCACACTCCCTAGTGCGACCGCGACCGCGAACGGGAAAGTTGTGGCACCGAGGTCTTCCAGCGGGGCAAATACCATGTCCTCAATAGCTACACTGTCCACGCCAAGGACTTCAGACATGGAAATCAGCAGGTCCAGCAGCCCTATTCCACGCAGGATGACAGTGCCTGTAGGTCGTGCAACTCAAAGTGCGGACCAGCCAGATTTCTCCGCCCTTGCAACACACATGCGGACAGCTGCGCAGATGTTAGCCCAACTAGAAGCTAGTGGCTCGAAGCGACCCAAGCATGAAGTAGCTGCCATTAAAGCAAAGATCATTGCAAGTATGCAAACTTTGGAAGAGCAAAACTTCATGATGGAAGATAACACACCGACTTTTGATACCATTATGGCGGATGATCCAATAGCCATTACTGCTGAACCTGAAGACCTCGAGGATGCTATGTCAGTTGCAGTCAACTCAGGAGCAGGCGCAGCTCGAATGGAGAACGATTTGAAAACTGGTGGCGTAAAGCGGAATGGTGATCGCGACGATCCAAGTGCCGCAACTTTTGGCGAAGAATGGAGTGCCAAGAAGGATCGTATACGGCGGTCGTCCCCTTACGGACATATGAAGAATTGGGATCTGATAAGTGTGATTGTTAAAACGGGAGCCGATTTGCGCCAGGAAGCCTTTGCCTGCCAGCTGATTGAGGTTTGCACAAAGATCTGGGAAGAGACGAATGTGCCTGTTTGGACCAAGCGCATGCGAATCTTAGTTACAGGCGAGTCCTGTGGCCTGATTGAGACCATCACCAATGGCGTGTCTCTGCACTCTTTGAAGCGCAGTCTTACGTTAGCAAGTATTGCCGCTGGAACCAACCCCCGAAAGCGTATTGCGACCCTCAAGGACCACTTCATCAAAATGTTTGGCGAACCGGACTCAGACAGCTATGCCGCGGGTGTCGACGCGTTTACGCGCTCTTTAGCAGCATACAGTGTAATATGCTACGTTCTGCAGCTGAAAGATCGCCATAACGGTAACCTCCTCATTGACAATATGGGCCATATCATTCACATAGACTTTGGCTTCATGTTGTCCAACTCACCTGGATCTATGGGCTTTGAAGCTGCACCTTTCAAGCTCACGCAAGACTACGTCGACGTTCTCGGAGGCATTGGATCACCGGCTTTCGAAGAGTTCAAATCTTTATGCAAAAGGGCGTTCCAGGCTTTGAGGAAGGATGCAGAGCGTATGATTATGCTGGTCGATTTGATGGGCAAGCAGAGCAAGATGCCGTGTTTCGCGGCCGGAGCGGCTGGCGTAACGAATTCTCTTCGCGCAAGGATGATGTTGCATCTTAGTAAGGACGAGGCGGAGGTTTTTGTAGACGAGTTGGTTGCAAAGAGCGTTGGGAGTTACTATACCCGGCTGTAAGTTCACCTCGAAAGCACTCACTTGGAGCGACACTAATAACCGATCAGGTACGACACCTTCCAATACCGCACCCAAGGTATATACTGAGCATTGTCTATTCACTTATCGCTGATTTTTCTTCTCCCTTCAATATCCCGGCATTACAGCATGCGATGCATGAAGATCTCGAAACGATAGACGCATTTTCATTTTCTTGTCTCTGATAGGGACGTCAGTGCTTAAGACGAAGGTGGACCCTCCTTGATACGACGAATAGTTTGCATTAATGGTGCTATGGGTGTGCTTTTGAATACAAATGGGCGGGCCGGCTCGTGTGTGTGCGTTTGTGGACAACTGATCGTCTAGCAATGTCGATAGAGAGATGGAGAGGCGAGGTATGATACCAATATACCTTTCGATCTTCCCCAATACATATCTTCTTTACATATTTTAGGTCTCTTTTGTTGTTTGTCACACATGTCGTTTGGATAGATTTGGATCTAGCTCCGCAAATCCGATGATGAGTCAGTCCATCATATGCCACATCAAACATGCCGTCAACGTCCATCTCCTCGCCGTGTCAGTGGAGTCCCGTGGTACCACCAGTGAAGTCTCCATCATCCTACCATCCGGATCAAGATCAAGATGAAGAGCGCTGCCTTGTTCAACACAGACAGTATCAACCCAACAGCAATATTTCTCTCCACCCTTGAGACATGTGAAGTGCCCACTCCACCTCGCGAACCCCTTTTCATTGTACCTCACATACGTGTGCGGAATCTTCTGCCCCTCATTCTCCGCGCTCGGTCCAAACGTCTCCAATGCCAGACTCGTCGCAAAAGAATTAACCTCTTCACAACACTCATAGTCCCCTCGCCGTTGAGAGACCTCCCATCACGGACGGTCATACAACCGATTCAGGCACAACATCTCTGCTACAAGACATCATTTTTCCCCATGTATCAGGCGCTAGGTCTCTATTACGTATGGTGTTTCGTCGCCGACGATGTCATGGGTAGTGAAGCCCCTTTACTACCTCCGTTCGGATCGAATCCACTTCGGCATGTTTCGAAGTTGCCAGTAGCCAAATAACGCTACCCATGATGTGCGTACATCAACGATGATTCCTATCACATCTCACTCCTCTTAATATAGCATGCCAAAAGTCTCTCGTCTAGTTTCTAGGCTTGGGCGTTGGCGGCGACATTGTATAGAGGTGCTGAATCTCGAGCCTGGGTGTAGGAAGAGGTATAAGAACCGGAATCGCTTCCTCACCATCCTTTTGGAGGGATGGGTTTCTCTTACTGGGGAGGGGTTCAGTAAGAGATATAGGAGCAGGAGTTGAGTTCTTGTCGTAGTTCTCAGGGAACTGAACATCTTTCCCTGGGAGTGGATTCATTCATGGGGGTGGAAGCCGAAGTTGAAGGGACTTGAAGCCTCCTTCTTTTCGTAGACCGGGTTCCTTTTCCTAGTAGTGGGTTCGGTAAGAGGTGTAAAAGTCTCGCTTGTGATAACGGGCCTCGTAGGTTTGGATCTACGTCTAGAGAGCGGAGATGTAGGACAAGTGTAATCTTTTTCTGATCCGCGGAGATGGAGGTTCTTCTGTCGCAAGGGGTGGGAAGGGGGATATGCGAAATCCAACGCAGAACTAGCGGGCTGGCTTGGGACTCGAGGTGCCATTTCTGGTACTGTTTCCTCTCGTGCAATGATTGACATCTTTGAAAAAATATATTAGTATTTCTTGTAGTCAAACCAAGGAGGATACAAGATGCTCACCCTGCGATGAGTGCTTGGTGCCCTCAGCGATGCGTAATATCCAGAGGCTGTGGACGAGGAGACGGTTTGATGTTTCAAATTAAACTCAAAGGCAGGACGTGCTATGTCCTCATTTCCCAAGGCGTGGCTGCTCATTATGAGTGGATCTCACAATATCGAAAGTAAATGTATAAGCGGAGTGAAAGTGGGTTGGGGTAAATAAAGAAGGGAAAAAAAAATGGACAGGAAAATGAACAAGTAAGTAAGGGGTTGTTGACTTTTCTAAACACACCTTTTTGTGGGTGTGGAGGTTTTTGTCCATGGGTCCTCAACAGAAAACAAAAACACATTGACCATTCCTTCCTTCCTTCCTTCTGAAACTGGAGAGGGAGGGAGGTAATTAGTGTGGAACGAGACTGTCAAATGTTGGATTGGAAAAGAACCCGAAAAAAAGAGTTTTGCCATCTAATAATTATTGTCTATCTTGATGGCGAACATGATAATGTTTCCGAATGATTCTTTTTTCCATTGACTGCATATTATAATTCCGATTCCACCTCAACTACGTACATACGTACGCAAAGCAGCACCAGCGGAGCAGTCCATGTTGCACCCTTCCAGGATCTGCTAGACAAAGAGTCCGGATTTTCCCCATGACAACGTAATATGTATTGAATGAACCACAGACAAAATTGTAGAATTGGCGCACCCATGGTACCAAATCAGCCGCTACTCCGCTTTCTGTTACGCGGTTCTTCCACCTCCCGTACCGACCTACGGCCTCGACTACTACCATGTGACACAGTACTGCATCGGTTCTTGCCCTTGCACTGGCCGATTCAAATTCGGTCTCAAGAGTGGCAATCGCTGCGTGAAGAGTCATACGGTGAGATGGTGGTCATTGGGCAGGGATCGAGTAGAGAAATATTTTTGAAGAGCTTGAGGCGAAATCATGGACAAACTGTGCTAGAAGGGTATGACGCACCTCTAGCGACGGGAGAACAATCATGGGCGGGATAGTGAGGGTATTATGGAGATCAAAACCGAGGGAATACAGGAAGTTTGTGGCGAGACGTCGAATTAAAGAGGGGAAGGGAGGATGGAGTGGGTGACCAGGCGAAGAATGAGGTGGAGACCAAGACTGAGCTGTTGGAAAGGTGTTGTGGTGGAAGAAAAGAAGGAGATGGAAGTCAACACCGAGGAAGAGGAGGAGGAGGTGATGGATGTAGTGTTTAAATTGAAAAAAAAACGAGGTTAGATATGGACCGTGATACAAATACCTACTAGGACATGCCTCTCTAAGCAACCAAAAACGAGAAGACTCTCCAACCACCTCGTGGAGACGTTAGAAGTGGTGTACTAACCGCAGGGAACGGAACACACTCTAATTTACAACACTACGTACTAATTGATTCACGTACATACATAGTTTTCATAACAATAAGCAGTTCCAAAGCGGCACTTGTCTGATCATTGAAAACGAACAAATCCCCATCACGTGGACCGACAAACTTCGAGAGAAATAATAACATTGAAGACGTAAATGCCTACCTCACTCTGCTTACACAAGCACGACTTCATTCCATACATACATAGCATCATGGCTATGTAATCCCTTCTAGATACACACCGAGAACATCCCGTTGCAATGACAATCCATATTCCTGAACAACTTGACATTGATCGCACGTGAGCCCGCTCCTGAGACTCACCGTGTTTGCGTCTTCTATATACTCAGTCACTTTTCAAAGATTTGTTCGGTATTAGAAATACACGCCGACATATTAGTCAAACGTTTGAAAGTTGCGCATCCATTTTCATGATTTATTTTTGTTGCATGGCAGGCGTTATTTCCCCGCCCTCGGAATGAATGGTGAGAATGGATGATGGATGGGCTTTGCCAAAGGTCCTTACGTATGAAAGCAGTTAATCCACTTTTAAAATAAGAGATAGAGAAGCCGCAGTGAAGTTCAAAGAAAGAAAAAATGGTTGAACCTTTTTGCGTGAATTCCTTTAGTGTCTTCTTCGAGGCTGTGCCATGAGAAGGTGTTTTGCAGCTTACGAGACATAGATGATGGTAGATTGTATGTACAGTATACAATAGGTATGTATGTATGCTAAACATGCCAAACGCTCATCGCCGTGAACGGAAATTGGGTCATAAGCAAGGTAATTCCATTCCTGCAGCGAAACAAACGTTCTTCTGTAAACGCCATAGACGCCCAACAATGCTCCATATACAGTCGAGTCGACACGGAGTTTACTTCACTTGTGGCCTGCGCAGCGGATGTGCCTCAGTATTACTGTCCCGCGAGTTTAGCCCTTGTGCAATCGGCTTCATACAACTCAGAGGGGGGGGGGGGGGGGCACTTACAAAACAAAGTTATCCAAGCTGACCAACTCTGGGTCTGCAAATATCAAGTAAAAATACTTCAGCGTCTCCGCCATCCAATAGCTCTCACAGCTATCTAATTTCTCCGTCACCTGACTACCAGGACAGGTGACGTCTGCAATGGCCGAGTTGGCGAACTCAGTGGTGGTAGCGTTTCGAATCGCCGTGAACATGCGCCAAGCTGAATCTTGCAACTTGCGATCGCCCGTAATACGGTAGAGGATAAAAACAGATTCAATAGCTTCTGGACTAGAGAAGAAATGTGTTAACCATGGGCAAGGACATGTGACGGGAGGGGACGAACCGTAGCAGGAATCTTCTATCCCCAATCTTAGTATAACCAGGTGGCAAGTGGTCTTCTTTGATAATATCCGTAGCATCGATGGTTTCGCCATTGCCACTCTCTTTTAGGACGGCCTGATGCCACCTCTCTGTACTCCAAACACAGTCTTTCGCATCTTTGCAAAGCACGAGGCTATACAATTCAGGCATGATTCCCGTTGGCATTGAGTCGTATGCCCATATACATCCGTCTACAAGTTTCCTCGCAACGTCCAGCTCGTCCGTGCGATTGAAAACCATGGCACCGAGGGCCACCATCCCGCCAGCAAAGCAGGTCAAGTGCTGTCCCTCGGCTTGCAGACCCCAGGTGCCCACTGTACCAGAGACTAATACGTCTTGATTTTCGGGATGCAAGGGTCGGAAAAAGAGATGCTTCTTTGCTGCTTCGATGGCGCGCACGTACAGACTCTTGTACTGATTCGCCAGTCCGCCGAGTAGTAAATATTCCTTGGGAAAGTATTCGTATAGCGAATCCGACATGCCTCCAAAGGTGAAGACGTTGTTCTCGCCGAAAACTTCATCGAGTGGGTTAACGAAGACGGGGAAAAGGCCAGGAATCTTAGTCTCGTTCCGATGCTTGTCGAATTGATCCGTGATGCGTTGTACCGCATCGAAGTATTTCGGGTCACCCGTAAGCTGGGATAGGCGCGTGAATTCGAGACTCAGAGAGCCAATTTCAGCACTCAGTGCCGATGTATCAGCTTCCTGTGCGCCATTGACTGCTCCACTGGTGGTTGTTTAGCGCGGTTGGTGGAAAGTGAGGAGGGAAACGCACTTTGACCAGTCCCAGTGTGTAATTGGTAGGCGATTCGGCGTGTCGAATGCGCCATAGAGCATATCTCCTAGCTCTTTTGCCTTGTCCAGTAGCACATGATGTTTCTTCTCGCTCAGGTCGTATGCGCCCAGTAAACCTCCTAAATACCGAATCGTCGTCTCAAAAACATTCAAACTCGCGTCTGCGCTAGTGCTGAAATCAATCTTGTGTACCGCTTTCAACGCCAAAATAAACTCATCCTCCAATCCCATGATAATGAGTGTATCTAATGTATCAACCAACGTAGCGCCGCGTCCTCCGTAGTCATTTTTGTATCCGCCAGAAACTGGCATGATCTCATCCTGCGCCCACGCCTGATTTTTGTATCCATCCCAAGAATGTATGAAAGTCTCCTTTACAGCCTGGAGCCTCTCTAGCCGTTTCGCCTTGTTGTGTGCTGTCTCTGTTCCGAACTCGTGTTGGATCTTCGGAATCGGTGTGGGCACACCAGTCGGCAGCTGTGCCATGGATTTCACTGGATAGCGAACAGGCACATCTTTCCATTTTATTGGTTTATTGATCCGAAAAGAGGCGATTGTGGGAGGTGGGAATCGCTCTCGTAGGGTGAGCTGTCGGAAGCCGAGGATCAGGAGCGAGGCGGATATACAAAGCACGACGAAGCGACGGATGAGGAATCCCATGATCAAGGGGTGGTGGATGCGTTTAGCATCGGTCTATCATTAACATGTATAATACAACGTCTAGGAAGCTTAGAAAGCGCGGCGAAGGGAATGTATTGGAAAGGAGGCGAGGGTCGGAAGTAGTGTTTCAATGCGTAATCTTTCGTGTATGAAGCCTGAGAGAAAGGGCAGAACATGTAGACACCAAAACAACAAAGGAGGAGGAACAGCAGGAAGCTAAGAATAAAGTTAAAGTTAAAGATAGGAATAGGGGACGGGACGAGCGGCGAACGTTGAGGCGGGCGAGGAGAATTGATCGAGTCGAGTCTCACGTTCCAGTGCGTTATCGATAAGGTATTGCGTCGACGCGTACAAAGGTGATCCCAGCGGCGATCTCGAGCTTCCATCGGTAGAGCTCATTCGCTCACCCCCCGTTTCGATAATTAATACTCACTTCGCATCTCGGTCTGCCTACCTTTGTAGTATCGCAATGAAGCGATCGTATTATTCAATGAACGACACGTCGATATGATCGTCTTTACACTATACGTTGCCTAATTTACTACTACTACTACCACCTCCTCCCTTTGACCATCCTTGGTACCTCAGCCTCGACCCAACAAACGAGCTTGTTAATCCTGAAGTTGAGCACTTGCAATTCCTCAGGATGAGGTACAGCGGGTAAGCAGAACCCCCAACAGTTGTACTCTACCCATAAATCCACCAACTAAGAACCCCCCCCCAACAGTCTCTACTTCATCCCCATCCACGGCGCGACGCAAGAAGCCTCCGCCTCGACGCTCGCCTCCCTCATCGTCGGTATCGAATCACACTTTGAATTTGCAACCCGACAATCCTCTTGGTCTCTCTCACATCGACTCCTGCGCTCCGTCCCTCCGGCCAACTTGCCACCCCACGCACCAAAGCCAGCCCAATCTTTTCAACACATCCTGCACGTCTCGTACCTCAGCCGAGACAAGACATACTGTTACATCCACCCGTTCACACCACCCTCTGCAGCTACCGTAGCGGCAGTAGGAGTCAAGGCCGAGACTTCAGCCACACCGAGTGTGGGGATCAAGGGCGAGCCGACCTCACAGGCGGGGACGCCGTTACCCATACAGGACACAACGGGTCCAACACCGGGCTATGGAACCATCATAGCGATCCCGTATGCACAGTCTGAATCGCACCTAGGGTACCTTGGCACCCAGCTATCCCCTTTATGGGCGTACCGCCACGCATTACACATATATCAAGGGATTACCTACACAGCAGGCCAATACATTCTCAATATTGGGGAAGTACGCATGGCGCGATCGGGGCCTTCATCGTCCTCGAATCTAGTTTCTCCCGGTGTCGTCGTCTGTATCACTACGGTGACAGGTGGGGATGGGTATGCGGAGGAGACGGATTCAGGGTATGGCGGGGACACGGAGGATATAGAGATGGATATCGAGGAGTTGGAAGGCGAGGTCAGACAAGTGTGGAATGTTATTAAGAAGGGCATTGATTTTGGCAAGGGCGACATCAGGGAAGTCATGATGGGGAGGGATGCGCTGAATGGAGAGACACAGAAGGAAGCGGTCGTGAGGATGTGGTGCGATGCCTTGAAGCTGAGGGGTTGAGTGGAGATTTATGGACTGCCTGCCCTTTTCATACGTGGAAAACCATGGATCGTGCGAAAAGGTAGAGAGGCCAAGCGTATTCTGGGAGTAGCACAGGAAAGTGTAGTCAAGGACCCGACATCATATGACGGCATATACTGAACGTGAGTCCAGGGAGGTTCAAACATCATTGCATATCTAGCGTAACCTTTTGCTACTGCCCGTCGCTTCGCATACATGCACGATTGATCACATGTTACAAGGAACAAGCTGAAATTTTCTCCCACATCGCACACTACTATTCCACACCACCCTGACCTTTCATACCATCCGTCATCCAACCATTCCCATCCCTACAAGGTATCTAGAACTACACATCGCTGCCCTTTTAACCGCACTGCATCGCACCACAACACGATGCTTTCAATCCCACAACTAAAAAAAAAGCATAAGAAAAGAGGACAGAGAAAGAAAAGAACAGAACAGATTGGTAAGGCATCGAAGAGGTCAAGGGTAAGGGTACGTAATTAAAAGAGTGTAGTTGGCATTAATCCTCGATTAAAAGCAATACCGCATCGTCGAACACACCAGGCACAACACAAGATCAGGACATAAATAAAGGAAGAGGGTTTCCAAACTCGAAGACAGAAGTAGCAAGACCCGCGCCAAGAAACCGGAATTACCAGACATGCAGGGAAGGGGATATAACGGGAAAGGAAACAAGTGGTAGTAACCAAGCGAATAGATTGATGAAGGCGGCAAATATCGCACAGTGAAGTGGAAGTGGATTTTGAAGGACCAAATATCAGCCGGGGATGGGATTACTGAGCACCGACCTCTTCCTCGGCCCATCCAGGAAGGCCTCCATCACCCTGGATGGCAAGTCCGTAACCGCCGTTTCCGCTGCCAAATCCGCCAATGCCTGAACTGAGGCTGCCGAAAGAGTTTTGCTGCGGCGCTTGCGACTGCTGGACGCCCTGGGTGAAAGGACCCTGGGTGAAGGCGGGAAGGCTGACAGCGCGGGCATGCTGAGCACGTGCATTCAGGTTCGAGGGAGCGAGCAGGCCGCCGACAGTCGTCGCACCGGATCCATTCGACGCACTGTTGATCAAGCTAAAGCTGGAAGTGCTGTTGTGAGCAGTGTGCGACGAATGTTGCGGTTGAGGGTTGGATTGCATATCAGCTCCGTAGAAGGCAGCTTGTTGCGAAGCAAAGGCTTGCTGCTGTTGCTGCTGCTGCTGCTGTTGAGCCTGTTGTTGCATCTGTTGTTGCTGTTGTTGAAGGCTAGCCTCCTGGTTCTGTTGTTGGCTTTGTTGGGCTTGCAGGTACATCATCAGGGGATTGTTGTTGCCAGTGTTCAGAATGCCTGCAGGATTCTGTACTTGACTAGGGTACTGGCCATTTGCGCTGGCACCAGCTGAGCCAGGTGCGTGAGATCCAGTAGGGGAGACAGATACGCCAGTGTTGCTGCGGTTGTTGGGGTGTAGTCCGCTGACAGGAGATGGGGATTGCATGCCATCACTGCCTGACTGGTTGTTCTGACCCTGGTTGTTGCTCATCTGGCGGGGAGGGTTGCCGCATCTATCTTTGCCAAAGTTGACCTTGAATCGCTTGTACTCGTCACGGCCTCGAACGGCCTCAATCGCCTTGATGGCATTGGCAATATTGGTAAAGTTGACAAACGCACAGCTCTTCTCACGAAGAGTGTTGACGAGCTCGATCTCTCCATATTCGGAGAAATCTTGCCTCAGGCGCTCTTCGGTCCATGATTCGTCCAGGTTGCCAACGTAAACGTTTCTGGAAGCCCCACCACTGACAGCCAAAGCAATGGCAGGGGGGAGCGCGCCCGAATGCTTGCCCCATCCGATCTTGAGACGTCGATTGTGAATCATCAATCCCTGGAGGTTGCTGAGCGCGTAAAACGATGCAGCAGAAGTCGGGTCGATGAACGTCACAAAGCAGATGTGCTTGTCAGGGATGTACCGAATGTGGTGAAGGAGACCACCTCGAACAACGTTGCAAATCTCCTCGATGGTTGTTTCGGGGTGGATGTTTCCAAGATAGACGGTCCGATTGCCTAGGTTGTTTACTCCTCCCGCTGACGTTGCGACAGCGGCAGCGGCGACCGACTGTTGTGCTAGGGCGTTTGAGATGAGGTCTCGATCAGCGCCATTCAGGACATGTGCGTATCCTGGTGCAATACCAAGATACTGGGCTGCGTTCTGCTGTTGCGTCTTGGAAACATACGCACACCTGTCCTTGCCGTAGTAGACACGGCGCGGGGCCTGCCACTTGGGTTCTTGCGGAAGCTGGGCGACAGCCTTGATGGCATTTCCAATGGACAAGAAGTGGACGAAGCCGATGGCCTTCTCCCGCACGATCTTGACCGTGTCGATCGGGCCAAACTTGCTCAGATCCTCACGCAGTTCTTCCTCGGTCATGTCTTCCGACAGGTTGCCAAGGTAAACGTTGCGAGATGCCCCCGACTGTTGCACGGCGAGCGCAACCGAGGTCGGCACCTGGGATGGTTTTCCCCATCCAATCTTGATGTCCTGCCCCCTGATCGACAACTTTTTCAAGATTGCGTCAGAGTGGAAGTGGGTCGCAGAGCTGCTGTCGAGGAATGAGATGAAGGCACAATTCTTGTCTGGCAAGAGTCGGACGGACTCAATCTGACCACTTCGAACATGACCGAGGATTTCTTCGGCAGACGTCTCCGGGGGAATATTGCCCAGATAGACAGTCCTGCTGGTGCCAGAGACTAGTCCTGGGGCAATAGGCATACTGGAGCCGAGTCCACCGAGGCCCTGGGCACCATAGCCAGAGAAGGCTCCGGTCGGGGACTGCGGGCCGAAGAAACCGCTGGTAGGCGACATGAGGTTCTGGTAGAGCTGGGGCGACAAAGGCTGCTGCATTTGGGGGCTACCAATCTGGTTCACCTGCTGCTGCTGTTGCTGCTGTTGGGCGTGGTTTTGCCCGGCAAAGCTCGCGTACTGCTGGAATTGCGGAGAAGCAAAGGCAGACGGGGAGCCTGGCTGGAAGGGGCTTCCCAGAAGCAGTTGCGATGGAAGTAGAGGAGTAAAGTTCATGTCGAAACCCGTGCCAGGGGTCTGGAGGTCCGCACCATTCTGGTTGCCCGGTGCCAGTCTACCGGTGTTTATGCTTGGAATGTTGGACCTCTCAGGATGTCTGTCGGCGTATCCGCCCTGATTGGTATGGAATGCACCATGGGAAAATCCAGTGTGGCCACCGTTCATTTGCCCTCCATTCATCTGGCCACCGTTCATCTGCTTCTGGAAGCTAGCCGGAAGACGAGGGCCGCTGGGGGCGGCGGACGATGTATCGTGGTGTTGCATCGCGAGCAGATGAGGGGGCAGGACAAGACTGTCCCGCGGGTTTTGAGATAATACAGCCGTGGCGACGGGATATTACTGCGTCCGGGACTTGGAGGACCGGACGGCGAAATATGTAGATAGAAGGTATAGATGCCGTGGGTGCAAGCCGATTGCGGTGAACAGGAATGGAAGCGCGTGTTATTAAACCTCGTAGATAGGAATCTGCCATTGTTAGCACCTGAGTGTGGGGACGGACTGGGTAGAATATGTGAAATGGGCCCAACTTACGTTCAAAGGCTCAATGGCAGCCGGAGCAGTTAATACAGGGCGAAGAAGACGGAATTGAAGGCCAAAAACGGACACGAGTGGCGCTCGGCTGTGGACAGGAGGAGGACAAGACAAAGCCGAAGGCACGGTGACGCTGTTTGGGGAGAAGAATACAGAGACAGTACTGCGGTAAGGAGACAGTGACTGAAGTAGACTCGTTGGGATGGAGGCAGAAGCGGTGTGATTGGCAGTCGGATGGTACAACCAGTCGAATCGAGTTCGGCCTGGGGGCGGTGTCCTGAAGATGCCGAAGGGGTTCAAAGAGCGAACAATAATAATGAAGCAAGCTAAGAGGGGCGCTCTGCCAACGACCTCACGGTGAAGAGAAAGAGAGGTAATGAGCGGACGGGGGGTCGAAGAAGAGGAGCACGAGCGTGTATGTTTGGGAGGGGAGGGGGAGAGAGGAGGAGGAGGAGGAGAGAAGGACGGAGAAGAAGACGAAGTAGAAGAAGAGGAAGAAGAAGAAGTCGTGGGTGAGGGTGAGAATGCTAGCACCCACAAGACAGGAGAGAGGCAGGCACCGTAAATGAGCAGTCCGTGCGCACAAACGCCAACCCAATTCTAATGCGCGTGCCCGATCAAGCGGCTCCAGCGAAGGAGCGCTAGGCCGGGCAGGACACTGCGTAGGGCAAAAATAGGGCAACAGGCGGGCGTCCAGTGCCGCGAGGCCGATGTATCTACTGTGTACACACACATATTTTACCCTTCACTAGGTACTGTGTAATTAATTGCCTCTGTACACATGTACATAGTTACTGTTTGTATGCGATACGGTAGCCTACCAGATTATTATAGGGGGTTTGGTTGTGCCACACTGAGGGGGTTAGGTAGGTATATCTTTGTAAATATAATCATGTACTTGTACATACATAGTATCGTTGCGACTCGAGTTGCTGGCAGGGCCGGATAATTAGCGACAAGTGTGTGGTTCCTGAGTTTTGGCCCTGTCAGCCCCTCTTGTCTGAACCACGCCAGAAGTAGACAGGCCTTGGCGCCACGGGTTCCACATTGAGCCCCCCCCCCCAAAGTCCCAAGTGCCAAGTGCCCACACAAAAAAGAACGTCCGCCTTCTGCCTGTCAGGGGGGGGGGGGGGCACCACCATCACCGTCGCCGCCGTCGCCGTCGCCGTCACAGAACTTCACCAGAGTCATCGCTGTAATAATAATAATAATTATTATCACTGTGTATGTCTGTATGTATATATGTATCCATGTATATATGGTATCCGTGTTTTCAACGGGCCTCTCATGCAACGGTGGTCGACTACCCACTCACCCCACTGTACCTCCTCGTTCGCTGTCTTCGCTGTCATGCCATGTGCCAGCCAGCAATGCCTTCTGGAAGAAAATTACATAACCCGAAGACAGGTTCGTCTCCGTGATAAAAGAGAGGAGAAACGCCACGTGGGCGCTTTTTCTTCTGAAAGCTTTGAGCACTTGAGACCACAAAAAAGTTAATGGGCTGGACTGTGGCGCATGCACACATAGGTGCCCGCGCTAGCGTCACGTGATTGTGACTTCGTCCTTCTTGCCAGATGCTCTGTTTCGTGTCCTATATCCACCACACGCTGTCAATGTCGACATGTCCGAGTTATATCCCTCAATTGCACAGTGCGCCATTGTGGCCACCGCCTTGAAGGTCCTTCTTTTCCCTGCATAGTACGTCCGCGCCCCAGTTATCCATGCGCTCATCGCCATGCAGGCTGACCGTTTTCCACAGCAAGTCAACCGACTTCGAAGTTCACCGCAACTGGTTGGCACTAACCCACTCCCTACCCATCAAGGAATGGTACTACGAGGTTGAATCCCCCCCTTCCCGCTATTGCACTCTTCATCACCCCGCCATCTAACGTGTCTCGTAGAAAACTTCAGAGTGGACCCTTGACTACCCTCCCTTTTTCGCATACTTTGAATGGCTCCTGTCTCAGGCCGCTGCCTATCTGGAACCTGCATTGCTCAACGTCCAAGCCCTGCATTACGACAGCTGGCAGACGATATATTTTCAGCGTGCCACCGTCATCCTCACTGAATTAGTACTGGCCTATGCTCTACACCTGTAATTTCCAGACCTCTTGCCCACGTGTCCATGTTCAAGCTGATCCTCGTCAAGTTACGTCAAAGGCTCGAGATCAAAGACAACATCACATGCAGCCGCCCTCTCGGTTCTTCTATCTCCCGGCCTCCTCATCATTGACCACATCCATTTCCAGTACAATGGCTTCCTATACGGAATTCTCATTCTCTCATTGGTTCTCGCTCGCAACGACTCTACTTTGCTCTCCAGTGGCCTCCTTTTTGCTGTCCTCTTATGCTTCAAGCACATCTATCTGTACTTGGCTCCAGCTTACTTTGTCTATCTACTGCGAGCGTACTGCTTAGGTCCCTCATCATCATTCCCCCACTTTAAGATTAGATTTTTCAACTGCATCAAGTTGGGCGCTGGCATTGTAGTCGTCTTTGCAGCTGCATTCGGACCATTTGCGCTCTGGAACCAGCTCGAACAAGTCTTTCGTCGATTGTTTCCATTCTCGAGAGGATTATGCCATGCATACTGGGCGCCAAATGTCTGGGCCCTGTACTCTTTCACCGACCGAGTCTTGATTTATCGTATGCCTCTTTCCCTCACAACTCACCCCCCTCTCTCTCTACACGTCTAACATCAACAGTGGCACCGCGCTTGGGACTCAAAGTCGACCAAGCCGCAGTAAATAGTGTTACCCGAGGATTGGTGGGAGATTCGTCTTTTGCCGTACTTCCGGATGTAGTTCCTCTCGCCTGCTTTCTCCTCACGTTAGCATTTCAAATTGTAAGCTTCCGAGTCACTCATAAACCCCACTACTAACACAAACTAGCCGTTCCTCGTTCGACTGTTGGTCAAGCCCACATGGGAAACCTTCATTGGTGCGGTCACACTTTGCGGTTACGCCTCGTTTTTGTTCGGATGGCATGTCCACGAAAAAGCCATTCTCATTGTTCTTATTCCCTTTAGCTTGATCGCGTTGAGAGATCGCCGATACTTTGGGGCATTCCGACCTTTGGCCGTGGCGGGACATGTATCTCTCTTTCCATTACTTTTCACAGCCGCCGAGTTCCCAGTCAAGACCGTCTACACCATCTTCTGGCTCGGCCTCTTCCTTTGCGCATTCGATAGACTTGTTCCAGCGTAAGACATGTCCACCAATACCTAGGAATGTGCTAACAGCTTGCTAGCTCTCCGCATCCCAGAATCTTTTTGCTTGACCGGTTCTCCTTTCTCTACATTGCCGTTTCGATACCCCTGATTGCGTACTGCTCTTTGGTACATGGTGTTGTCTTTGGAGACAAGTATGAGTTCCTACCGCTGATGTTCACGAGCTCGTATTCAGCAATTGGGGTTGTAGGTAGCTGGCTTGGGTTCTCTATCGTCTTTATGGACTCCTAGGTGGATCTGTATCTCCAACTCTTTCTTGGGCTTGTGTCTCTTATTTGACAGAAGCACATCACCATGGTAAATACACGGGCCTAAATCGCTGGGCTTAGGATTCACATCAGGAATATTCTCGAGTGCGTGATGGTGCTGTGATATCAACGTCGACCCCTTCCCGTCAAATGCTCAGGTCTGAAAATGCCGGCTTTGTGACAGTCCTCGGAGATCGAATCGTGAACGCGCCTTGTAAACCGCATACGTCAGACCACCAAGGGACACTCGAAATCAGTTCTCCTCACAACACATCCTATTTCTCAATGTAGAGTGCTTGAACAAGCCTGCTCAGAAGGCAATGCCGCGTTTCTGGACTAACTTGATATTGGAATGATGGAATATCCCCTCACTGCTCTTGGTACCGTAGCATGGCTCCTAGCCTCCAAGATATTTATTTCTGTGGCCGCTATATGTGAATGCCGTTGTTTGTTGCGATAGTGGGCTGAAAACGGTGCTGCGTTTGACCAAGAGCAGGTGTGGGTCAAGCTCACGGCCTCTTGGGGGGCTTCTTCAGACAGGGAGCGAGCCTTCACGTCCAACATGAACGTTTATACACCTTTACATAGTCAGGAATTTGATTTCCGTCTTTCAGTATGTGCAAGAGACTTGTTCTCCACAATCTTCTGATTTAAAAGAGTCCAAACATGCTGGGGTCCGAGATGCAGTGCTGCTTGTGAGGAGAGCAAAAGTTTGGGGTTGTTCGGTAGCACGGTAGCTGCCGTGTAGTTGGTCTTGGCAAAAACGCCTGGCACTACTCTTTGAAGGGCCTACTACTCCCCTCGCACTCTTTCTCACTCTCTCTTCTCTCCTCCCCACCGCCGTCACCTCCAGGCCCCGCCACGTCCATGAATCCATCCACAATTCCAACAAACACGTGAACAGGCATCTTGACGCGTCTCGGAACTGTATTCCGACCCGCTACCGTGTGCGACAACTTTTTCTAGGACCTCCTCTGGTGCGCGGTCGAGCTATCTTCTGCCTGGACCGCTCTCCAGAGAAGGCGCTGCCTCTTTCTATCCCGGGGAATTACTTCAGAGCCCTCACTATAACCCCAAAAGTCGACTGCGAACACTCGGACATTTACGACGCGAGCTCTAGGCTTCGAGGACCTTTGAAAGAGCTTGGGCTCCAGACAACATGGTAGGAAACGCGTCCGGCTATTGCGACATACTGTGTATATGGCTGACAGGCAAAGGTCCACTATAAGCGAAAACCAGTCAAATTCGATGCTATCCCTCCCTTCATCGACGACAATACCGAGGTATGCCGTGGACCACCCTACGTCACAGGCATACAAGCTGAGTGTGTTAAATAGGTCTGGGCCATAGAGGCGACCGGTGAGGTCTACCTTGACTACGAGAAGTATCTCTCTAGGTAAGATATGCCATTCTAAAGTGGATTAATGAATGCTAATTTGTGTAGACGCGACTTTTACCTTCAGGCATGTCCGACGATTTTACCCTGGTTAAGCAAACTTGCTAATACCACAACAGAAGAACTTCACCTGCGAGGCGACTGGACACTCAAACTACACATTTTTCGAGGCGATGGATAGCGAGGTATGTTTCCCATGTATTGGCCAAATAAACGGATGGCCAAATAAACGGACAAGATGTAACACCAACACAGACCGAGGCCTCAATCGAGATCAACAGCATATTCCCCGAAGGTCTACGTGCCCGTGTATTGCAGTATATACAATTCAAGAATACCGCCCGGATGGATGACCTGGGTGAGTCCTCTTACACGAAATTTTTCATGCTTAACACACGACTGACATGAACTTTATGTGCTAGTCAACGACGTATTTGATGTATGTGTCTCCGTTTTATTAAAAATTGGCGTACACTGACCCCTCTAGCATTTCAAAGAGCATTACGCGGAAGGGGACCGGGTATCCATTGAACATGATAACGCCCGCCGCTATGGCATCATCTCATCGATGCAGGACACCTCCAGACTACACAACATCTTCACCGGTGGCGACTCTCCGGATGACCAGTACCGATCTTTCACCTACCATATCACTCTTGAGAACAGTGGCGAGCAACTGGCCAAGTACAAGGCGTCGGAGCTCTCACGTGATCGTAGGGTTTACTCGAAGCTTGTCTTGAAACAATTCCTGCGAGGTGCCGTATCAAGAGAAGCATGGAATGGCGCACCCTGGCTGATAAAAGAGCATCTCGCAAAACGATACGGTATTGATACTAAAGTCCCGGATGCCAAGACTCGAGATGCCGTCATGGCTGCGAAAAAGGCAGCAAACAATGCCAACGCGAACCACGCAAACTATCAGGCGACACCGCCAGGGATGTCTTATCCACCAAATGGGCACAACGGACAGAGCGATCAAAACGGCACCTCATCTTCTGCAAATGGTCAGACTATGTATGCGCCCCCACCGCAGCAGCAGCAGCAACAACAACAACAACAGCAGGGGCAAGGGCAAACCAATTTCGTCAATTTCGCGGCAAACCACCATCCCCCGTTCCGTCCAAACCTGGGTCAGCCTATGATACCCCCGCCAATGGGTGGGCCACCCAGGCCGTATCAAAACTTTCCCCCACCGATCCCTAATCAACGACACTTCCCACCGATGCCACCTCACACAATCATTCCTGGAAATCTTCCTCCGCATCTGGCTCATCATATGCCTCCTCCAGGACCAGGCCTGCCAATCAGCTTGCCATTCCAGAATAATTTCATGCAGTATCAAACACTTGCACCCACCAACATGCCTCCGCCACACCCACATCAGCATCAACATCAACCGCAACCTTCACCACAACATCTTGCGCCCCCGCCTCGACCGTTCGAGCCAGTCAAATACCCTATCGAAGATCTCCGAATCAGAACCCCACGTCTCCAAACTGTTCGTCCGCCGCTAAAGTTCTTTTCCGACGATGTTCCAGAAGGGGCGGAGGCTCCCAAGGAGGATGAGAAGACTGGGATTCTCATGAAGAGTGTAGGGCCCTTGCTGTGTGTATGGGAGACGCTTAATGTTCACGATACTATATACTCACTCGACTCATTCACGCTAGATGACTTCGTCGGAGCGATGCGCTTCTCGTCAGAGGAAGTCGAGTGCGAGCTCCAGGTTGAAGTGCATTGCTCTGTACTCAAGCAAATCATCAATGACTCGGGGCAACTTCAAGTCCCTCTTCCCAAGATCGAGGAATCCGATGATTCAGAGAATGGAGAGTCCGCCAAATCAACTAGCCCTGAGCCCGAACCCGAACCACCTGTTCGGACTACGCGCAGCAGCCTGAGAAAATCGGAAGCCAATGCTATTGTCGTAAAGCCGCGTACGCCTTCCCCCGAACCCCCGAAGCAGATTCACAAGGCCGCAGAATTTCTCGCGGAATATGATTGGCTCGAGCAATGCAAGATTCGTGACTTCCAGGCAGGAGGATGGCAGGCAATGCTTGTCGGACTTCTGTATCATCTATCGTTCAGCCCTACCCAGAAGGAACATTGTGATGAGATTCTAGCTGAGTTGGTACCACCTGACGAACAACCGTCATTAGAGAGTATTGCGGTCAATTACGTCTATCTCGATGTCAATCTGCGTATCGCAGCGCTGGAGATGATATTGCGTTTGACTGTCGCAACAGAGGTCTTCCGGGACCAGCTCACTGCCGCTTCACAAGAGATGACCCGACTTCGCAAGGAGAAGATTGACTACCAGAAGAAGCGGAAGGAATTGTGAGTACAATGTAAAAAGTGCATTATATGATATTCTAGCTGACGTTGTACAGGGCCGATGAACTCTTCAAACTCGACATAGATCGTAAGATAGGTCTGCCTCTAAACTCTCCTCCGTCCCCAGCCGATGGCCAAAACGTCTCTATGACTGGCACCGAGGAAGCAAAAGAGGATTCGGGCAATGATTCAGCCGAGGAGACACTGACAACAGCGAATCGCAAGCTTCGGCACACGAAGCAGAATAAGCGCAAGCGGGGAACCGACAAAGAGAAGAAAGAGAAGGCAAAGAAGGCAAAGGCAGAAGCTGCCAAGTCCAAGCAGCAGAAAGAGTGGGAGAAGCTACTGGCAGCCATCGAGAGTAAAAAGGAAGAACTAAAGAGCGCCGAAGCCAGTATCAACGAACTTGACGACGACCTCCGCGAGACCCTTGTGCACAGAAGCAAGGTGCTTGGTAAAGATCGCTTCCTCAACAAGTATTATTGGTTTGAGCACAACGGAATGCCATATGGAGGCGTGCCCACCAGCTCTACCGCCCAGTATGGCTATGCAAATGGTCGCCTTTGGGTCCAAGGACCTGACGAATACGAGTTTCAACCCAACTTGGTAGAGCCTGCCTTGACGCAGGATCTTCAAGAGCTCGGTTACACAGTTCCCCAGCGTAAGGAGAAGGAAGAGGGCTTGACACATCTTTCCAATTCGAGGGAATGGGGCTATTATGACGACCCGAAAGATATCGATGCTCTCATGGCGTGGTTGGATGAGCGCGGACACCGGGAGAAGGTTCTACGAAAGGAAATCCAGGCTTTCCGCGACAACATCACGAAGTACATGTTGAAAATGAAGGAACATCTCTCCGAAATCAACAAGGCGAAGGCCGATCACGAGGAACCCTCCACGCGCATCTCAACCCGTACCAAGACAAACGCTGAAAAGGACACTACAACAGATCATTGTCTCCTTTGGACTAACGGCATCATGAGGTCCGAGCTTGGTTACAACCATTCTGAGGAATACGAACCTGAAGTTGAGCCTGAGCCTGAACCGCAACCACCAAAGAAGGCGGGGAAGAAAGGTACTGCCAAAGCCACCAAGACCAAGGGCAAGCGATGATACGGCACTACTTTCCCATGTCCAGTCACCTTTTTTGATGCCGTAACCCATTTTCACATCAAGATCTTGTCCAGTAACGATTTACGAAAGCGCGAGTGGAATGGCGTTCGGCGAAACTTCATCTCATGTTTGTGGCATTTTTCGATGTTTGACACACACCACACCAGATGCCTTTTGTTCTAGTGCATTGTTCCCGGAGTTGGTGTGTTTTCCCATTGTTCGTGCCTCGGCACGAATCTATAGACGTGTTTGTATTTTCTGGAGTTTCTTCGGTCATCGTTCGTCGGATGGTGATGGTTGAGGGCGTCTGGATAGCCCATGTGTATTTTCTTTCGTACACAGGCAGCATTGCATGGAGCTTGAGCGGTCGGTCACTTTTATCAGCGATTCAAAGAAAAAGATACCGAAATTTCCGAGCGTGTATTTGTAGAGTTAATCGTGTAGACAATTCTGGGCTTTGATGCCTTTACAGATGCTTAATATTTATTGAACGGTCTCAGTTACACTTAGGCTTGTGAATCTGGAAAGCGCTCTCAACCAATCATGTGTTGCTTTTGTACATAGTTGCTTGTGGACCAAAGGCGGTTACACAATGTATGATGAGATACTGTACAATTTTGTACTTCCAAGCAAGCAGTGCCGAAAGCGTAAGCGACATTATTCAAAATATCATCGCGTGAGACCAGTTCAGGCACGACCTGTTATTTTCTTTCGTATTAAGGTGTTCTCGTCTCGTTGCAGTTCGGATGTTTTAACTATTATTAATTATTAATTATGTCCCAGGTGATGGAGTCCGGATGCGGAAGTGTCACGTGGTCTCGGCGCGGCGTAGTGCGCGACACAGCGGCGACAAGCAACCATCACCACAACCCACGCCATCTCATCCGCACAGGCCTCACGACGCCTGTAGCAATAGTATTATACATCCACCCGTTGCCCTATCACCTTTCTATACTTACCGACACACTCTGGAACCCGCGCGCATACCCCAGTTATGGCTGCGAACGGCGCCCGCAAAGGTTAGTTGAGCCTCAACACCCCTCGTTTACTTCATGTTTACATCTGCTACAGCGCCCGCACCACCGTCCAAGACAGCTCTGTTCGACATAAATATTGTGAAGGACGCTCTCAGCGAGAAGGACAAGAAGTCTATCACCCTCAAGTTGAGGAAGCCTGCGCCGAAGGCGTCACTACCAGGTAACTGGAAGGAGAGCGAAGTTATCAGTATGTGTTCTGTGCCCTCCCGGTACATCACCTAGTCTTTCTATGTTCAGTACTGATCAACTGCTAGACGTTGACAACTCCAAGCGCTCAAACACGCCCGCTGGATCCACCTCCCCGCTTGTTAATCCCTTAGACGAGAAGACGCTGTCGGGGTTCTCGACCGGCCGCCCCATAGAAGACACAGTCGACGTTGTCCAATGCAAACACTGTCGCCGGCCTGTTCTCCGCGCCGTCGCCGCAAACCACATACGCGACTGTCTAAACAAGAAGCAGGAGAAACTCAAGAAGAAGAAGGAAGCGAAGGAGGCCAAGGACGCCGCATTACGGAAAGAGAAGGGAGAGAAAGATGACGATGAGGGGGGGAAGAACAACGCTCGGAAATCTGCTGTCAAGGGCGCAGTTGTTGACGGCGAAGGTGCAAAGAAGGGAAAGAAGAGGAAGATTGATGGCGATGCGGAGAAGGCCCCGAATGCGAAGAAGAAGAAGAAGGATGAACCGAAACCGAAGGCCGCTCGACCCAAGGGACCTGTGGATGTTGAAAAGCAGTGCGGTGTCGCGCTTCCGAATAGCGGATTCTGTGCTAGGAGCTTGACATGCAAGAGCCACAGCATGGGTTTGAAAAGAGCGGTGCCTGGAAGGAGTCTGCCGTACGATATGCTGCTGGCACAGTACCAGAAGAAGAATCAGGCGAAACAACAACGTGAGTTCATCTGTCGATCGGGGAAACATTGCACTTCGTTCTCTCTTCACTTGTTTGATTGGCAGTTCGCAATCGAATTCATCAGTGGTCACGTGCGTGGTCTCGCTCGTTCCAACTGGTCTTCTCTTTCTGTCTCTGTTGAAACTTTCAATACAGGTTCTCTTCATAAGGTTCCCTGATTTGACAACTGACATATGCTCCCAGGTGCTGCAATTGACGCCAATGCTCCTTTACCCGAAGACCTGGAACCTTCCGGTGCTGTTGACTCCGACGAAGAGAAGGAGGCTATCATGGCAGCCCTCGCCCGCCACCGACCCCGTCCTATGGTCACGTTTACTCCGGTATCCCAAAAATCAAAGTATCAGTACATCCGCATGAAAGACATGCTCCGATCGGCCCTCGGTACACCACACGGCGGCTCCATGTTCTCTAGCTTGACTCCCAACGGCGAGAATATGGGTACTAGTCGAGGTCTTGCTCTAGGAGTGATGGGTGCTCCCAGCAGTGCAACGACGGAGAATTTTCCACAAAGTGCAGGTGGTATGAATGGGTTTCCGCCTCCGCTTAGCGCTGGTTTGGATGGACCATCCGGCGGCATGGGCTCTGGGAGTAGGAGGCAGAGCTCGATCAGCATGGCGGGCGCTTCAAGTGCTGGCCCACGTCAGGTTCTCCCTGGTCAGCTTCCCGGGCCTGGGCCTCAACAGCGCAAGGGTAGCATTGCCAGTGTGGCTAGCATGGGTGGTTCTTGAGATTCAAACGTGGTCTTCTTCATATACACCTTTTTTGGGAAAGGTTTCGTTGTTACTGTAGTCCGTCAAACTGGACAGGATTCGGGCTTTGGGAGATTTGGGAGAAATTATGTGGTGTTCATGGATGGGATACGTTCGGGTTAGCGGCGTACTTGGGAAGCTGGGAAAATTACTGGTTGCCATTGCGTGTTTGCAATGGGTGGACAAGGGTTTAGGTTGGGTTGACTGGGTTCATTCGGCGTTTTGTTACCGATATACCCCTTTTCATGAGGCATCCGTCCATACGTCAATAGAGCAAATGACATCACTATCATTTGATGAACGGGTTCGATTTTGCAAGTCCTCACATTGTATGGAACCACTCTTCTCCTCCAGCATGGGAGGTCTCTGACAGTAGCCATTATGATCACTCGCCACATCAAGGATTCCATCTGTACAAACGCGGCATGTTTTGTACATATGAGGTGAATAGCAGTCGGATGGTTGGAGGGCGTGGGTCACTACTTTACTAAAGCCTCATGACGCTGGCAGGCGTACTGTTACTGACACGCTTATTACTCGCCTTGCCGACCCCAATATCCCAGCCGCGCAGGTGTAATGGGTAGGGGAACAGGTACACTTTGCTTGAACGGCTCCTCTTTCTCCTCCTCAATCCCGTCATCATCGCCGAGATCATATTCCTCGTCATCATCCTTTCGGTATTGGTACGGATCCCGCCCGTACTCGTCGTCCTCACTAAGTTCATCCTCCGGGTAGTCGTTTCCATAGTAATCCTCGGCGTTCTCGTCTTCATCGTCGGTGTCGAACTCGCGATCACTTTCGTCGTCGCCGTTCCACCACTCCTCGTCCTCCTCAGCAATGACAATGAAGCCGATTGTCCCCTGGGGCTCGGGCATCTTACCGTTCGCGTCCGGGAATACCATCTCGCGCACATATGTGTCGTAGACGTATTCATCAGTGTCGATTTCCATGGCATCCGCATCGTCGGCTCCGTTCGGGTGTCGGTCCTTGAAGCGCTGTTTGGGTGCCTTGGGTTTGGGATTGCGCCGTGAGGGACTGAGAGCTGAGCTGGGGACGCCGGAGTCTTCGCGCGCTACTTGATCAGAGAACTTCTCGAATTGACGTACGAGATCTTCTGATGGTTCTTTGGCGTGCCGGGCTTTTGCGGCAGCAGGCGAAGGAGCTCTTAGTTGGATGGTAGCGCCAGGGCCTGGACGTTTCCGTGGGCGTGAGACTTCATCTACTATTATAGCTGGGATCGTTTTGGACGAGCTGGTCTCCTCAGTATGGGGTGTCTGTGCCTGTGCTGCATCTTTTCTAATGTTCTCCTGCCCTGTCGGTCTATCCTCCACCAGAATGCGCTGTCCAGTAGTCCTGTCTACGAGAAACCTCCTAGGCGCCTGCGTCGCAGGCGAGACGACGGTCTGTGTGGATATGGATCGGGCATTGGGTGTGTGTATACGTCTGTAGACGGGGAAATTCCCGCTCTTGAATCGTTTTCCAGTCTGTTCGGCGTGTTCGACAACGAGTGAGTCAACGGGGGCATCGATGCGCTTCCGCTTCACGGAGAGGGTTTGTGGCGGGTTGGGAGACATTTCAAAGAAGGAGCTGTGGCAGATGGAGAAGGTTTTCTCAAACCTCGCCTTTTTGGGTCCCTCCTAGGATTGAGGTTCGGTGACGGTCGGTATTTGGAGGGGCAAACATTGATCGCGGGGTGTCGATCGGAACCGGAACAATGGTAATAAGCGATGACATAATCTAGCCAAGACGCGCGTGGTGAGCGCGTTCATGTGCTGATGAGCCACCGCGAATTCGCCGGAACTACACATCACCTGCGCATATCACCCGTCACATTTTAATGAATTTGCGGGTGCCTCAGAAGATGCTTGCCTACAGGTCATTTCCCTCCACCCTTTCACATCGCACCTGAATATTTCCGACACAGAGACATATCTTCTGCCTGCCGTGTCCCGTTATCCGCCATATCTACTCTTGAACAGCCCGAACCCTCACCATGGACCGCTTACGAAATGCTCAGAGGAGGATCTTTGGGTCCGAGGAGTCTGAAGGGAGAATAGATGCTTCATACGAGCCCTTGGAAGGTGGCTCCGAGGGCCTAGATGGAGAGCCGATCGAGCATGCCAGCCACGAGGAGTTCTCATGGATAGATTACTCTATCTTCATGTTGCTGGGCATAGCTATGCTCTGGGCATGGTAAACCACCTCAAACTCTACATGTAACTCAGACAACTGATCTGATATAGGAACATGTTTCTTGCCGCCGCTCCCTACTTCCAACACCGATTCGAATCTGACGACCGACTCCTCCGGAACTTTCAGTCTACGGAGCTATCAGTGTCTACTGTTGGAAGTTTTGGGTCTATAATAGTCTTGACCAAGCTACAGGCTCGTGCCTCGTATCCCAAGCGGATCATGGCGTCTCTGATGATCAATCTCGTGGTCTTCGTATTCCTTGCCTTGTCAACACGATTGTTCCTAGGGGTATCGGCGGGTGTATACTTCGTGTTTTTAATGATCTTGGTGCTGTGTACGAGCTTGGCCGCGGCGTTGTGCCAAAATGGCCTTTTTGCATACGTCTCGGGATTCGGACGAGAGGAATATACACAGGCGATCATGATGGGCCAGGGAATCGCTGGAGTGCTCCCCTGTATTGCCCAGATTGTCTCGGTCCTCTCGGTTCCAGAGAGGAAGTCGGAGCAAGGCGCACCTCAGGAGTCTAGTACTTCTGCGTTTGCCTACTTTTTGACCGCTACCGTCATTTGCACGAGTTCTCTCGTTGCATTTGCCTACCTGCGCTCTCGCCATGGCTCAAGGGAACGCATCAAACACATTCTCGATTCAGATGAGGAGAGTGTTGCGCCCGGAGAAACCAAAGAGGTCCCTCTCTCTCGACTTCTGAGAAAGCTCTTCTGGCTCGGCGGTGCTGTGTTCCTTACCTTCGCCATCACAATGATGTTCCCCGTCTTCACTGGACAAATTCAAAGTGTCCGAGATCCTCTCTCCGCACCTCGACTTTTCCAGCCTTCCTCCTTCATTCCCCTCGCATTCCTCTTCTGGAATATTGGCGATCTCATCGGCCGTGTTCTGCCCGCAGTCCCCGCTCTTAGTCTTACATCGCAACCTCGTGTCCTCTTCATCCTCGCCGTCTCCAGAGTCATCTTCATCCCTATGTACTTTCTCTGTAATATAGGCGGCAAGGGAGCAAAGGTCAATTCCGATGTTTTCTATCTCCTTGTTGTTCAGGTCTTCTACGGCATTTCAAATGGTTATGTCGGGAGCAGTTGCATGATGGGATTCGTGGAGTGGGTAGATTCCGAGGAACGAGAGGCCGCGGGTGGCTTCATGTCACTGTGTCTCGTTGCTGGTTTGACGGCTGGAAGCTTCTTAAGTTTCCTTGCTGCTGGGTCATGATGCAGCGAGTGGCTCTATTTTATATCACATGGAGTTCTAGACATTTTTTATGTTACACGGAGTCCTAGACATGAGTTTACTAGACATATACACAAACACTGTTATACATTTTCCTTGTGGGTGAAGTCTGCAGTGGTTATTGGTCTCGGAAGAGCACGGTCTTCTCGCATGCATGTATGCTGACATTTTAGACGCATGATCAGGGTAGCCAGCCTGACGTAACCTTTGTACTACGGTCCGTACCTTGGGCACCGTAGTAGTCACGTGAACCGTAGTAGTCACGTGAACCGTAGTAGTCACGTGGGCCGTATCAGAAGTAGTAGGGGTGCCCTACGTTACTTACGGTTTGGTAAATAGAAATTGGGCCGTAGTACAGTTACTACAGCTTATATTAGTAGGTAGGGTACCTATTATTAGGAGGCCTATGAGGGAGGCTTTGTGCTGTGTATTTGCAATTTGCCTGCTGTGTTGTAAACAACATAATAGCAGACTATATTAAGCGTTTAAAATAAGTTAAAATTAGGTAAACGTAGTAGATTATTATGGATAACGTGCAGCTATATTGTAGATACCTTTTACTATTCTGGGTTGTTATAATTACGGATTGTATAGTACTTCTCTGTCTATCCTACTGTACGGAAGTACCGCTAAAGTAAGACGTTACAACACCTACTTGACCCCAATTGTATCGTAGTACGTCAGACTGGCCATACTGCATGGTACGATTCTCGAGTGGGGACAATTGTCAACTGGAAAAAGTTCTGCTTTGAACCACCCGATAGAGCTTCAGCGTTGTAATCATTCAAAGGAGACAATGTTTGACTGTTTGGTAAGTTCGGTTCATGCGCAGGAACTCTTGCATCAATAATTGGAGTGTCATCTACACGCCTTACACGTATCCAGAGCAACTATTGTTATCAAACATCAGGAGGTGGGTACTCACGACGCGGATTTCCCAATGCGGGCATGCATTTGGTAGGGGTACTTACGGTTGCATTGCCATCTCGGGCATTCCGTAGGACTGATCGATCAATTGCGATGTATTCTACCTCGTCTTGAAAGATGAGGGATGCCAGAAGATTGCGGACAAAGACGGCACTACACTTGCTCGATCCCTCTCTTATGACTCCGAGGAGTCGAAGGCGGTAGTTCTGGTGTGCTATGGGTCCAAGTCTGCGTCTACGTCTGCGTTGGCATCTTTGGGCAAACGCCGAGCAAACCTACTTCCACAAATGTTAAGGCGCATACATCCACACCCATGCTCACACCAACTGATTTGGCGGTAATTTGGCCAGAGTTAGTACAGCCAAGCTTCATTTGTGAGTGCAAAGAGTAGTATTTGCCAGTGCAGAAGGAATCCAGTGCCGACATATAAAAGAGGTTCCGTATTACGGCTACACAAAGCGATGCTTGGAATCCGTCTAGCGGAATGTCATGTGGGGGCCTTTGCAATGTATGCGTTTGTGTTTTGGGTTTACAGCTTATCAAAAGCCTAATAAAGCTCCATATGAATTACAAATTTGGTGGATAAATCCATCTGCTAAACGATATGGAACCATGGGAATATACGTGAGCAGAGGTCCTTACCTGAAGAGTCGATGTGTAGATCGCTTTTGCTTAGTTTTAACATAATCTCAGTTTAGAATGTAGCTACGGTTCGTGTGTATAGTAGTTCATTTCGAGAAGGAAGAGAAGATGAAGAGAAAAGGGGAAATGACCGGAGACAACTCTCAGCTAATCAAGCCAAACATAATTGTGGAACAGGAATATATGTCACTGATAAGTTGTATTCTTGGCATTATGCATATTTTAAACAGAGTGACTGGTTTCCATTCATTAGATTCGCTTTTTTTCAAAGCTTGGTATCCATTTGGAAGACCTAGGCTGCATCCCATCTATAGAGGTATATTCTACATCCCACCTCCGGAGGCGTAGTCTGTATCTCACTCATTAGAAGTATATTATGTTTTCCGTCTCCGGAGGCGTAGACTGTAAGCCGGCTCCGTGCTTCTACAACCCCACTCTGCAAAGGCGTAGCGTGTACGCATTAAGATCAAATGCAATTCCCGATGACCGAGTATCTATTTGCGGAGTACACTGTATCAAGACGAGGCGGAAACGAGTACTACACGGTTGCGTGGGCCGAGGACAATAGGTAGAATGGTTGAGATAGCAGGACAGCTGCGGGCTTTGAGAATAATCCAGATATCAATACAAGAAATCTTCCCAAGCACCAATGATAGCTCCACCCTCTGGCCAGACCTACTTGCGCTTGAGATTCTCCTTAAACGTGAAAATGGGCAGTACACTGCCCTTCTCGAAGTGGACCTGTGTCGCTAGGTCTACGGTTCATGTCTTAAAATTGGAGCATCCATCCGCACACCTTACACGAAATTGTCCTGCGGTGTGTGTCTTTGCCGCCGGGCAGCATGCGGAGAGCTGCAGACTGAGCCGTCCTCGAGTCTCGGAGTTTAAACCTCCAACGCGTAGATGTACGTCAGGCTACAGCGCGCTTACAATTGGCCCCTTAAGCGATTACGTGATCAGGGTAAGTCTTGACCATAAACAATACTGTGGTAGCTCTGCCTCAAGTTTCCCTTCGCCTCGAATCTTCCATCCCCTCTGATATTTTCGCCTACCCATGAAAGGTTTGCACTATACCGTCCTGCACCTAACTTCACGCCCAAACGGCAGACAATCTCTCAATTATGCCGTGCCGCGCAGTTCCAAACCCGGGGGGCCCTTGGACAAAGCCGCTCGACGTGAATTTACATTGTACCTTCTATGGCGAAACTGTGATTCCGTTTGCACTCTATGTCAAACCAATACCGACAGAATCTTCCTACTCGTATTCAGCGTTTCCCCAGTTCTGCAGGTTACCGGTCGAACTGCAGCTACGTATTATACACTTTTGCGACAGTTCAACACTTTTCCAGCTTATGCAAACAACATCTTACATACGTTCCGAGGCCAAAAAACTCTTCTGGTCTTATCCGGATGCGTGGTATTGCGTTGACGGGACCTGGCTACAAAGGGGTGCGTTCACCGGCGACGTGCATCATGGCACAGATCTCTTGACCTGCGTCGAGCAGCTCAACGTCGACATGGAATCCGTGAGATGTGAATACTGGATAAAACACCATAGTTCAGAATTCCATGAAAATGTTGCTGACGCGCGAGCGGTAGCGCTTCAGGAGGTGGACCAAGGAATACGAGACTTCTGGCGAACAGTGCAGCGCCGATGCCCTCGCGCAACTCGTGTGGTCCTCAGTATTACAGTAGGCGATGGGGGATGTCGGCCCACGTTTTCGGCTTTCGAGTTTTCGGCTTTCGAGAAGAGCATTGTGCACATGTGTCCTGCCGGCATTACTGTCTTTGTATCACTTCTACAGGGAGCGTTGGAGGCTGGGGCAACAATATGGAGAGGAGTCTGTGGAGACTGACAGGACAAGGCGCACCAGAGATAAAACAGTGGGAACTGATATCTTTTAATTGGACGCAGCTAATAGTTCTCCCCCCTCCTAAAGAATTTCGTGGTCCTGTAGGGTGGGGTCAGCGCTACCAATACAAATGGCAACTCTACTATTACCAAGAATCAGCTGCTAGGATACTACTAAATGAGGCCATTGAGAGACAACATTTCCACGAACGACACGAGCCATTTAACTGCTTTGTTCCCAAATGCAGTGCCCGATTCAATTTACCAGGTGAATGGGCTCAACATGCCAGACATACTGGACACGACCAGGGCATCGCACCCCCAGACACCTTCAAGCCATTGTTCGATCAGCACAAAAGAAAAATGGAACTATTAAAGGAAGAGTTGCAAGTGGCTGGGCTTCCAATACACCGAGCCTGGAACCTGATCAAGGGGCACGAGCGTGAAGAAATTAGCGAGGATCCGATCTTGCGATATGAACCAGAGGATGATGAAGATCAGGCAAGTATCTACTATCTGGAGAGCGAGGTGCTATTCTATCGAATGAAGCACGATGCAGAGCTGGCATTTTTGTACCAAATCGATCACGATCCCTTGTATGCACAAAGAAAGCCAGCGAGGAAAAGTGCGCTTTGGATACAGTACCAGGGAGGTCAGTGTGCATGCGGTCCCTACTTCGAACAATAAGTTGTAGCAACTGAGCTCTGTTGCCAATTCCTAGTATTGATACACTCGAAAATGCACCATGATAGGAGATACTTATAGGTGTAGCCCAAAGAGACGTACAGATCAATATGACAGTAACAACTTCCTCCTCTCTCCATCTATTCGCACCCGCTCCCATTCTCCATGCTCCCTCGTGGCATCAAGGATTCAAGTCGGTAAAAGAACGCATATCCATTTTTTCCACCAACCATGAGATTTTGACCCAGTAGCCAGCCAGCAAACGGTCCGAAAGTCAGCAAAGAGTTATCAATAGTCAGTCGAGAATCCACAAACCGAGGAGGTCCAATCCCATTTGATTTCTAATCACCAGTAAACAAAAACATGTCCACTGTTTCTTTCCACCATGTAACTTGTCTTCTTTTCGCCGCGGCGGCGGTGGCGAGACTTTCTCTGCTTCCAAAAGTGCGCCCGCCTTCTTGTCTTTGTCTTTGTCTTTGTCTTGAATCTGGATCTGGACGTATCGATTGCTGTAAACATCAAGTCCACTTAGTTCATCCTCCATACCCTTTGTGTCGTCAGTCTACAAACAACTATTAACTAGACATACCACGAAGGTCCCGCCTACCCCAAGATACGACCGACACGCTGTACCTTGTTGTCAGGCCCGATTACAGCGGCGGCGCCAAAATCGTCACTTGGGCGTTCAAGAAGGCGGTCGGTCCTGGAACAAATAGTGAATGATATCAAATGAGTCTGGGACAGTAGAGAAGAGGTGTGGAGAAGGAATACGGTAAGATAGCAAGGATAATATAGAGAAATGAAGAAAAGTGATACTAGACAACATTGCATGAGCCATGGCACGTCTCTCGAGGCCAATTGATAAGGGAGAAGATCCATCTTTGCCCCACCCCGGGTCTTTCTATGACGACTTTTAACGCTGGACTCGGCTGCATTAATGCATACATGATGACGAGCGACGTGGGATAGAGTAGAGTAGAGTACAGTACACACAGATACGACGAGAGATCGGATTAGGAACGGAACAGCACAAAGGCAAAGGAAATCGAACTAGAAAGGTGGAAGGTCATCAACGTCGGAAAACATAAGACGATGATGACGACGACGACGACGACGACGGTAGAAATTGTGATTTGAACAGATCGTGTTGTATATTGATTGTTACATGTCAACGCCATGGTTGATTTTGATTGATTGATTGATTACCTCTCTAATGGCACCTTACCTACCTACCTACCTTATATCTTACTCGCATTCTTCTTGCCTCTGAATCCTGTCAACGTGCTTCCGCCATCGATTTCGAGAACGTTGCCTAGAAGAGAGAGAGTAGATTCAGTATATGTAGAATACAGGTTTTAAAACGTACGTACGTACGTACGTAAGCCAGCCAGCACACTCACTCATCACACTAACATACGATATGGACTTGAACTTACCAGTCATGTGCGCACTGCCACTACTACTCAGGAATAGCACCAATCCAGCAAAGTCACTCGGTTTCCCAATCCTTCCCGTCGGTTGTCCCGACACTAGCATATCCATATACTTGTCGAGACCAAAGTTGGTCATGCGCGAGGGGAACACACCGGGGCAGATGACGTTGACCATGATGTTCTTGGGCGCGAGCTTCGAGGCTTGCATCTTGGTGAGGTGGATGCAGGCAGCTTTCGAAGGGCCGTCTGTACATATGATTCGAGTGGTTAGCAGATGATGGATAATAATAATAATATGTGTTTGATATTTGTCGGTCCATGTTATGTATGTTATGTTGGGGAAAAAAAAAGGAGTGCTTATACATACACGAAAATGTGCCATGTCCAGGCTGACTCAGCCCACCCCCTTCGCCCGTTGTAACATCCAACGTCTGGATTCCCGCCATACTAGCGATATTAATAACCCTACTCGGATTATCGGCGGTTGCGTCCTTCAACAGGAGCGGTTCCAATTCCACCGTCGTGTAGAAGAGACTCTTGACGTTCAGAGCCATAAGCTTATCCCATCCGCTTTCGGGGAAGTTGTAGTAGTCGTCGCCCCAGGAAGCTCCAAACTGTTAGCAAATAATGGCCTTCCCCCATGTTGGGGGGGGGGGAAAAACTCCACCTCCTGTGTTGTTCACGAGCACGGTCAACCGATCCGTCCTCTTCTTAATCTCATCACACATGCTCAGAACCCCCTTTTTGTCCTTGAGATCCGCAACCACATACTCGCACTTGCCCGGCCCCAGCTTATTCAGCCTCTCGCTGGTGGCTTTCAGTTCCGACTCTTTCCTCGACGCGATGAAGACGCGAGCGCCATTCTGCACGAAAGCCTGTGCTGCCATTTCGCCGAGCCCCGTGGCGCCGCCCGTCACGAGCGCAACATGGTTGTTGAAGGAGAAGAGAGACGAGACGGAGAGATCGGAGGTGGAGGATGCGTGCGCCATTATGGATGTGCGGGCCGTATGAAGGATAGTGGTGTGTCGATGTCGAGCTTGAAGGAGGGATTGGCACAATTGATGGTATCTAGCTGCAGATGAGCTATGAAGGGTGAAAATATGTGATTCTATTGTGCTATGCTGTAGTGCTTATACCCTTGTAGCTGCGCTCATGACTCTCGATGGCTGTATAGCTTTATTAGTAGGTTGTGGAGATGCGGAGAGTTTCCATGAACCTCGGCACACTTGAGCGGTGCGAAAACCAGTGACCTTTCCTCGGCGATTTATTAATTATTAATTACTAAATAGTATACCATTGCTCTACTGTGTACTAGCCGCCCCTTATGAAGACTTGGGATTTTCCTCACTCAAAAGTGAACAAATGAGTCTTCGTTCTCAATGGCATTTCACGTGACCTTTAACGCGAGTCGGCAGCTTGAGGTCGTCATCTTCACAATGGCATAAACAAATTGCATGTTGGCAACTCATAACAATAGGTATGTCCAATAGACCAACTCGCTGCACCACTCCTCTTCCCAATCCATGCATCCTATATCACTCCATCCAACCATCCAACCCGTCTCCGCATCAAGGTTACATTCCACCCGATGCAACCCTGGACACCCGACACCCAACCTGCCCTATTTTACCCATTGCAGGCACCCAAAGATCACTGACAGAAACAAAAGAAAGGAGAGAAAACGCCGCGTCCCAGATGTCTATATGTACAATGCGCCATCGCAATGTGGAGGATGCATATGGACCAAGCAGTGTGTCGAATCGAAGTAGCGCCGAGTTGAAGAAGCCGCGCGCCGTGCTGTGTGGGAATTAAAAGATAGAGGAAACGCTGCAAGGATTTCCCGCTCTGCAGCTGCGTACAACGCGATGCATGCGCTGAAGAAATGGCTGAGACGAAAATTGAGATTCGACGCCAGAGTTCGCTATTTCAAAAGTCGGAAAGTAGTACAAAAGAAAGAAACGCATCACGCCTTAGCGGTGGCTGTTTGTAATCTGGGAACTGCTAGCTTCATTAGCTCATCATCGGAACTTTCATCCTCGTCCTCGTCATCGCTTGTTGCGAATTTATTAGCGTCGCGATCCTTAATCGGTGTTTCCTCCTCGATTTCGCTCATATCCGAATCATCGCCAGAGTCTGCTGTTCGCTCATTCATAGACTTTTGGTAAGACGTAGGCGTGATGGTTTGAGACGAAACATGGCGTTGTTTACGTGAGTCTCGTGAAGGAGTGTGAGGAATCATGCCTTCGGGCTCGCGAATGACTGGAGTATTGAGGACGGTGCCATCGCTGATGACACTGCCTTCCGCTTCGTCCACAGAGCCAGCTTCTTGCAAAGTCTCTTGAGCTTGCTTTCGAAGTTTTAGCCTCTCTTCCGCGTCATGCCAGTCAGCTCCAAATGTAATGACAGAGGCCTTCTTGCCGTGGACAGTAAAGCTTCCCTTTGTACGCGACAGTCCCTCGTTCTCTGGGGCGTCATCACTGATGATCGTCGAAGCAGAATCTCTGCCTTTGTGGCTGCGGCGATGAGATGTGCTGCCATGAGACTCCCGGAGTGTGCGATGTAGACTACGACGGGCTTTTGATTTGGCTTCGGGTGAGCCTGTAAGGGCTGCGGGAGGTTGTTCATCTTCGGATTCAGATTCGTGATCTAAAAGTAATCCATCCATGGTCAAAACTGCGGGCGATTTCGGTTCTGGCTTTCCTGCTTCGATGGGTGGAGGTGTTACATATAGCGACTCGGTATCGGAAGCAGCATCTGAGCTCAGAGTCTCAATTGTAGATACGGACGGCCGACGTTCATTTGGTGCCAGGCGGGGTGACTGACCAGTCGAACTCACCAGGAAAGCTCCATGGGCCGAAGACTGGGGGCTGAAGGACATGGGGGGAAGGCTGTAAGGGGCAGATGACTGATTGGGACTTGACTGACGAGACACCTCCGGGGGTGTCTTGAAGGCGTCGTCTCCGAACTCGGTTTCTCGCGACGATTTGGTGCCTGGCCGTGCAGAGGAAAGTGACGGAGAGGGCGGCGGCTTTTGGTTGTTTGTGAGTGAGCTCGCTTTGGAGGTGAGACGCCCTAGTCCGCTAATCTTGGATGCTCTATTAGATTGTTGCGGGGAGAGTTGGGTTTGCACTGGCGGGGGAGCGCCTCCAATCCGTTCGATCCGAGCTTGTCGCTCGTTGGCTGTTTGCTTCTCTTCCTCCAACTCTTGCGCCAAAATATCCCGATGGCACTTCATGCGCCAGATTTCAATACGTGCCCACTTCAGCTTAGCAGAAAGTCTCCCAGCAGCATGTATAACCAAGTCCCTGGTCTTTGGTTGAATAGGTGCTAGTATCTGAAGGTGCCTGGCGTCTCGCAGACGACCCTCCAAAAGTTTGATCGACTGAATGAGTTTCTCCTCGGACTCGGAAATTCGCAATTGCATAAGTTCTTTTCGTGCGTTCATCATCTCTTTCGCGAATTGACTGTCGATCTTTCCGCTTTGTATGGTAACCTCGCCAGTTGCCGTAGACACCGATCTTGTTGACTGCGACGATTCCAGTCGTCGAATGCCTCGGTTTCTTTGGCCTTCATACAAGCCTCCTACGATACCTCGCTGTCGAACGCCCAAGGTCTCAAAGGCAGCGGAGTAGTTGAGCATTCCCAGCCAATCATTCAAATCTTTCTCGCTATCCGCTAGAAACGTTTCCTCTCCAGCTTTCGAGAACATGACGAATGCATGCTTGTGTTTCTTGTACGTGCTGTCGACCAAGGCTACGGCCCCATCCATTGGAATAATGTGGTCTTGTTTGAATTCCTGCAGAGGAGGCTGAAATACGACCGCACCAGAATCTCCATGTTTTTGGTGTTGTTCATGTTGAGTCATCAGATTCTTGGCCCAGCTGGAATTCCTGAACAGAGAAAGTCCTGATCGAGTCAAAACTGCGCCCCATTCTTGCCATGGCGACCGCGCCTTCTTCCTCTTGGCATCCTTTCTCCACAATATTCCTACTTTTGTCACTGGCATCTCTACAATGCCCACCGATGTCTGGAACGGGTTTTCTTGTGCGGCTTGTGACATGAAAGCCTCGGGTCTGGAGCGAGAGGAGACAATTTGGATAACCCCGTATCTCGAGAAGGACTTGTACAGGTTCCTTGTATCGAGGGTAGGGGCCGTTCCAAGATAATTATAAGGGTCGTCAAGGTTCATCACGTCCTTGATCGTCGGTCGAAGAATATCCAGTTTGTTTTCCAGTATCAGTGTGTATGGATCGATCGGTTCTCGAGCTACCTTCTTATCGGGGTCGGTCCCCATTGGGCCTTTGAGCACAGCGGTCCTCTTGCTTCGTCTGATCGTGACGCCTCCTTTTAAGTCCACCTCGTCTTCAATCTTGATGAAGGGAGTATAAGCGATGTTGTCATAGATACACCCGAGAACGTCGTCGGAGACGCCCTCGCACTTTGCATTTTTGACGTAGTCGGTCCTTTGCATCTTCCTTTTGTTGTTCTTGTTGAAAACATCAGTATGGAGTATTACAATAGAGAAGGATATGAAGTAAGTGTCGTCTAAGATGAATTAGCACTTATGCATAGTCCTGAGCGTGAAGTCGTACCAGGGCTGACGAAAATGCCAGGATTGCATTCGTGATACCGATCTGCAAATCCCTGCAGTACCCGATCGATCTGCTGTGTTTCCTTTGGTAATTCTACTTGCATGAGCAGCTTGCGGACTGCCATGTCGATAGGATCGCCGAAGAATGCAAATTTCCGCATATAACTTCTCAACACAGCAAGCAAAAATGGGTCCCCTGTCTTGGTAAGAAAAGTGGCAATCGTGCTTTTCTCCATGTTGTTCTCCTCCATCCTCTCCAAATATTTGCCAGGGGGTTCCCCTTCCTCACGTATCGGTACCACCAAAGTCTCTCGACTAAGGTTCAAAGAAGTTTCATGCGACGAAATTCCTGAAGTTCCTGTAAGCCCATGCGCAGGTGACCCATGACGGGGAGAATGCGGCTCGGAGTTCTGACGGAATCTTGCAAGTCCAAAGAGATTACTGAAGCTACTCCTCCCTGCCGTAGAAGTAGAGTTCCTTCCACTCGCCATATGTGGCGGGGTTGGTGGTGGGGCATCGTCGGAGCGACCGCCCAACGATCCCATGGTGGCCGATCGACCTCTCAGCCCCATGCGCATCTGAACGCCTCCGTTGGGCGACGACTGACAGGAGCGGACGGATGCGGTGGAATCGTTGCGCAGTAATGATCCTGCTCCTGTTGAGGCGAGGTTCATAGAAGCAGCAGCAAGGGCAACCTGCGATGGAGATGGCATTGGTGGTGTACTTGTCCCATTGTCTTGACCCTGAAGCCTGGCGTGATTGATGGCAGTCAGAGGAGGGCTTTCGCCATTCAGAGAGTGGTGGGCCGAGCCGGAGCTTATACCGCTCGTGGATGCGCGGGGGGTTGCAGGCGCAGTGTCAGGCAATTCGGGAGGGGTGAATTTTATAGGGAGAGGAAATAAAGATGCGCGCTGTTTGTTCCGTCGGCCGAACCCAAAACGTCCAGAGCTGCCGGTCTTGGGATTCGAATGAGGTTTTGGAGTGTTTTCGAAGGAGACATGGCCGGCAGAACTTGCATCGGATCGTGACGACTCGGACGCTCTTGGGACTGGCAGGGACAATGTGGACGTGACTTCCCCAGATTCGTGAGGGGATTCGGTAAGCGTGCCTGGGTGTAGATTCGTCGACAGTCGCCCTGGCTCTTCCATGAAACTATTCTGACTCTTCATGAAGGAAAAGGGGCCTCGCTTGATATCGGAACTGCTCTTCTTCTCCATGGATATTCGAAGATGGTTGGGTCGGTCGGCAGATCCGGGATCGAACGAGCGCCGTCTCAGGGTGAACTGTTGCAGTCTTCCTCGCCTCTTGGGCGCATTATCTCCTGGTTCCATGACAGTTGGTGCGGTGGTGATGATGGCGGGTGCTGCAGCGCTTCCGTTAGTAGTGCTGATAGCAATAGCAGGCGTGGAAGACATACTTGCAGCGTGCAAGGCAGGCATGGGGGGGGCGTCTTCTATGGAGTGTTCCTTGGCCTTGACAGAGAGGGCCGAGTCGGAGGCATGTCGAAAGCGCATGACGCTGAAGCGGCGCGTGTTGGGGGTATGCTCCTGGACGGGCGGGGACGACGGGCGGTCGGCATCCATATCGTCGTCGGTTACGAATGGGGGCAAGGTATCGCTGGTAAGGGGACGACGGCCATGTTCGGATACGGCAATGCGGTCAAAGTCAAGCTGCTCGCTCGACTTGTTCTTGTCGGTGCTGCGCTTGAAGAAGCCAGCGGGATCGAGGGTACTACGGCGCTTCAGGTCTCGCTCGCTGCGGCCTGGTCGGATGGCCCTGGAAGGCATTGCGCTCGTGGGGACAGGCAGCTCATCTATGCAGATGTGTGCGGCACGACGCGGTACATGGCACAGTCGGTCGGGGAGCGAGGAGAGGCGGAAGTGGAGGTGAGCAAGATGAGCAAGATGGGCCAGATGGGCCAGATGGATGGGGTCGAACGGGCCCCGTAAGGCTGAGGAGCTAGGATCAGAATCAGGATCGGGATCAGGATTAACGCTATTATGAGTGGGCGAGATGGTACGAGGGCCCTGGCCTGGACGAAGCTGGGGAGTAGGAAGCAAGAGAAGGGGTTTATGGCTGTTGGTAGCAATGGGGTGGTGGTGGTGGTGGTGGTGGTGGTGCAAAAGAGGGACACTCGCAGATGGTTCGTCCAAGTTTGTGGCGGGCGCAATGTGAGTAGGTGGGTGGTCTGCGGTAATAGTGTAGTACACAGTAATACTATGAGCATGCAGCTCTAGAGCCAACAAGCTGGCCACGATGCGGCTAGTAACTAGTAGATTGGGAATGGGACGACTTGTGGAGACGTGGCTGTGCACGGGAGGTGGTGTTGAACGTAATTAATAAACTAAAGAGATACATACATAAATCAAGAAATGCCCATGTACATACATAGATGTAATATACATATGTACCTGTTTTTATGATGATGTGTATATCAATGCGATGCTCAAACATGTGCCAGCCGACACTCAAATACGCACGCTATAATTACATATAGCCAATTATGTAATTATGTCTTACGCTTGTACAAAGCCATGTACCGACTGTGTAGACAGACCAAGCATGTATGTATGTATGATGTATGTATGTATGTATGTAGAAATAAATAATGTACATGTCAAACATGCAATTGGTCTCTTCTTAGCATTATTTAATTACATACATACGTCGTGGTACGTACATACGCTGGCAAACCCCCCACAGCGAATCAGTGCAGACAGTGGCGCAGGCCGGCAGCTTTCAACTTCACCGGGCCTTTTTGTTGCTTGTCCTAGGCATCATCTTTTGTCCTGCTGCGTGCCACCACCTCCACCTCCACATTCATCCTGTACACAACACCCCCATTCACCGCATCGCTATCTTAGCAATTGGTGATTGCTGGTGGAATATCACGTCCATCTCTCGCTCTGCGCTCTCAATCGCAATTGCGCGCCCGCCATGCACCAGTCCTCGTTCGCCGTCCTGAGCTTGCTGCTGCTCGCTCCCTCGCTGATAACCGCCGCCCCGCATGATACCTCCTATACTTCCTCACCACACGCCCGTCATCACGAGCCCAGCGCAAATGTACGGGGCCGCGTCGACAACTTTGACACACCACGGCCATGGCGGAGGCTGTCGGATGCCATAATAGGTCGCATATGGGGGCTGGCGGGGAAGCAGAAGAGCTTGGATACTACCAACAGGGCCAACACCAACACACACACCATAGAGGAGCAACCAGAGCCGAAGCTGCTCGCGCAGTATGGCGACGACGTGGTGTTGCGCTTCAACATAAGCACCACTGACGAAGCTTCAGCGCTTGCCGAAGCGGCCGACATTCTGTTCCTCGATGTTTGGGAGTTCAATGAGGACTGGGTCGATATCAGGATCGCAAAGGATGTGGTGAGTCTACCTGAGTCGTCTGTCAGCTGTCACACCACCCCTTGTTGACGCGCAGCGCAGGTGCCGTCGTTACTAGGCCTGCTCCCTCCCACACTTGAAAAATCTCACGTCGCTCTCATGCAAGATCTCGATCTTGCCCAGGCTATTCTGAACTCGTATCCTTCACCCTCTGCCACCCAATTGCACGATCAAGACCGGTCTTATTCTCCGACCCTCAAGCCCTCTACCCCATCCGTCAAGGGGCACCCTTTCTTCCAAGACTATCAGCCGTTATCTGTCATAGATCCTTGGATGAAGCTGATGGCATCCATGTTCACTACCCACGTACGCAAGATTAATGTAGGCATCAGCTACGAGGGTCGTGATATTCCCGCACTTCGTGTAGGGGTCCATGCCACAAACAGTAATCAACCATCCCGCCGCCAGACTGTCCTTGTGACTGGTGGATCGCACGCACGTGAATGGATATCCACCACCACTGTAAACTACGTTGCCTGGAGCTTGATCAATTCTTACGGAAAAGTGCACACTATCACGAAATTGCTTGAAAATTATGACTTCGTCTTCGTTCCGACCCTGAATCCGGATGGATATGTCTACTCGTGGGAGACGGACCGTTTATGGCGGAAAAATCGCCAGCCCACAAGCCTTAGGTTCTGCCACGGCATTGACCTCGATCGCAGCTATCCGTATAAATGGGAAGGCGAGTCGACACGCTCGAATCCTTGCAGCGAGTCGTACTCTGGAGACACCCCTTTCGACGGCGTTGAGGCCCAGCGCTTTGCCGAATGGGCTAAGAATGAGACTGATAACAACAATGTTGACTTTGTGGGTTTCTTGGATCTTCACTCGTATTCCCAGCAGATCCTTTACCCTTATTCCTACTCCTGTTACGATGAGCCGCCTACCATTGAAGACCTCGAGGAGTTGGCTCTTGGCTTAGCCAAGGCAATTCGTATATCTCGCAAGGGCCGTCCTTACAAAGTCACCTCAGCGTGCGAAGGAAATGTTGCCATGTCCAAGGATTCAAAGGACAAGAAAGAGCGCCTCGTCCTCCCTCGTATCGAGTCGAGTGGAGGAAGCGCCTTGGACTGGTTCTATCATGAATTGAGGGTCAAGTATGCTTTTCAGATCAAGCTTCGAGACACGGGAAGCTATGGTTTCTTGCTTCCCAGAGAGAACATCATTCCGACAGGCGAGGAGCTTCTTGATGCCATTCTTTATCTCGGTCGTTTTATGCTCGGAGAAGTTGGCTTTGCTGCTGATAAGCACACAACAAAAACCGAACCCCCACTAAAAGAAGCAGTGGAGCATAATGAAGATACGGAGGTCTGGGAACGGGATCGGGATCAGGATCAATCCCAGTTTGAACTACGGCGAAGGCGGTAATTAATAGCGATGCTGATTTTCTGTTGTATTGATATCTGGGTTTAGGAATTTGCAATAATTCGCGCTGTTCAAAGTTTCCAATGCTTCTGACACGAGGATCAATGATCCGCACTATATTCACGCACGTGATGCAGCGGATAGAACCGGAGGCCGAGAACCCCGCATATGTACTGTAGTATGTACGGTCGCATGCAGGGGAGCTTCGAGCTGTGAACCGAAGCCCCGACGTCATCCCTTTACATGTACTTTCACAAGCCGAAACCATGTCATAACCACGAGACAGACACACATCGGCGCGTGAAAGCGAATCCTGCACGAGGGTCGCTCTCGCGTCAACCATTAACTGCACCAAAACCTCAACGAAAAATACAGTGGGAAAGGAGGAAGTTTTGATTGATACAAGTTCGGGAAACAATCCCATCCCAACCGACACCATGCCGAGACTCCTCAGGGCTCGACTTCCGCTCGCCCACAGCGCGGATCTGGGGTAAATAACGTTCGCCATGCTGGCTGCCAAGAACAGACGATCTGATGCGCCGAAAGTCGCGACAGGACGCGTGCCCTTCAACCCCAGAAGCCGGGCTGGGCTCCAGTCAGGGCCGAGGCTCGGGTGGGCAAATCACGTCCTCACATCCCCGGATGGCTGGATGGCTAGCTAATAGAATAACGACCGTGTCTGGTTCTGTTTTCCTTTTGCCCTTTTGGTTGCTTTCTTCAATCCTCTTTGCCTTTTGAAGCTCTGTCTCACACCCTTTTGAGCATCATTTCTTTGTCTATATTCGAAAGCCGAAGATTCTCAGTAACTAGAGTTGTCCAACAGGGAAAAGAGACCGGGAGTGCAAGCATCCACCGCGCGTCATTTGGACCCTTTTTTGCCCCACGTTCTCACTTCAAAACCCCCTCTGGTTCGACTTCCACGTCTCCGTCCGTCTTGAGCGTGTCGCTCGAACATACACATCATGGCAGCAAAGTCAATCGACGGGCCTGGTGGGAAGAAGCCCGCCTCGGCGGCGACGAATCTAATAGGTAAGCTTAGGTTGAAGGGGACGGTCATTTGGAAATGTGAGCGGTCACTGACGGGTGCAAAGCTGGTGGCGGTGCGGGTATGATGGAAGCGCTTGCGTGCCATCCTCTGGGTAAGTCTCATGCGACCGCTAGCTGCTCAGTATTAGGAACAGGTCTGATATGCATCATAGACACAATAAAAGTCCGAATGCAGCTCTCGAGAAGAGCGCGAATGCCTGGTGTACGTTCCATCTCTTAGGATTTCTCTCACCACGGCACTTCCTTTCGTTCGGCCAAAGCCCTGTGGGGCACACCATACTGACACGATTGGTTTAAAGGCTCCGAAACGCGGTTTCCTCACAACCGGCAAAGAAATCATAAAACGAGAAACACCTTTGGGTCTCTACAAAGGCCTTGGCGCAGTGCTCACGGGTATCGTACCCAAGATGGCGATACGGTTCACGAGTTACGAATGGTATAAACAGATGCTGGCCGACAAGAATGGCATGGTCACAGGGAAATCAACGTTTCTTGGTATGCATGCATCTTCTATTCTTGGGGATTCAGGATTTGTCTCCACACAATTCTAGAATCTTGATTTGAGTTCAATATGGCATACGTACAAACCGCCGACTAACATCATCCAGCTGGTCTTTCAGCCGGTGTGACCGAAGCGGTCGCTGTCGTAACACCCATGGAAGTTATAAAGATCCGCCTCCAAGCGCAACACCACTCGATGGCCGATCCGCTCGACATCCCCAAATACCGTAACGCTGCACATGCGCTCTACACCGTCTTGAAAGAGGAAGGTTTCGGCGCCTTGTACCGGGGTGTCTCCCTTACCGCGTTACGACAAGGCTCGAATCAAGCGGTCAATTTCACAGCATATTCGGAGTTCAGAGCCGCGCTACAAAAATATCAAGGGACGACTGATCTTCCGGGATATCAGACCATGTTCATTGGGTTGGTCAGCGGAGCGATGGGACCGTTGAGTAATGCACCCATCGATACTATAAAGACAAGATTGCAGAAAACGCCGGCGGAACCGGGGCAGAGTGGTATTCAGAGGATTCTGAACATTTCGAAGTAAGCAAAATCGGGCCATGGGGAGGATATTGGCACTAACTGTGGCTTCAGGGACATGTGGAAACAAGAGGGTAGCCGGAGTTTCTATAAGGGTATCACGCCGCGCATCATGCGCGTTGCGCCTGGTCAGGCCGTAACATTCACCGTGTACGAGTATCTGAAGGGTGTTCTAGAGAAAGCAAAGGAAATCATACCGACTGGGAGTTACGAGGAGTAAACTATATCAAAGAGAGTTGACAGTTGGCAGCTAGGTGGGAGATGAACAACATGCTGAGTTGACTGGGTGGTGGGACCTTCGTTTGCATACATCGCTTCGTGCATGGTTAGATATCCGCGACGCAAGGTCAGGCTGCATAAGCATTATCATTTGGAAATCAAAGAGATGAATATCTCTACATCATTTACTCAAGGCTCAAGGCTCAAGGCTCAAATATGCCAGCGAAGTGGTTGTTAGGATACTAAATTGTGAGTTGAGGCAAGGAGGCTAAGCTTGGCTTCCACTAAACCTTGCCACAATCTGCCAGGTGGACGTTGTAACTTTCTATAAACATCTCAAAAACATGACCTACAAAGTACTAATAAACTTCACTGGCATGTAAAATGGACCAAATTTGAACATGACATTGCCATCGTCAGTGAGCATGACAGCCAATCAGAGGCTGCTTCCTGTGTGACGCCTGTTGCCCCACCTGCCCACCCTTCAACGCTTCAACGTCAACCATGACATCCTCCGCAACATAAATCCCCCATTCTCAAGAAACACAGGATAACACAGCTTCAGACTTTCATAAGCTAGAAACTAAACATTTGTGACCGATTGATCAACTGTCAGGATGCAATCAGGCATCTCCGGTATATATCTCTGAAGCTGACCCCACCATAGCCTGCTAACACAACCGTCAGCGTCGAAGGAGCTCCAAACAGCCCTTCAAACACTCATAACCTCAACCGATCAACGTGGTCTCCTCGCTACTATCAAAGATGAACAGATCGTTCCCGACTCCACGATCCCCTCGACCTCTTCATCCTTCTTCGCCGACCTTTCAAATCTCAGCTCGCATATCAAGCCCAATCAAGCGTTATACATCCTGCTTCGGCGCGCTGATTCCCTATCCTCTAACGATAGGTCGCTTGTAGCGGTCACATACGTTCCCAATGCCGCGCCTGTGCGGCAGAAAATGCTCTTTGCGTCTACACGGATAACTCTTACGCGAGATCTCGGCGGCGAACACTTCCCTGAGACCGTTTTCTGTACAGATGCAGAGGAGCTTACTGCTAAGGGATGGGAAAAGCACATCGCGCATACCGCGTTGGATAATCCTCTGACGAAAGAGGAGCGGGACCTAGAAGATATCAAGCAAGCCGAAGCGTTGGAATCCCGGGGCACACAGGGGCACAGTCTGACGCAGGGAGGAAAACTCGCGTTAAGGGCGGATGATGATATCTCTGCTGCTTTGCGGACTTTAGGCGATGGCGGAGACGAGAATTTGGTACAGTTGCGCATGGACGCGAAGACCGAGACCCTACAGCTCGCTTCTGTTTCTAGCTCGTCGCCATCCTCGTTGGCCAGCGACATTGACCCCTCGGAACCCCGATTCTCGTTTTACAGATACTCGGACGCCAATTCTTCCATTGTGTTTGTTTCGACATGCCCAAGCAAGGCGAAGATCAAGGAGCGCATGCTGTATGCAGCTAGTCGGAGTAACGTCATTACGCTTGCACAGAACGAGGCGGGATTGAAGGTCGCGAAGAAAATCGAGGCTACGAATCCAGATGAGATTACCGAACAGATACTAGCGGATGAGTTTAAGATCGCGGCGGTAGAGGAGAAGAAAGGGTTCGCCAAGCCAAAGAGGCCTGGACGGAAGTAGCTGGACACGTGACAGCGGTATAGGTACAGCTGCTTCTTGGACTCAGTGGAACAGCGGCATCGAATCCACCGATGAAGCTTTTAAGTCAGTTGAACAACCGGGAACGGGCATAAGATAAAGAATCCAAGTGCGATTCTGCAACCATGTTTTACAACACGAAGAAATAGTGGCGATCACCAATACTGTCACTATTGCCATTAACCAGGAGGCTTTCGGTTTCCTTCTTTCCCTTGCCACAATTCCGGCACTGTGGTAGGAGGTGTGCATTCCGACAAAGACCCCCTTCCTGCCACCACACTACCCCATTATAAAATCATAAAAGCACATCAGTTTCCCGAGATTTTGGACCCCTTTATCCATAACGAGCACCATGACTTTCCTTATCTCTGCATGTTTTCACATTTTGAGCTCTTTAACTATTGTCTTCTCTGATCCCACAGCAGAAGCATCACGAGCCAGCTAACTCACCGTGCTGCATTAACACCTCAACAGGAAACAAGCCCTCGTTTCCTGTTCTCGACCGCCAAAGGCGTTATTACCTTTGGCCATTCTTACACACGGACGATTGGAACCCTCAATCGCAAAGGATATGGCTTCATCTGATGGGCAACTACATCAACATGACACGATCCGCTTTTCCTACTGCAACTGGCGGACCAACTTGGGCAGAATATCTGACCAGGTGTGGAGATAGGAAGGCGTCAACGCTGCCCAAGGCTTGCGCGGTACAGTTGTGGCCGTTTGTGCATGGCTCTACGATGCCAGGTACCACAACTTCCACTTTTTCTTTTCAACATGCTGCCTATGAATCGCAATCCAATACTTGCCGTCGCCATGATGCGGATGCGTATGCACGCGTTTATTGGACATGGAAACACTGTTCAGAGGCGTTCTGGATAATCCGGCGAGATATAGAGTCAAGAATGCTGTCTGAGTTTGTTCCGGATATGCTGAGGTTGATATCTTGACTAACCGGCTCAAGTGTGGCTGGATTGAAGAAGGAGTACTTTTGGTTGGATAGTCTGCACATTGGGTCTAGAGCAAGTGAGATTTCGAGTCAGGCTATCTCAGGCACAGGGTTGTGGTTTGAATGAGACTAGCAGGGGGAAGGGGCTTGATATGCTTTTGACTTGGTTGTTGTTTTGAAGGCATGGGGCCTACAAGATGATGGATATGGGGGCTGGATGAACAATTCTCACATAGTCTTGAAAGATATGCCAGCAATGATCCATTGAAAACGGAAGACGGCTTGGGAGACGGGAACATCAGAGAGATGGGAACATCAGAGAGATGGGAATATCGGAGAGATGGGAATACCAATTGGTCTTTGATTCGGGACATGTACAAACACTAGACCAAGGAGGGCAGGAGAGGTTCCCAATACTAGCGTATACTCGTCACAGACCGACTCCCAGTATAGTGAAGAGGAGAGAAGAAAAAACGCCGTTGTTCTGCTTCCTGAACCCCCATGACCCAACCGCATCTCACAATATTCCTCGTGCAAGGGTGGTGTTCGAATACACGCTCTACAAGCTTTACGCGCCATCACCCCAGATCCCCACCGTAGCCATAGCGAACGCCACCCCCGCAACACCCGTCCTTACTTGCTCCACAAACTGCAGCTTCTCCACTGTCTGTCGCACCTGCTCCCCATTCACGTCGTCGCCCTGTGCTTCCAAGTCGAGTTCCATCCGAGCTTGATTGGGGCCATCCTTTAGTACAGCGATGGCGTAGTCGACGCCGGCTCCCGATGCGAAGGTGAAGAGAGATGTGTAGAGCAGATAAGGGTGACGAAAGCGGCGGGGCGAGAGTAAGTATGCGGAGAAGAGGGTGAATGTCGTAATGTGTCGGAGGTACGAGGAGAGGACCTTGTTCCGCGATGTGAGGTAGGATAGTGTGGTTCGGGCGTTTATCGCCGTCGGGAGGGTGAGGAGGGCGGGGAGTGATATGGTTGTTAGGGTTGTGGAAACGCCCTAAATATACATGTTCAGTATGGCAATTCATCATCTACAAACTTGCGACCATGACTTGGTGTCTGTGGAAAGGACGCGGGGATCAAAAAGAAAGATATTATTAATTACCGTGAGCAGTCCGAGCGAAATGGTTCCTACGAACTTGCAAATAGTCACGGCTCCCGACATGACTATGATGGCAGTCGACGGATTCAGCGTGTCTTGGGGTGTACGATGGATTGCGGCGGCGAGGTTGATGGTGCAATGCAGATTGACGTGGTCTTGATTGATCGATCGATCAGACAGACAGACAGACAGACAGACAGACAGACAGACAGACATCAATGCAGAGGGGTTTGGCGAATAGGGAGCAGTCAGCGGACGCTATCATGTCTTTCGGAGCGGGGGACTGGCCCAAGCTCCATATTTTGAGCTTCGGGCTTCGGGGGAAACGAGCATGACAGCACAGCATCATCAGTTCAGGCGCTCTGCACATCCCTTGCCATGTTATCCATGTCCATGATTGGGAATAGAGAAGAGCTACCAAACCAAGTTCATCATGCTCACTTTCACAGATTCGAACCTACATACTGACACGATGCGCGACCGAAACACGCATTCTTGGCTAACGGCCGAGTAATCAAGCTCGCTCTTCAAACAGACCTCGGCAAGGCGTTGTTTGGCCGACTTCATACCTCACCATCAGAGAGCAGCACTGCGGCCGTACAAAGGTAGGAGCATCTCACCACACATATAACACCACCTTCTACATACATTACAAGTATCTCTTGGATTGTACAGCAACCCATTGCCACATCTTTCTTTCTGCCTCCCGCCCGCCCGCCCACTGCCGCTGTATGTACCTCGTCGTCAACGTCCATCGGAGCTGAACTCGTAGGCCGAAACATTGCGCAAGATGCCTTTTGAAAAGTACCAATACCTGAGCAATGTGTGGAAAGATGGCATCTTTGGTAAGTATATCACCTACCCTTTCCAGACTCTGATTAAACTCGCGTCGATATGATATGTACGCTGTACTCCCAGCTACGGCTAATCACAAATGTAGACAACAAAGTCGTCTTCTGCACAGGAGGAGCTGGATCGATATGTTCGGCCCAAGTCCGAGCCATGGTTCACCTCGGCGCCAATGCCTGCATCATCGGTCGAAACGTTGAGAAGACAGTGAAGATGGCCAAAGATATCGCGACAGCGCGAAAGGGCGCAACGGTACTCGGTCTTGGAGCCGTCGATGTGAGGAAACCGGAGGCGCTAGTGGAGGCGGCAGAGAAGTGTGTCGAGGAGCTTGGGAGCATCGATTTTGTCATGTAAGTGCTCCTTGCTTGTTGATTGGGACGCGGACACGAGGTTGTGGATGCTGAAGGGAGACACAGTGCGGGTGCAGCGGGTAACTTCCTCGCGTCCATGGATCAGATATCCGCGAATGCGATGAAGTCGGTGATCGATATCGATATCCTCGGTTCCTACAACACAGTCAAAGCGACACTGCCCTACCTCATCGAGTCGGCGCAGAAGTACAAGGTAGACGGGAATACCGAGCCCACAAACGGAACCGGAGGTCGGATAATCTTTGTCAGTGCGACGCTGCACTATGCCGGTACCCCACTGCAGAGCCATGTCTCGGTTGCAAAGGCGGGCGTGGATGCTATGGCTATGTCGGTGGCGATCGAACAAGGACCCAAGGGCATCACATCGAATGTGATTGCTCCAGGCCCAATTGCAGATACAGAGGGCGTCGCTCGTCTGAGCAGGAAAGATACACGGGATCAGTCGGCGCAATCGATTCCAGCGGGTAGATATGGATTTGTAAAGGAGATTGCGGATGCAACGATTTACCTCTTTTCGGATGCTGGAAACTACGTGAATGGAGAGACGCTTGTTGGTCAGTGGTACCCCCCCCCTGTTTGTTGGTTATTCAAACAATGATGATGCTGACATTGTGTTTATTAGTGGACGGTGGACAATGGCATACCTCGGGCGTGGCTACGACTGGCGCCTTTCAGTATCCCGACTTCTTACTCTCGGGACAGGCCGTGGATGGTGTTGCTGGCGGCAAGAAGTCGAAGTTGTGAATGAGCAATATAATGCACTTGTTTGTTCTCAATAATAACATGTATGCATGTCCAAGGTGAAGAAGATATCTTGGGGAAGGTATGCCAAGGATCTCTTTGCACATACATGGATACTTCTATGTACATACTGCTGTTTGCACGTGCATATGAGAATATGAAGACAGAAGACTGCATGGATGTTACATTTGATGTACTTGTAATTGATGGTACATACATGATTGATTACACAGCACGTGCCGGACGGAACATTCCCGAGTCTTCCAGATGTCCGAATCTCTGGTTTATACAGAAGATGGTGATTCAAGTGCCACCCACCGACATTGGCATGAGTAGGTATGTACATGTACATGTACATATGTAAACAAGTACATGTACATATGTAAACAAGACGTCAATCATGCAAGATTGTTGAGACGTCTGTCGCGTCGCGGCCCGGAAGGTGAAGAAAGGTTTTTTTGGTTTTTTGGTTTTTTTGGTTTTTGGTTTTTGGCAGATGTCACCCATTGGTCTTTGCTCATGGTACATTACATACTTGTACATATGTACTGCACAGTATATAATTCACCGTACATGAACAGTGCAGTGCAGTGCACACGGAGGACGAGTATGTACATACATACATGGTACATAATTCACGGCAATTCACACACCTGCCCTTGTTGGACGGGAATGGCGGGATGCGCGGATTTGACGGATCTGACGGATTTGAACGCATGGGTTCCCAGCCAATCACGACGCTCATTTCATTGCATTCCATGATTCCATTCCATGATTCCATTCCATGATTCCATTCCATGATTCCATGCAATCCAATCCAATCCAATCCAATCCAATCCAATCTCACCCTACCCACCCAGCCTCAAACACGGGAGTTGTTAACGCGCCTACCAATAAGCAATATTTGGCCTACTAATAAGCCTAATTAAGGTGTCTGCCTAACACGCTATTAGTAGCGCAGGAGTTATCTAAAACGTGCTAGTTTTAGCAGTAATATTAAGATTTGTAATGTTGTATTAGCTGTATTAATATAATTATTTTAATAAAATATATTAATCTGCAGGTAGAGAGTTACGTTAGCTAAGTAATATTGCCCTTACGCCGCCCTTATTATTAATAATTGCGTTTAAGTGTTTGTTTTATCCTTTATCTCTATTTTATATAGAGATTTACATACTCCTAATAGAATTAACATGTTTTTATTATTTCTTACACTGTCTATAATACCTAAATTGCGCGCTAAAGCACCTGTAATTAACCTAAACCTAAATAGGCAAATAAACTTAATTAGTAATACCTTAGAGACGTTAGATTTAAATAATTTAGGCCCTGGTTGTTTAATTAAGGTTAATTTAGATTGTTTAATTAAGGTTGATTTTAATCCTGATTAATTAATTAAGGGCGATTTCAATCGTTTAATTAAGGGCGATTTAAATCGTTTAATTAAGGTTAATTTTAATCCTAATTAATTAATTAAGGGCGATTTAGATTAATTAATTAACCTTAATTTAGATTAGGATAAGGCCCTTAAGGGCGATTTAGATCGTTTAATTAAGGTTAATTTTAATCCTAATTAATTAATTAAGGGCGATTTAGATTAATTAATTAACCTTAATTTAGATTAGGATAAGGCCCTTAAGGGGGATATTAAGATACGAGGCCTTTGCACCTAATTACCGCTAGAGGAGCTAGAAGATAAGGAAGTTAATAAGCTAGGGTCCTTTATGTACGACTAGGTAATAAAGAATAAGTTAACAAATAATAAAGGAGATAGAGATAAGGCTCTGCAGCCTCTATCTAGAGGTTAATTATAATTACCCTTATAGTCGTCGTCGCAATTGCAAAGCCCTATTAATAGGCTAATATCTATATACTGCAAGCGTTGTTGTAGCTAAGCTAGTAATAAGGTGCGCAAAATATAATAGGCAAAACACCCTACGCTAATTAGTTATCCTAATCTCTATTTTAACAACCTATATAATAATACGTACCTAAAAACACGCCTTTATTTACCTATTTCTAAGATTACCTTTGCATTGTAATCTAACTGTAAGAAGTTTATATACACGTAGGCGCGTAATAATAGGTTAGGTATAATTTGCTAGTAATAGATCTGTAATGCCTAAGTAGAGGCGTATAAGTGCAAGTTTAGGTATATAAAGGGAGGTTATATATAGGAGATTAGGAATTATAAGCGTAAGGGGGCTTAAAGTATAAGGACTAGCTGCCTGTAGGAGATCTATATTGTAGCAGAGGATTATTATAATCTAAAAGCTTTAAAGTAGAGGATACTTTATTAGAAGGGCAAAAGCAGCATAAAAAGCGTGTACTATAATTACCCTCTACTAAAAAACGTATACGTTATCCCTAAATATTATTATAAGTAGCGTATAGAGGCAGTTTGCGCCTCTATCTAGTCCTTATTTCCCTTTATAGGTAGCGCAAAACGTACGCTTATAGAGCTTTAAAAGGTCTATTTAGGGATATAATTACGGCGTTTAGATATATATAATAAGTTTTATCTATAGGAGATTAAGGAGCTTAGATTACATATAAAAGTTAAGGTTTTAAAGGTAAGGTTAAAAGATTAAGGATATACGTTTGTGTAAGTTTTGCAAGTTTTAATTTTTAATATCTAGCCTTAGCACAATTCTGTTAGGTCTAGTTACGTAAAAACACATTTATACTAGCAGAATTATTAACTACCTGCCTAATTAGGAAGGCGGTAAGGGTTAGCGCGGCGCTAATAATTTTTAGAATTAAGCTAGATTCTAATAATTACATTAAGCTCCTACTTGCTATTAACCTATAATGCCTACACGCCTTTAAATCCTCCCCTAACGCAATACTTCTTAATTGCACCTTTAAAATAAATAAATACAACCTCCTACTACTTAATATTATTAGCTCTAATAGAAATAATTATATAATCTACCTTAGCGTTGTCCTTATACAAAATATAAAGGAAGGCAATTTTGTATAGGTGTTTAAACGCCTTAAACGAATATTAGCTGAGTGCGACACCGCAATTAATCTACGCCTGTTTATTACTAACAATAATAACAGCTGTATTAACGCGATTAAAACAGTCTTTCTAGACGCATTAATATTACTTTGTTATTAGCACATAAATAAATTAGTGCTATTATACGCGCGTACTATGTGTATAACTAAGTTTAGCTGCGTACGCGATAGAAATAATTAGGTTAATACGGAGGCTATAAAGGATTTTATAAAGACGTACTATAATATACTTTAGGCTAATACTATAGAGGAGTTTAAGCGCCTCCTTAAGTTAATCAGGCAGTCTTCTTAGACTATGCACTACTATCTAAATTAATATTAGCTAACCTATTATAAACAGAAACTCGCGTTATGCTATACTAATAATATTACCTATTTTAGACTTATTACAACCTTAAAAGTTAAGGGCGCCTACTATTATATAAAGGCCTAGTTAACTACCTTATAATTAGATATTTTATTACTGTTTAAACGCCTTTACGCGTTCTATTAGGATTATACTAAAACTTACTCCCTAGAGGCTAACGTAGCTAACTTAATAATTGCCTATTATAATAGAAGGCTTATATTTGTTGCTCTTATACACTGTATTACTCTATACGCACTTAAGCTTACGGCAGAGTAATTAATAAAGGTAAGAGATTATCTATATACAGCAAATCTAATCTAACGTATAATAGGCAAGAGATTATCTATAGCAGATAAAATCTAATCTAATATATAATCTGCTAACGTGCAAAAACGCCTTCTAGAGCTTACACAGCATGCCCTGCTATTATAATCTAATAGAGCTTAAATTAAACGCTACGCCCCTATAAGTATTAGATTATTACTAATACTAGTAGATTAATTAATTATAGGCCCCTAATATTAATATCGCGCGTTAACTCTATAAGCCCTAAAGGCGCCTATAAGATTAAAGAGTACTTAGAGGCAGCTATTACAGTAGTACTAGCGTACACGGTAATTAACGTAATCTATTACTATTTAAACGCCTTAACGCTAACTATCCTTCTACTGCGCCTGCTTATCTCCTAGCTAGTTTCTATTCTCCCGCAGGCACTTAGGTAATAGCTTCTGTGTAAGAGGGGCTGGCGAACACCTAGCGCAGCGCTAGGGTTACGTCAGCCACGTGACTAGGAATTATGTAATTAGAGGCTATATAGATAGCTTAGAACTAGAAACTCTCTAGTTCCTTAGAATTTAGTCTTATTATTTCCTTAAATTAGCTTGCTACTGTAAATCCCTTTATAATTCTGAATTCTCTTTAAGTGCACAGCAGCTTAGCTAGTTTATCTTAATTTAAACTAAAGCACACCTTCTTTAACACCTTTACAACAGCGCTTTACTATATTAGCGCTACTAGAACAGAACTAACCTAAACAGGTGCACTAGGCACCTTAGGAGGGAGAATCCTCTACACAAGCCCCTCTACTAACAGAGACTACTCCTTAATCTAAGACTACCTATGCTTAGTTATTAGAGAAATATAATGTTCTACTAGCAAAATATAAAAAACAAACAAGAGATAAGGTAGCAAATACACCTAAATCCAAAGAACTAAACAAACTACTACTACCTAGAGGCAGACAAAAATTACTAGAGCTTAGAGACAACCCTCCGCCACCGCAACAACAGCAAATCAAAGTCCTCCTAACACCTATTCCCGTGCGAGGACCTAAGATTAAAAAGATACTAATTTTTAAAGGCAAGAGCATTAGGGAACACTAGGACTTCTAAATTAGGCTTAAGATAGCCTTTTAAATAGACCTAAGTGCTTTTACTTTAGAAGATTAGAAAATTGCTTATACACTTTAATATTTAACT
>MU005764.1:1385913-1436266 GCA_010093715.1 Pleomassaria siparia CBS 279.74 | reverse complement strand
AGTAGCGTGTTGCCTTTGCTATAACAGCGTAATACTAGCGCTACGCAGAATTAAAGTAGTAAACTAAAGAAGGAGAATACGTTAACTAATAAGAAACCTAACAAGAAAGAGTAAGGAAAGCCTAAGGATAATAAGTAGAAAAAGAAGAATATTTAGTGCTATAATTGCTAAAAATAGGGTTACTACTTAAGCAAGTGTTACTCCCTAAAGAAGAAGGAAGGAGGCACTCTAGCAACAGGAGTAAATGCTATTAATTTAATAAAAAAATAGAGTTCTAGAAGGATACCTCTAATCCCTCTAGACGTGTGGCATTGCAGAAGGAGGAACACATTAAAATAGAAGGTTTAATCTAGCGCCTTAATAGTAAGTAGACGGTGACACCTATAACCCTTAACGTAGGTGCAGAGACTAACGTTATTAATAAAAAGTTTGCTATAGAGCAGTAACTGCTAGAGCTAACAAATGCAGAGTTACTAAAGTTTATACTACCTAATTTAAAACATGCCCAAAGCTTTTATGCCTATTAGGTCCTAATCTAAATTAAGGATAGTTAGGGAAGAGAAAGAGAAGAATAAATTATCTGCTATAGAATAATAGATGTAGCTAATTAAGTTATCTTAGGTCTACCCGCTCTAAAGCAGCTCTAAATAGTTATTAACTGCGAGAAAAAGGAGTAGCGCTAGAAGATTAACGACAAGTCGTGGCAAGTTAAGGACCTTAGAACTTTTATTAATTATTATAATAAGGAAGCTATAGTTTACCTTATAGTAGGTACTACCTTAGCTAACGCGGCGAAGCCTAAGGTTCTAAAACTTCTGCTAGAACTAGCTAAATTTAAGGATGTGGCTAGTACAGACAACGCCGTAATAACGGCAAGGGCCTATAAACACGCTATTAAACTAGAGGCAGGTACTAGTATGCTATTTAGGCTAATTTATAATCTTTCTCTATAAGAGTTAGAGACACTTTGCGAGTACCTAGAAAAGGCCTTAAAGAATAGCTAGATTAGGGAAAGCACTAGTCCTGCAGGCGCACCTATCCTTTTTGCACTAAAGAAGGATAGAACCTTGCAACTATGTGTTAACTACTAGGGTTTAAACAAGGTTACAAAGAAGAATAGACTAGCACTACTATTAATTACAGAACTCCTAGATTAATTAGCAGGCGCAGTAGTCTTTACTCTTCTTAATCTAAAGGACGCCTATTACCGTGTAATAATGTGGTGAGGTAATAAGTAGAAGACGGCGTTTTGCACTTGTTATGGACACTTTAAGTACCTTATTATGCTATTTAGCCTTACTAACGCTCCTGCCACCTTTTAGGGATATATTAATCTTGTATTAGCAGGATTAGTTAACAAGTTCTGTATTATCTATCTAGATAATATCTTAATCTTTTCCTAAAAGGGTAAGGACTATTAGGACTATGTTTGCTAAGTGCTATAACAGCTCTAGGAGCATAGGTTATTTATTAATATTAAGAAGTGTTACTTCTATATTAGTAAAGTTACCTACCTAGGGTTTATCGTGCGCTACGACGGCGTTAAGATAGATCCTAAACAGGTCTAAATAGTTACTAAATAGCTAACACTAAAATCCTTTAGAGATGTTTAAGTCTATCTTAGATTTGCGAATTTCTATAGGAGATTTATTACACACTTCTCTAACATTATAAGACTATTAACAAGCATGCTAAAAGGCTCTGTTAAAGGGAAGAAGGAAGGACCCTTCTGCTAGACGCCGGAAGCTAAGACGGCGAAACGCTAACTAAGCAAAATCTTCTTAATAGCGCCTCTACTAAGGCACTATAATTATACACTCCCTTTAAGATTAGAAATAGATGCCTCTATCCTAGGCTTTACTGCTATCTTTTTACAGCTTTGTAAGGATGGAAATTAGCACCTAATTGCCTTCTAGTCAAGAAAGTTAACACTAGTAGAAGAACGCTAGGAAACCTACGATTTAGAGCTAGGGGCAATTATCTACTTAATTAAGCATTAGCATTACTATGTTAATAGTTTAAAAAATAAACTTAAGGTCTTAACTAATTACAACAACCTGCAAGGCTTTATAAACATAAAGGTTCTTAAAGGGAGACAAGCAAGATAGGTAATAAAACTTGCACTATATAATTTTAAAATTAAACATTAGGAAGGGAAGAGTAACCCTACTAATAGACTGTTAAGGCGACTGTAAGGCGCCCTTAAAACGACAAGTAATAAGAAGCTTAATCTAGTATCTAGTCTTTGCAAAAAGTTGTAACTAGATAAGCAGAGTCAGACTTCCTTACTGCTAGCTACAGGAGAAGTGCTAATAGATAGCTAAACAACAGCTTAACAGGGAGTAGGCCTATCCTATTCTAAAATAGATGTCTCTGCGAAGGCGAATATCTAGATATGCGCTATTAAGGCAACGGACATAAGCTTGTGCCTAGTGTAGGTAGAGAAGACGCCTAAGGGGGGAATAGTCTTTAATACACGGGTTACCCGTGCAGCAGCCAAAGCAGTACTGTAACAGGAGGCACTGTATAAAGAACTATTAGAACCTCTTATAGCGCAAATCTAGGAGTTCTAAGAAGGGGATAACTAGGTAAAATAAAAGCAAGACGCTGTTGCGGAGTAAGTAATAAACTCGCGCAAAGCAGGCGCAAAAAATTAAAAATAGAAGTTTAATAAGCAAGAATTGCTTAGATATAGCGATTAATTATATATTCTAAGGGAGGTAACGCTTAGAGCTAAACTCCTAAGAATATATTATAATAATCCATTAGCTAGACACTTTAGCAGGGACAAGACACTTAAATTAATGTCCTAAAAGTACTACTAGCTTAACATAGAGCATGACATTAAGGAATATATTAATTCCTGCAATGTTTGCTAAAAGACAAAGGTGCTTTAACAGCAACTATACGGCAAGTTGCAGTCACTTCCGCAGCCAACTTGCCTATAGCAAGAAATTACAATAGACTTTATTACTAGATTGCTGCTAAGCAGGCAAGGATCTTGCGTATATAACGTAATACTAGTTATTATAGATTATTATACTAAGATAGCAAGGTATATCCCTACAACAAAATTACTAAAAGCTGTAGAACTTACAGACCTTTTTATTTAAGAGATAGTTTAACCTTTTAGCTTGCTAGAGGGCATAGTTACAGATTAAGGCAGTCTCTTTACAAGCTAATACTAGTCAGACTTCTGCTACGCTACGCAGGTAACGCGCTAGTTAAGCACTGCCTTCTACCCGCAGACTAACAGGCAGACAGAAAGACAGAATTAGGTACTTAAGCACTATCTTAGATCTTATGCTAATAAAAGGCAAGACAAATAGGCAGGACAATTACCCTTAGCAGAATTTGCCTATAATAATTTAAAGAATGCGACTATAGGTGTTAGTCTATTCTACGCATGCTATAGATTCTACCTAAGTCTAGATTATAAACCTACACTAGCTGTTAATATCCCTAGTATTGCAGAACAGGTAGAACGCATGCGTTAAGAAAGGGAAGTAATAGTAGAACACTAGCGCAAGGCTGTTAAGTTACAGGCTAAACACTATAATAAGCGTTATACGCTACATGCATTTCTACTAGATAATCTAGTTTAGTTATTAACTAAGAATTTAAATTTAAAACTGCTAAGTAAGAAGCTTTTACCCTTGTTTGCAGGACTATATTAAATTATTAAGCTAGTTAGAAAACAGGCGTATTAATTACTCCTGCTACCTAGGTTAAGAATACACCTGGTGTTTAACGTTAGTCTCCTTAAGAAATACATTAAAAAACCTAGGGAACCTACACCTCTCCTAGGGCTAATTAAGGTAGACAACAGCAAAGAGTAAGAGGAACGCTAGGAAGTTAAAGCCCTCCTTAACAGCAAGGGGAAGAGGCTAGTAAAATATCTCGTTAAGTAGGAAGGATACCTACATAAATATAATAAATAGGTAGCTAAGAAGAATATTAATTTAGGTGCAATTAAGAAGTATTACAAGCAAAAAGAAAATTAAAATTAAGAAATAAAGAGTTAAATTTTAAGCATTATTACAAATATCTAATTTACAAAAAACAGAAAAGAAAATCTAAGAAAACACACAAAATTAAGCAAGTTTATTAGTTCTAGCAGAACTAGCAGGCTTCTTTACAGGAGTCTTCTTAGCAGAAGCCTTCTTAGCAGAAGACTTCTGCACAGAAGTCTTTAGGGCGGACTTAGGAGTAACCTTAGCTTAATAATTAGCGCTACAACAGAGAGGAGTTATTAGGTTAACAGTGTTGCTAGAGGGACTACTATAGTTAGAGACGGGGGGAGGCGAATTAGGTTAGGAAATAGGGCCCTTAAGAGGGGTGCTGGCCTTGCCCTTACCCTTGTCTAACTTAGTGCGCTTATTAGCAGAGGAGCTATTAGGACTAAAGTAACGCTTCTTAGGGAATTAACCTGTAGGGTTAAAGTTTAATCTACGCGAAGGGGGAAGTAGGCGCAATTTACCCGCCAGCGAAGAGCTACTATAATAACTACTACCCGCACGACTACTACCCTAATTAGGGAGGAGACTAGACTTTAGACAAGCTTGCTTAACCTTAGAAGTTAAGGAAGAAGCAGGAACGGGAGTCTTAGCCTTAACAGGGGTTAAAAAGGTAGAAGTGCTGTTGCTAGAATAATAAGAAGTAGTAATATAAGAAGAAAGAGAAATTAGACCCTTAGATAGGCGTTTAGCCGCCTCTTTAATGTTGTCGCGAGTAATAGCGTTGGCCTCCTTAGCGTTAGGAACTAGGTTATAATTAACTATAGTAGTATCTTTAATTAGGGCCTTGCCCTTTCCCTTGTTCTTTGTTAGGCGAAAGGCGTTTAAAGCAACGGCGTTAAGGGCGTTAGCAACGTCCGCGGCGGCGTTAGGACCTAGGGCAGCACTACTAGTAATAGTATAGTTAACATCCTCCTCTTCCTCTACTAGAGCTTTACTACCCTTATCCCCTTAACCCTCCTCTTTATTAACTAGAGCACCTTTATTATTGCTAGCGTTATTATTATTATTGTTAGAGTTGGATTTAGAGGAGGAGTACTAGGAAGAGATATTATTAAGAGGCGCGTTAGCAGGGCTGAGCAGGGTAAGACTAGCCTATGCGAAGTTAGTATAACGGCGTAGAGCAGAAAGGGAGAAACATACTTCTAAACGCTAGACATCTAGAATACTAATTAAGGTAGTATAAATATTATTTAAGGCCTAAACAACTAGAAGACTAGTGTTACTACCTATAGGGCAGTAAGTTCTACTATGTCGCTTAACCTTAATAAGGTAGGCCTTTACCTCCTTAGTATAGGTGCGTACCTCTAGCGCTAACGCGGCGCGACGCTAGGGGTAGCAAGCTAAAGTAACAGCAGGGAGCCTAGACTTATAGCGCATAAGCTAGTTAACCTAGTAGATAAAAGAATTAGGGACAGGGTTGTAATATTTATGCTAATAGGCATAATACGCGCACTTCTTGTTAGTACCCTTATTATAATAGACCCCCTCTTAAATTTGCTTAGAATAACGCAAGCATATTAGATAGTTAAGTTAAACTGTAGGGTAGGCGCGACTTGCGACTAGGGTAGCCTACCTACAGGGTTAGCGCCAGCAAAACAAAACCTTTAGAGCACGTACTATATTAAAGTTAAAGTTAAACTGTTAAAATTAAGGGAAGCAAGAGATATAAAGTTAAGACGCAGGCGTTTAGGCAGAGACGTAAGATTAAGTTAGATGCAAAAAATAAGAAAGGTAGTTTAGTAAATAGTATTGCATAACTATTGTTATAATATTATTAATATTCTCGCATTCTATAAAAAACCGCGCTAGCTAAGCGAGCTAATAGGAACGTCCTATAGCTGCCTAGAGCTAAAGGAAAAATAGCGGAATAACCTCTATAGCAACTAAGGACAGTTGCCTTAAGAGGGGAGGCAATTATAAGAGGGGCTAGCGAACACCTAGCGCAGCGCTAGGGTTACGTTAGCTACGTGACTGGGAATTATGTAATCAGAGGCTATATAGATGGCTTGGAACTAGAAACTCTCTAGTTCCTTAGAATTCAGTCTTATTATTTCCTTAAATCAGCTCGCTACTGTGAATCCCTTTACATTCTGCTAATCCTACGCTAAATCTAACCCCTCTGCCTGCTATATAGTAATACTTAGCTAATTAGGAAGCCCTTCTTACGAAATATAGGCGCCCTCCTATAGGCAAAGGCAGCAGGCAGGGCAGGATTCTGCCTTTATAGTTTAAATCCTTAGAGAAAAGGCGTTAAGATAAGGATATATAGGCTAGGAGGCTTTAAAATAAGGCTATACAGGCTGCCCTTACCCTATCCTAACTTCCTCCTTATCTCCCTGTAATAGGTAACCTTTTGCTACCTATAAAGCCTCCTGCCTTAACACCTAGGCTAACACCTCTGCCTTATTAGCCTCCTCCGCAGTAGTTTATTGCCCCCTAGTTAAACTATTACCTACTACCTTAACTCCCTTAGTTAGCAACAGGAGGAGTAATATATAGGGGGGTAGACCTATATAGTATCCTAATTACTAATAACTTTAGATATATAGGTTCTACACGCTTATAGGGTTATGCGCAATACAGCTTCCCTTATACCTAGCAGGGCAATTAAATCGCGATTAATTAATTAATTAAGGCACTTAATATTAATTAAGGCACTTAATTAATTAAGGTAATTAATTAAGGCAGATAGAATTAATTAATTAAGGCATATATTTATAAACTAATTAACGCGCAATTATAATCTAAATTAATTAATATTAATATTAACTTACAGTTAATTAAGATTAATATTAATATTAACGCGCAATTATAATTAAAATCTATATTAATTAATTAAGGCTTAAATTATTTAAAAATAACGTCTCTAAGGTGTTGCTAAACGTACTCTAATTGCCTATTTAGGGATTGCGTTAATTTTATTGCAAGTTGTTGCAATATAGTAATATTATTATTTACTAGAAGCGCTAGCAGTGCGTGCGACGGTTATGCGAAATAATTACACGTACAAATACACTACTAAAACAGAGAAAATTACATTCCTAATTACTAATCCTATTTAAAACATAGCCCCTAATAGCGTGTTGGGCAGACACCTTAATCAGGCTTATTGGTAGGCCAAATATTGCTTATTAGTAGGCGCGTTAACAACTCCCCTCAAACACACATCATCTCTCTCTCTCTCTCTCTCTCACAGCCGGATTGGGGAAAATCCGAGGCTAATTATTAATCCTTTGCAGTGTTCCACACTCTAAAACATTGTTTTCCTCATGGAGAAAGGGCCCCTGTCGATCGCTTGGCTCGTGCTGATTGGCCGTATATATGTATACATTATTTATGTATGTATGTAATGATTGTACATATGTACATTATTTATGTATGTAATGATTGTACATATGTACAGTATGTACTGAGTACAGTAGTATGTATGTAATATGTAGGTAGGTAGGCCGTGCATACACACACACACACATTGAGCCCAGCCACGCCAAACGCCAAACGCCAAACGCCAAATGGCAACGCCACGACCCTCCTCGGTCCGGTCGGTCCCATCCCATCCACCATCGAATCATTGCATCATCGGGCCTTATTACAAAGGTAGAAATCTCTCACAAGGGCTAGCTACATATGTAGCTATGTATGTAGCTCCCCCTGGCGCAGATCCATATTTTTTTGCGGCTTGGAACGGGGTCCAGTCTAAACTCGTTGTAGCACTGTTAGTTAGTACGTACATATGTATGTGGAACCATGATTTAATTAATTAATTAATTAATCAACAGGTACAAAGGTATGTACACAGTATGTAAAAAGCCCGTGGGGGTTGGGGGGGGGGGGGGGGGGTAATTTCGGGACTGGCAACCACTAGGACATTTTGGGGAATTACATATATTAATAATATTAGGGAAATCTGGATTTTCGTCCGGTGACATTCGTTGTTGGGGACAGGGGACAGGGGGGGGGGGAATTGTGGTGTGGTGTTTAGGTGGGTGGCGGCTCGTTTGTGGATGTGTGTGTGTGTGTGTGTGTGGGCACGGAAGATTTGTGTGGGAGATGTACATACACAGTACATATGTCGGAGATGATGATGAGACGAAAGGATGGATGGATGGATGGATGGATCATGATGGATGGATGGATGGATGAATGGATCATGATGGATGGATGATGGATTTTCGGGATGCAAACTAACCATGGTAAAGGTGATTCCCATGGTTGGCTAATACTGGGGATAGACATGTATGTATGCTTGTATGCTTGTATGCTTGTTTGGGATTGAGGATGCGAGTGTGGTGTACATACTGTACATGAGTGGTGCAGGGCGAGCCAGCGGATACAATAAGCGCCTGCCATTGAGTTGAAGCGTCTCGCTCGTGATGGTGGTGGTGTTGACACTTGACAGTGTGGTGGTGGTGTGTGACTAGTGACCAACCACTCGTTGAGCGGGTAGAGAGAGAGAGAGAGAGAGGGAGGGAGGGAGGGAGAGGCTCGCAATTCACGACTCGACGATACATTTGCTGCCCATTGTAGCACACTATTTCAAAGGGCTTGGGTCTACTGTGTACGCCACAGATGTTGCGTGCGCCCAGAGAGGCGTGAAAATGTGGCATCTACTGTGTACCTTCTCCTGGGTCGTGCAGCTGGACATACTGTATGGCTGTACGAAGACGATGCGTTGCGCGGCCCCTGGCCAACAGTGGAATGGGTGGATATCCTCATGTTATACCTGTGGTTATATAACAATGTTCAGGCGGACACCTGCTCATCGTCTTTCTGCCAGTTCTGCCAGTTCTGCCAGTTCTGCATGTTCAAAGGTTTATCTGGGCTTTTCCCTGTGTGGCGTTGACGACATTTGCTAGAGGCAATCCCGTGTCATGCTGCCCCTGTCGGACGATACGGCGATACGAACTCGTCTTAGTTTATACATATGTACGTACAGTACATACTGTGTATGCTAAAATTGGCCATGAATTCACCCGTGCAAGGCTAGTAGCAGCTGATCAGTATTGATACGATACATGCCACATCACATGTATTATTGATGAACCGAGCTATGTACTGTATGTATGTATGTAACAGTAGAATCAATGACCAACAATGAATAATAATAGCATCAAACATGCTGCTGCTCTTCCTTTGTCTCCCTTCCCGACTTCAAACAATTATTTAATTTGACAAAGGGGCCCCAACGCTCACTTTCTTCTTGTCCTGTCCTTCATTTCTGTCGTGCCACCACCGACCGACGCCTGCCATTCGCTTCCTACATACATTACTTGTACAGAATACGCCAAAGGCTTGTAGATCAAGTTCCACATTCAACAATCGAAACAACCCTGTCACGAGCGACACCTGCGCCGGGCGGATCCACTGGTTGTGAAAGACGGGAGGGAGGTCCTTGTACAGTAATACAAGGAAGACTGCTCCGCTCCTCGCTCGCACCAACAAGCGCCGAGAACCTGTACATACTGTACTGTAACATTCATCCTCGCCCACAACCCTTATCGGCCACGGCCACGGCGACGGCGACGGCGTGCCTTGTTTCTCTACACAGCATTCTTTCCTCTCTTGCCCTGCGTGTGCGTCATGACCAGTGAGGAGCGGGAGAGGGAGCTTTTTGGAGGCGTTCACTCGCAAGGGCCATTCGTCTCCTTTGGGACTGCAGTTCGGGTCTTGCGGGCTAGCCTCTAATCTCGGCCAAGGATCAATCCTGGTGAGTCGCGCTGTTGTTTGACCGTGGCTTGTCCCGTTGCATGGAAACCCAAGGAAAAATAACCGAGCTTCCTCGCTACTTTTCCCATCCTTCTCTTTCACTTTGTTCAACTTCGCTCGTTATTATTCATCATCACTTGCAATCGTCCTCTTTTCTTTCTTTCTTTCCTTCCTTCCTTCACTTCTTCATTGACGTTTGGCGTACAGTCATGTTGACAGGTCGTCTGTGCAATAGGTCCCGGTTTGAGTTGGCAGCGTAACGAGGGTCGATTGCGACCTCTGCACCCCAGCAGCACAGCACCCCAACCGATTAGCACACGCTGCACTATACCATACCATACCACACCACGGCTTTTCTTTCTCCCTCACGTCTCTCCGACTTCCAACACATCGAACCTCCATCGATATCTTTCACATTGCCACTACTGGCGCCACCGCCTGCCCTTTCAACCGTCATTTTCACTCGTCGTGACCGTCACGCCGACGACGATTTGCATTCACAATCAGCGGATACCCAACACCTCTATACCCCGCCAACCATCACCTGTCGCTAAAATCTACCTCTCCACCATAACAAAACTTACCTACAATCAACTTGGCGGACCCGAGCAGACGTCTAATCTCACAAACCACTCTCGTCGTGGCAATCAATACAATACAATACAATACAATACAGGCATCATGGACCCAAGCATAAGACCGACCCCCTCTGGTCTATTCGCTATCCTCGCCACGCTCCTTTTTATCCTCCCGCCGCTCTCGTCCGCGACGAGCCTTGCCTTTTGCTCTTCAGAAAACACATCTGGAGAGACGCAGCGTATGCTTTTCCCTCGTCTCCTCACGTTTGCACCCACTAACCGTTCCAGAACAATGGACTTGGCAATCAAACGGGTGGTGCAATGACCATTGCAAAGACGATTTCCCATATGGCGTGGTCCAAGGCAACAACTGTTGGTGCACCGCCTACGCTCCCGCAGACCAGGTAGACATCTCCGAGTGCAGTACCGCATGTCCCGGTTTCCCGAGCGAGTTTTGCGGCAATACTGATGACAACCTCTACCTCTATATCCGCCTCGACAGCAATGTGGAGCCATCAGGCACCAAGGGGACCTCTAAGCCTACAAGCTCTAGCGTGAGTCCCAGTTCTAGTGTTACTGTTGTTACTTTTACTTCTTCTTCCACGGCTCCGGCTTCATCCGAAGTTTCCACTGTCAGTACGATCGCTTTCCTTGCCTCCGCAAGTAATGATTACTGCAGCGACGTCAGCCTTGTTATCCTTCTCCCTTCTTCCTCTTCTTCCTCTTCTTCCTCCTGAATCAAGTCGTGCGTGTCACCTGTCTTGTCATTTCCCCATCTTACACCTTCCATTCTTCTCTCAATGTGCACCATCATCCAGTTCTCATGGAACTTGGTTTGACTTTAACGTAGCCTTACTCGGCTCCGCCAAGTCCCACTTCTACTACCCCCCCTTCGAGTGTTGCCCGCCCTGATCCAGAGACTGTCATACAAACAATCACTGCGCCAGCATCGGTGGTCACTTACACTCCTGTAAATAGACCTTTTTCTTTGCCATCACCTGGCTCAAACCTACAGTTTAGTCTACCGTCACTGACATGGCGCTTCAGAGTTCAACCCTTGCTCCATCATCATCTGCTCTGAAAACGAGTATTACAACCCCCGCTAGCAGCAAAGCATCGACAGACACAACACCCGTCACCAGCGTACAGGTCATTACCGTAAGCGGCAACATCATCACACAGACCATTACATCCTTTCCTACATCTACCTCGGGCGTCGGCGTCGGCCACCAAGCCAAGTCCAACGTTGGCGCTATCGTTGGTGGTGTAGTAGGTGGTCTTACAATACTAGCCGCCGTCGGAGGTGCTGTTCTCTTCCTCTTGTTCAGACGACGGAGGCAAAAACAATCAGATGGAGATGATTCAGGTGTTCAGCGTAATACAAGCACCATGAGCAAATCTGGCTTGCTTGGGAGTAGTGTGGAGAAGCGACCGCAATATCCAGCAAAGATCGCCACAAACTTGAACAGTCGGAGTAGCCGGGTGCTTGATAATGAATCGAACAGTCCTGCATCTGGATCTGATCGACGGAATAGCAGGCTTATGTTTGACCAACGACTGAATCCGACCGCAATCATGATCCTGGATAACCCAAGCCGAGAGAGTTTCGCAAGCATGGACGACAGCCGCGATTACGGGCGTACATTAAACGTATGTGCTCTTGACCACTTGTACCTTTGATCAAGTATATACTGACTAGATGTTGCAGGTCCGCAATCCCGATCCAGATACCCGTTGATTGATCAGCTCTCAATCCTCGATATCTGGAATTGCCTACATGGGTTGATTGAGTCTTGATCAGCTTTCTCTACCATGGCAGTTGCATGTCCACGGCTACGTTACGACCTCACGAACACAAACCTCATTCATCCCCAGTGATCGGTAACCCTCTTTTGAACACATTTTAGCATCGGCGTACTGGCATTCTGGGTTGACAATAGTCAATAGAACTAGATTTTAAGGGTTTTTTTTTGTTCTAATCTTTACCCGGGTGGGCTTCTCTTCGACACATCTCGTTCACACACCACGTACTGTTCTTACTGTAAAATTCTTCGATTTCTCTTTTTGTAATGCTGTCCACATACACGAGGAGGCAAGGAGGGCTGGACAGGGACATATCAGGGAGCTCGAGATCAATCGGTGACTTCAGCACGCGGATAGGCGCCCGGCTCATTCCGCCTTTGGGGTGCACGAAGCAGCATAACATTGCGGACATTTAATTTCGGCGAGGACGTCGCAAAAGGAGATGGAGTACCGTATCACACAGACACACAGAACCGAACAGCAGACCTCCTGAGAGCCCTGCTGCTTTGCTCACAATTCACCAAAATGGACGATATGAAAGTTCCTCGAAACAAAGATGCACACGCCTTGTGCTACTGTAATTAGTGATGCTGTCTAAACTATGCGTTTAATGTGAATCCATATATTAATAGTCCATACCGAAGTTGTCTCGTTTGAAGTCGATACTGGGTCCATCCATGGATCTTCAGGCGCGCGGGAAAGCCTTGGCCCCGTTTCTGACGTCTGGTGCCCCTCGAAACCCGACTACAAACCCGAACTTCTAACTTCCAACTCACCACTCACCACTCACCACGCCGATTACTACCGCCGACTCACGCCCCACAAGCAGCTTTTCCGAGGTCGCGCAAACCTCAATCTACTTTTCACAATGAGTAAAATGTGGGAGGTAGATCCGGAGACGCGGAGTAAGGTGCGCACCCCCGAACTTCTGGTCCTCTCGCATAAGCAAGGGGAGAGAGAGATTGGAATAAATTCGATCGAATGACCACAACGTTTTGGTCTTTTTTGAAATATAGAACGGGGGCTGACTTGAACTACCAATAGCTACTCGAGATCCAGAAGACGAACAACAATAATAAGTGTGTCGACTGCAATGCGCCCAGTCCGCAATGGGTACGTTCTTCGTGGACGACATGTCCAAATCCTACGACGGTACTGATTTTGCTCCAAATAGGCCTCCCCTAAGCTTGGCATCTTCATGTGTCTCTCCTGCTCCGGCGTCCACCGTGGTCTCGGCGTTCACATCTCGTTCATTCGGTCAATTACCATGGACGCCTTCAAAGGAAGCGAACTCGCGCGCATGGCGGCCGGCGGCAATAAGGTCTTCCAAGACTTCTTCGATGAGCACCCCTCAAACACAAAAGACTCGCGGACATTTGAGGCCAGCTCCATTCAGGAACGATATGATTCTGAGGCGGGAGACGAGTGGAAGGAGAGGCTGAGTTGCAAGGTCGAGAGTAGGGAGTTCGACAAGAGCAATCTGCCAAAAAGGCTGCCAAAGAAGGACACCAATGCCGCAGCCAATGGACCTGCGCCCTTGAGCGGGAGAGCTAGCGCGGCGGGCAGCAGAAGTCAGACACCGCTGGGCAGGACAAGGAGCAATGAACCTAGCTCGGGATTCCCGCGCTCAGCATCACCAGCACTCGGAACCGGGGCGCTAGGCAAGAAGGCACAGAATGAACAATACTTTGCGCGGAAAGGAGCCGAGAACGCCAACCGGAGAGACGACGTTGCGCCGAATCAAGGTGGAAAGTTCGCGGGCTTTGGTTCAGAACCGGACCATTGGAAGAAGGATGATGAGCCGGGAGCGCCACCCGCGCTCGATGATTTTCAGAAGGACCCCGTCGCTGCGCTTACGAAGAGCTTTGGATGGTTAGGTGCGAGCGTGAGCAAGGCAGGCAAGACGGGATATGAAGGCTGGGTCAAGCCGGGTATGCAAAAGGTATAATCCTTTTCCTCTCGACTCTCTAGCTAGTTAGCTAGCTAGCTGCAGTACTGACTACTCCCTAGCTCGCTGAAGCCGACCTTGCAGCCCAAGCCCGCAACACGGCCGCAACACTGGGCCAAGGCATACAATCTGGTGCCACAGCTGCCGGCTCGACCATCTCACGCTTTGTTGAAGGTGACGATCACCAATATGCGCCAGCTAACAAGCGAGAACCTGCAAAGAAGGACTTCTGGGACTCATTTGGAGCGCCACCCTCAGGACCGAGCAAGGACAAACAGGACTTCTGGGACAAGTTCTCAAGTGCTGGGGAGCAGAGAAGTCAAAGTAGCGCGCCGCTGATGGGTGGTATGAGTGGGGGGGCTGGGGGGAAGAAGCCGAGTGGAATCGGGACGACTGCCATGAAGAGAAGTGGGAAAAAGGAGGATGAGGGTTGGGGCGATTGGTAGTCGATATAATGGCGGGGAAGTGGTTAAACTTGGAGTGATTAAACTTGGAGTGGTTAAACTTGGAGTGGTTAAACTTGGAGTGGTTAAACTTGGAGTTGGTAGTGTTGTTGGGGTGAGGTGTTCTGGCGTTGGTGTAGAGCATGTTGATGTGCATTGTTTGAACCCTGGTGGTATGTATGTTCCGCAAATGGTTGTTGCTATTCTACTACCTTTTTTCCAATTCTCATCTTCTGCAGCTGTTCAGGCGAAGCCGTCTAAATCCAGGTTTAAGGATTTTATCACATGTTGAAGAGATTATTTGTAAGGGAACTGCTAGCAGGTACAGAAGGGAAGGACTCGAGTCGACTAATAAGTCTGATCATTCTTTTTTGCCTTCCCCCCTGATATTCCCATCTATCACTAAGTACAGTATAGAGTCGTCGCAAGTATCTTTTCCAATTCGGTACATGTATCTATCAATGTATTCTCATTTCAATCAGATGTTGACAGCACTCGAGATGTCGTTCTGGTCGTCTGCTCTCTATCGCTCCTCCTCCTCCTTCTTCTTCTTCCTCTCTTTCCTCTCCTACCCAGGCTGCAACACATTATCCGATCATCTCCTGCCCTCTGGTCTCTCCACGTCCACGCCTCCTACCAATGGCACTTCCTTTCTCTGACATGTTTACCATGACGATCAAGGAGCAGCGCCCTCGGTACCTTCTGTTTACTCCCACCGCGCTAACACAGACCCCTCCTGTAGCTGGTTAAGAAGCCGTTCGTCGTCTTGTTCCATCTCTTCTTGTTCACCATCCCACTCCGAAGATCAGCGACTCCATCCATCCCACTACATCGGACGCCCGCGCTATTTCGAAGGTATGCCAGTCCTCCCTCTTCCCCAACGACAGGGCCAGGCGCCAAATGATGATGATTGCCGAGTGTCTTTGGTGTGTGGTGCGTTGCTGACGTGTGTTCTGCAGTATCCAAACCAGTGTCCTGTCATCAGTGTGAACAGTTGTTGCATCATGGCGCCTCTCAGCTTGGTAAGTGCATCTCCCTCGATCCTGTTGTCCTACTCTCTTCTTTACCACAGCACTGACACGCCTTCCAGTTTGCCATCGCCGCTATCCTGGCCTTCAGTGGCGTCGACGCTGCCAGGAACAAGGTACGCCTCTACCAGTTCACCAACCTCGAATGCCAAGGCCATCCCGTTGGCAAGCAGTCCGAGCTCGTGATGGGCAAGTGCAGAAAGATCGGCGCCCTGTCTGTCATGGTACAGCACCCCAAGAAGGACAAGAATGCCAAGTGGATGGGCGATGTCAACAATGGCAAGCATGAGTGCTTCGTCAGCCTCTACTCTGGACCTGGATGTCTGGATGATGCCGTTTCATGGACGGACAAAACCCGTCTTGGTTACGCCGTGCGCACCTTGCCTGTTCCTGGTGAATTTGAGCACTGTTCACCATTGCGGGAGTCCAAGGAACCCGAAGATTTCTACGGCTCAATTCGCTCCGCCAAGTTCCATTGCGAGAAGCCAGGACACTTGGGCAAGGTGGTGGACGCTACAAAGACTATCCACGTCACTTCGTACTCATTTGATGATTACAAAACCCCACATCCATATACCTACACCTCTACTGTCACTGCGCCCGTATGGTCCTATCCAGATACAGGGAGTCGCCCTTCACTAGAGCCCCGAGGTGATGTCTTGTCAAGTTGGAAATCCAAAGCCAGTTCGGTCGTGGCAGATTTGACTTCCCAAGTTCCTGACGCCGTATCATCTGCGACTTCCTTCCTCAACCACCGCAAGCCTCACTATAACCGCAAAGCCGTCTGGCTGAAGCATCCTTGGACCGGCGGCGAAGAATGCTTCGAATGCTGGACAACAGGTCATTCGATCCGAGATAGCTTCAAGTGCGAGTCCGGACCGAACACGAATGTCGACTGCGGAAAGGTGCCAGAACGTGACCTCGCCAACCCCGAGTACTGGACGACAGATTCAGCTACAAGTACCACGACCGCTTCGTGTAAGTGCATGGTTTGTTCACAAACCTGTTGTACAAGTCGCTGATTTTGCCTAGTGGAAGTAAACAACACTACTATGCTACACCCACCTACCCCTTTGCCCGCTCCAGGTTTGCAGGAGCGGTCGGAGAAGAAGATAGTTCGCTTGCAAAACCCTTTTGACCACTACGGCACTCAAGTGTGTGCTAAGGCCAAGTGGAAGCATGCTGGGAAGAGGAACCAGCGGGTTGAGATCAAGGGCCCAAAGAAGTGCAACAAGCAAGGCTCCAAGAATTGGCCCGTTGACGTCAAGTATACGACTACAGTCTACAGCACCAGCACCAGCATGATCGTTCCAGGACCTACCCATACGCCCGCCGCCCAAGTTGTCATCAATCCAACCATCGTCCAAACCGAAATCCAGACAAACCCCATCACGAGCACAGTCACACTCACCGTCGAACACACGGACATCTCTTTCCGTTACATAACTACCACGCATGTTATCGATGTTACGCACACAACCGCCAGCACTCTCAACTAAGCGGACGCATGGCGAAAGAGGTAAGACGACGGGTTTTGCTGTCGTTGTCGCTCTTGTTGCGAAGGCCTCGTGGGAGGCTTCTTGCTGACGTTGTTTTCTTTCTTTGGGTTATTGTTTACTTGTGTTGTTTTTCTATACGGCTACGCTGCCCCTTTCCCCTTTCCCCTTTCCCCTTCAATTCCCCATGTCTGACGTTAACGTCGCTCCCCACGTGATCATTCCATTAGCTTCATTAGCCAACATACCTCAGTTGTTAGATAGTATTACGAATGCATTGATTGAAACTGCTTCGCGCAACAGCATTCGTCTTTTGTGGTGCCGTGGTTGTGACTTATTTTTAATCCAGTATCATGTTTGAAACATTCTTGAAGACATTGCGAAACCTTCACTTGTTAAGAGACGTATGTACGAAGTATACAAGAGCTTGCGGTTCAGACACCTGATTCATGACACCAAGGTAATGCGGCTGCATGACTCGCGCGGTCAAAAAGTTCGCAACGACCTTCCATCCCACTCGCGTACTAGGTGTCAACTCTCAGCCTCTCTGCAATGCCACACAAACTCTCCTGTTCGGATGATGAAGCATTAGTCTACAACTTCTTGCCATGAAAAATGCCTTCCTGCGAGAACGAGTCGACCCCAGCGACAACCTCTCCCTTGCTCTATCCTCCACGCTCCGCACCGAGACTCCAAAGTCCACGATTTTGCTGCAAATTTAATTCGATAGTACCTTGAGGTCTCACACCCAGGAATTCAAGAGCAGATCACGTATTAGACCGACAGCACCAGACCATGTCCTTCCTTGCGCGCACGGCTTTCCCGCCTCTCCCCTCTCTCCCTCGATCCTACTTTCTCGGTCACCACAAGGCCGGATTGCAAAAGATGAAGCAACTGCTCGGTTCCATCGATCTCGTCCTGGAATGCCGCGACTACCGAGTCCCGCTCACATCGCGCAATCCGCTATTCGAGAAGACGCTCGAGGGGAAGCAGAGGATGATTGTGTATACGCATCGGGATCTGGGCGGGCCGGAGAAGGACAAAAAGAATGAAGAGATTATACGGAAATGGCATGCCCCTGTCGAGATCATGTTCGTGGCCAACGAGGGCGCCAAGAGAGAGGGTGTCAAGGGCTTGATTGAGACATTGAGGAGGTTTGCGGAGAAGGAGTGGAAACTCGTGGGGCATAGATTGCTAATCGTTGGCATGCCCAATGTGGGGAAGAGTACGCTTCTGAATGCGCTCAGGGTACAAGGGATCGGGAAGGGAAAAGTGGCGCGGACGGGCGCACAACCCGGTGTAACGAGGAAGATCGCTACGGGGGTCAAGATAATTCCCGGCGAAGACGATGTGCTCGATGGCGAAGAGAAGGGCGGACGGGACAGGGAGAAGGGGAGATATAAAGGCGTGGGTGGCGGCGTGTATCTCGTGGATACCCCGGGAGTCTTCATCCCCTACGTACCCGACGCAGAGGCCATGATGAAGCTCGCCCTCTGCGGCTCGGTAAAGGACACCATCATCTCCCCCGTCATGCTCGCAGACTATCTCCTCTACCGCATCAATCTCGTCTCCCCGTCTCTGTACTCTGATTACTCGGCCCCTACCAACGATATCGTCGACCTCCTCGAGGCAATCGCCAAGAAGACCGGACGCTTGGCCAAGGGTGGTAAAGCCGACACCGAAGCTACGTCTCTTTGGATGATCCAGAAATGGAGGACCGGACATCTGGGTCGCTTCTTGCTCGATGAGGTCGACGAGATGGCCCTGGAGAAGAGTGTCGTCGAGCTCGAGGGTCAGGCCCCGAGCTTTAATCAGGCGAGGAAAGCAGAGAGGGAAAGGAGGAGGGAGAGGGGCCGACTGAGAGGCGGTGCTGGTGGTGCGGTCTGATTGATGGCTCTCGAGAATGGCAAGACATATTATTCAGAGCAAATGTGTACGGCCCCAGTTCCGAAGCACGGGAAAACGGGGGGCAATCGGTCAAGTTTGTCGATTCGATTGACGGCAGAGGCCAGCGAAAGGAAAATGCGGCAATGGTGGAACTATGAGGGTGGCCGCTGTCTGCAGCTGGAGCCCTCAACCCCCCCCCGATTGATAGGTAGGGTGGTACTCATCACCGTGAATCGCATACATATCCACCCAGCACGAATCCCTCCTGATACTGGCTCAAGCCTCGGGAAATCCTTGACCCGATCTATGCGCTGCGTGGAGAAGACATTTTCCATGCATAGTAAATCAATCATACGTCTCCATCTAGCTTTCCAAAGCAGTGTATGTATATATAAATATATAAATATATAAATATATATATATATATATACCTTTTCTTGCAAGACATGCAAACTCCCAGCCCTTTGATTTCTTTTCTTCTCTACTTTTTCTTCTTCTCCCCTCTTCTCCCACCCAAATCGCACTAATTATATTTATGCCCGTGATTCGTATTCGTTCGTGATACACTTGGACTCACTCGTATATGTATATATACTTTTCCTTTTGGGCTTCAGGAGTGGTCGTACAACTCGCCTTGTTCTTCTTCTTCTTCTTCTTCTTCTTCTTCTTCTTCTTCTTCTTCTTCTTCTTCTTGCGTGGGGTCTTCTTGTGCGCTGAATGTTCCGAGTAGTTGGTTGGGCGTCGAGACATCATGATACGCGTGCTCGGTGGACGGCACGTGATGTTACTTAACTTCAAGTCGATCTTTGTGGCAATCATGATGGTAGTATGTCTTCACTTTGCATGGCTGAATCCCATAATCCACAAGACTGCTGGATTACGAGAAGGAATCGAGAACGGATATGGATATGATGCTGATGCCATGTTGATACTTTTGTCTACCGTGTACTGTACTGTACTGTACTGTACTTTACTTACTTGATGCTAGGGATATTGTTCGCACCCCGTCGGCCTCGGCATTCGAGATGGGGACGCTGATGTGGTAGTATATATATATAGATCATGGGTATTTATTGCGTATAATTAGTTGTTTAGATGGATGATATCGCTTAATCATGCTCGGTAAGTAGATCATATGCTGTGTTGAAGGACTGATTGCATCGTCGTGAAGGATTCTTGATAAGCTGTATGCTACTATGAAGATAAAAGTGGTTCGTTTGACGAGGGCGTGGTGTTGGGGGTGTGGAGAAACAAGGGGTGTGGAGTTGGGGCCAACACACTACCATAAATCACCCCCCCGGTCGCCCATCATCATCTCCAAGCTCTCAGTGCGACAATCCCATAACGTTACGATTGAAATGTGCAATTCCAATTGACGAAACGAGTAAGCAGGACGCGTCGCCACCGCAATGCTAGTTACAGTGCAACTCCGCATAGATTGTGCGGAACACCGCAATGGTCATCCTTGGCCGAGCTTTATGTACGACGAGGACGAATGCTGGAGCCTATCAATACTGGTAGGCTCCAACCTACCAATGTCCTTAAAGATAGCACATGTCTCTGGAATTAGACTCGACAGACTAAATCTGGCCTATAATCTACTACCATGGCACCGAAAATCTTCAGTCAGTCTAACTTGTTCAAACCTAATGATTTATTGTAGACTAACAATAGACTTTACAGATGTTCCCTCGGCCGTTCAAGACACTTTCAACGCCTTCCTGTCCGATACCTCTCTTTTCGCTTTGCCATTACAGTCTTCATCTTCTGCAGGAGAACTCGTGTCGTTGCCAGCAGTTTCTCTTCCAAACCCCCCCAATGCCAGCTTCCAGATAGCCCTGGCCCGGCTCGATGCCACCCCCCTCATCAGCCCCAAGACGGCACTATACCTCCTACTTCGTCGGGATGATAATGCCTTGTACGCAATAACATACGTACCACATCTCGCCTCGGACGAGGAGAAGAAGTTGTATATTGAAAATCGTCACGAGCTTGTCCGGACTCTGGGAGAAGCAAACTTCGTCGCGTCGTTGATCTGTAAAGAACCTGCAGAGATTACGGACATGCGTTCCTGGGAAGAGAGAGATATGCACATGTCCGACTGCGAGAGCTGTGCGCCGGAGCGTTCGGGGCGTTCGGAGAAGGAAACGACCAAGGACTTTGGTTACCACAAGAACAAGTGCCGACTCTGCGATCGTCGTATGAAGCACAAAATCGAGCAGAGGGCGAGCGAGGCCTTGTCAGATTTCGGCCATGATGGGGATTGTGTCCAGCTGGTGAGTGAATCTCTCAGTCATTGGTAATATATATATCTAAAACACCAACTAACTGTCGGAATTCATTATTAGTCTGTTGACATGTCGTCGGAGAAACTGAAACTCAACTTTCACGACAAAGGCGTGGCGCCAAGTCTGGTTGCGGAAAGGATTCCTACCGCATACCCGAGCTTCACCTTCTATCGCCATTCCGAATCCCATGTTACGTACTTTATCTTCTGCTCCCCAGACAGCGTCCCGGTCAAAGAACGCATGACCCACACAATGGCTATACCGGGACTTGTCAACATAATCGCCAAGGAGAATGGACTCGAGATCGATCAAAAGATTGAGATACACGGTGCGGATGAGCTCGAGTTTGCCGAACGTGATCAGCGCATTGGGAGGTTCAGGTCCATGTACCTGCGCAACGAGTTTGTGGGGACGGAATCAACGTGGGAGAATATGGACGCTGCCCAGGGAATTCTCGACTCCTATCAGATATAATAAGGAACATTTGAGAGCCGTTGACGAAGAAACTCATGTAATCACAGGGTGGATTCAAGGTGTCCTGATGATGAATATATCCTTTTCACGTCTCGATTGGCATCTTACTTTGGGTATTCATTTTCCTCAACCTTTCCAAAAAAAAACCCGCTCTTACAGGATGTTCTGACTATTTTTTTCCAACTCGCTAAATTATGCCTTGCGGCATATTAGATCAGCAATCACATAGACGAGTTTCACTCCCGCTAATCTTTCCCTCCCGCATGTCCTTCAACCCTTGGACGACTACCGCGTCCAAGCCGCCCTGCCTGACTTCCTGCCGATGCGGTTTAAATTTCTTCTCTTCTAAAAGGCCCTGTACGACATTCATTCACTTGACCATGAACTCAAAGTCCTCTGGCTTCGCAGGAAACTTCCAAGGGGCCCAGCGTAAAAGGCTCGCCCTGGGACGAGTAGAGAAGTGTACAAGTGAGAGTGACATGTTCGCTGGATATACCTGGTGCGGGCGGTGCTTGAATCGTTCCGTAACGCACCTTGCTTGTATCTGTCGGTTGGAAAGATGCCCTCGACGACTTTGGCTCCGAAGCTGTAAGACGCCTCACTCCTCCTGCTTGACTGGGTCGTCGATGTGTTTGTAGTCTGTGGGATTCAAGGCCACGGCGACTACTTTGATGAGGATATGGGATGCGCATGGGAGCGCCGGGAGAGGTACGTCTGGCACGATGGCGGCCACGCCTGGATCGAGGATCTTGATCGCTTTCATTGTTGTAGGAGCCATGCCTTTAGAGGATATCCTGGGCTGTGCAATTGTTGTGCATGGCGTAGTTTTGATATGTGGCGTCGGTCTTTTATATATTATGTCTCCCACCACCTAGCCCGGAGCTCGGGGAAACATAAACCCCTGTTGCCCAATTTGCACGCGTTGAGATACAGAGCAGGATCTCAATAGGCCATAATCGACTACGCACGTTGTACAATGCCGTTCCACGATATCGAGAGGCGTTAATGAATGGCGTTCCTTGTAACCCGGCTCGGGGGAATAGTTACGCACGGACCATACGGATGTGTGGAGGAAGTGTCGCACCGACTTCGATCAGGTCTGTACAGCGGGTGGTCTCGTAGAGAGAAAGCAGGGTATGGTTAATACAGCGAGTAAGATAGAAGAACAAGCTTTATAATGTTGTTACAATCTCCGGCTTCATAAATGGAAATCCAGTCTGCACTTTGGAAAATGGGACAATGCGCCTAGTGTAAGCCGATGGAAGACATTGTATTCGGATGAAATCTAAAGTCTGACATCTTATCAGTACTTTCTCTCCTCCTCCTCTCGCTTAATTGGCCCTGCATACCATACTCCAACTTCCTTCACGCATTCCTCTAGACTCGTGAACTTCCGACCATCAAGCAACAACCTCTCCGTCAGTCTCGAATCAACTCGGAAGGACATGTTGATTGGCAGATTCGTTCTGCCCACCGTGTATATCCCTTTCTTCACTTCCTCTCTGAAGCTTTCTTCTACCACATCACCAGCATGCTTCCAGACCCGATCGCCATCAGAACCCTTCTCTGTCGTACCCGCAGCGATAAATCAATCCGGGATTTTGTAATCAGGCACTTTATCCTCGTCCAGAGCTTCAATAGGAACAGCGGCGCAGTCTTCAACGTGCACAAAGCCGAATCCGTACCGGGGTTTTGGGTCGTTGAAGAGTAGCGCCTTGGACATGCGGTCCATTTGATCGTAGGCGGATGAGGATGTGACAGCCAGCTCGGATGCACCAATTACAGTTCCTGGTAAATATTACCTGTACGATTGAAAAGGATAATTTCTTTTCTTTTCGAAGAGTGTTGAGATAAGTCATGCAGTACGCTTTTCCGCCGCAGTATGCGTGGTGAGTGGATGCGAGGGGTGGGCGGAAGGATGCGGATTGGGGGTTGATCTTGACATACTCTAAAAGTTACGAGTCAGGGGGGAGTAGTGGGATAGGGGAAGCAGGAGAGAATTACCGTTGAGGACTTCTTCCATTTTCGAACCCAAAGTATCTCCGTCATTGGGGTTCACAAGTGCAGCGCCGGCTTGGGTGAACACGATGCGGCGTACGGTTCCTGATTTCTCAGCAGCACAAAGAATGTTCTCCATAGACTTGACGAAGGGATAGTATATCTCATGGTCGGGGTGGTACTTCTGATACATGCCCGTCAGATCCAGACTCACTAATTACCCCAAAGACTTATTATTGAGCGCACTCACAGGCTTTGGCCACACTCCCGCTATGTGAACAACATGCTTTGCACCTTCGAGAGCACTGTCATATGCGCCTGGCACTGTGTTGTCTGGCACAATTGCATATTCGAGTTTATCTCCGAAGTTCTTGAGCGAGGGTCCAGATTTGACGCTTTGAATGGCTTCCTCCCGTCGCAAAACGCAACGCACGCGGTACCCCGTTCGGAGAGCATGAATGACGGACGCGTAACCTATAGTTCCGTTCGCGCCTGTAATCTGTTTCACGCGTCAGTGAGTTAGAAGCAGTGGCACGAATATCTACACATGGAAAGAATTTTGTACCGCAACGAGACCGCGGTCTTGGAATTCGGACGCCATTGGTGTCTTTGAAGTACTTGAGGATATGCAGAGAATGCAGGACTGATAACATGTTTTGATGCATTTTATTCGCGCCCTTTCGGAGATTTCTAAGCTCTAGGCAGCCCTTCAGCATCGTCAGCATTTGAGCCGATGTACTGAATCAAGATGACAGACACCCGTGGACCTTAAAGACATGACAGTATAAAGGAACAACGATTGGCCCGGTGAACCTCAGGGAGAATATTTGGAGTCGTTGGTCTTGGTCTTGGTCTCCGCAAAAGAGACCTCGGGACGTAACGTCTTGTGGACTAACCCCACAAGTTGCGTCATCTGAATTAATCTATGAGCCCTCCACATGCCTTCCATCCCGCCGACATCATCTACATAATTGCGCCCGCGTCGTTCATGATGGTATCAAATTTTCCAACCGTCTCGCGTCCACTTGATCCCGGCTAAAACCAGATCACAATGGCAGTCACCAGCCTTCCTAATGCTACGAAGAAAAAGCTCAACATCGTTGTCGTACGCCAACCTGCAGCTCTCAGCCATGATATTGAAAGAATCCCGCTGACATTCTGCACAGGTCGGTGGCTCACTAGGCGGACTATGTACCTCCCTCGCCCTCCTTCCCCTCGGTCACACTGTCACAATCCTCGAGCGCAATCCAACAAAGCTCCTGCATAACCAAGGCGCCGGCATCGTTGCTGGTGGCGATACGATCGCCTTCTTCAAACGCTACGATCGATGCGGTCGCGATATCGCGGCCTCCTCCAAACGCCGACAGTATCTCAACAAAGATGGCGAGATCGTCCATAAAGAGGACATGGTGCAGAACATGACAAGTTGGGATCTGGTTTATTACATCCTGCGTGCGAATCTCGACGGTGTCAAAAGCGAGTACTGCATAGTACCGGAAAGGAAAGAGAGCGAAGGTCGGGGAGACTTCGTGCATCGGCACGGTTGTAAAGTCATAGATGTGAAGGAGAAGGGCGAGCGCGTCGAGGTCGTGTTTACAACTGAGGACGGTAAAGAAGAGAGCATGCAAGTAGACTTTGTTGTCGGTGCAGACGGCCCTAGTTCTACGATTCGCTCCATTCTTCAACCAGATGTCCAACGTACATATGCCGGATATGTCGCACTACGTGGAACCGTTCCTGAAAATGACGTCTCAGAGAAGACGGGCGAAGCCTTCAGCGAGCGCTTTACGTTTTTCCATGGACCCGGTATTCAAATCCTTGCATACCTCATTCCAGGTCTGAACGGCACCCTCGAACCTGGAGAGCGGATGATAAATTTCGTATATTACACGAATTTTCCCTCGACTTCTCTGGATGACCCATCGCCCGAACTGGCAGAGTTGATGACAGATTTAGAGGGTGAACGCCATCGTATCACAATGCCGCCTGGGAAAACAGACCCGAAAGCGTGGGAAAAACAGCGTGAGATCGCGAAGCAGAACTTGCCGCCTCAGTTTGCGGAGATTGTGAGAGCGACAAAGAAGCCCTTTGTGCAAGCCATCACGGACGTCATAAGCCCTCAAAATGAGTTTCTTAACGGTAAGGTCGTTTTGATCGGGGATGCCCTAGCGGGCTTCCGTCCACACACGGTCGCTAGCACTAGCCAAGCAGCTTTCGATGCGATGATTCTTGCGGACATGGTGGAAGGCAAGGTGGACAGGAAGGAATGGAAGAAGCAAACCATGGGATACGCGAGGACGGTGCAGAAGAGGGGCGTTGATATGGGGCGGAGAAGTCAATTTGAGCAATTGCCATTGGAAGAGCATATCAAAGATCGGAATCTGGCTTCAAAGCCACGGGAGGAGGAAGAATGGTATGTTGAACTCCCCTTCTCTTAGTCAGGACCTAAAAAATGATACTAATCCAAACTGTCTATCAGGCCTACGTGGGCGACCGCAAACCTTGACTAGAAGGAGAGATCACGTGAAGTACAATTTCGAACAGGTCACGTGTGCGGAGCTACCCCGCCCTCTACGGTCATGCATCCAGGTCGTCGATCTTCGGGAAATGTCTCACACTGCTGCATCCTTTCTTCCATCTCTAGTCGCTCACTCTACCTCCATCACCTCAATCTTTGTTTCCTCAATTAATCGCCCATGTCGTCCCATACCCCACCAAGTCTACTGGCACTACCTGCTGAACTTCGCCTTGCCATAATCTCACACGTCCTTCTCCAGTCCCCTACTACCGGTTACATCCTTCCACGTGCGAAACTGTCGTCCACCCGCAATCTTCGTGTCGACGGTGATGACCCTCGCAGCCAACCGCCGCCTTTGCTCGGTCTCATTCTCAATCGAGATTATTCTTCTTCCTCCCACCTCTCTATCCTCCTAGTCTGCCGACAATTCCGGCACGATTTCACCGCTCTCGCGTTCCAATGTACTAGATTCCATATCTCGAACATGTACACGCCGTTCACTGATCTATTGCGACCATTATGCGACATTCACATAAGGAGTCTGAGAAAGATCGTGGTGGTGGCTGGCGCGAAACATTTCAGGGAGATGGTACATTGGGTGCGATATCCATGGAACATGGAAAACCTGAAACTGGAAGAGTTGACTGTCGCGATGCACCGATCCACTTATTCGCACTATCCTGCGGATTTTACAACCGACCTGGTGGGAATGCTCCGGCGATTGCAGAATGTGAAAGTTTTGAAGTTCATGCTGAATGGTGCGACCGTCAAGGGCTTCTTCAAGACGTGGTACAATCGGTTAATTGGGTTGGTGCTCAAGGAGGACCATTTCCAGAGGTATGATGCGCCTGGTGCGCCGAATTTAGAGGATACGTGGTGGACTTGGAATTATGATGAGAACGCAAGGTGGTTCGATCTTTTGGCGCATACACCAAAACCAGTCATGGTTGAGGGAGAATATATGGAGATGGTGAAGCCATTAGTCCAAAAGTTGGTGAGGGATATGGAGGAGGAGGAGGAGGACCATGATCCAAGGGTGATTAACGGTTTCTAAGCTCCGTATTGAAGACAGAGATAGATAAAAGCATGCGGATCTTTTATTTCACATTATGGCATCAATGCATGACTGCGCTCTTTATCAACCAGCCAGACTGATCATGTTTCAAATCACGTGCACAAATTGGCCCCCACAGTAATCTGATCTCCAACCGACTTTCGGCTACCTGTACGCGGCTTAGCCCCATGTGCCCGTCCATCTGATAAGATTTTCACGATCTCCGACGACGCCGACCTCACTCCAGGCAAAACTTCACTCGTTCCACCTATGCGCATCTGCATCTTCCTCATTCTCTTCGCCGGCAGTAGCTGGAGCGTTTTCGCTCTAGAATCTGGCAGATCGTGCTTCGAAGGCTGCTTGTACGCGTTGAACTGCCTTGACTTCAACGACACGAATCCCGCGCTCTCCCGACAGACCAGGACGTGTCAGAGCGTGCTGAGAGCTACGTCGTTGTACCTATGCGTCGAGAAATATTGCACAGATGAGGGTCGCGCAAATTGGTTGAACAAGAACAATGCAACCTGTCAAACGTCAACGGGTGTGTCCCTCCCGCCATACGACGTGATAGCCGGTCATGATTTTGATGGGGTGAGGAGGTTGAAGGCTGAGGAGGGTATGTGTGGCAGTGCACCAATACATCTGGGAGAGCCTACAATACCTGATGACTTGTTTTTCGAACGAGCATTTCGAACCTTGGTATGGTGATTCTCCGCGTCTCTTAATTGGCTCTTATGGTTGGGATAGGAAGCAGCGTTCTTTGAAGATGACATTCATTGGACATATGCGTAAGTGGAATACAAAAGTTGTACTGGTGCATCAAGTTAATCTTTCCAGCATCGCCATGTACTACTTCTGGGGCACAGTGGTATCCATTGGTATATTTATGCGCCTAACCTCTCTACTCCGTGGACTTCAAACCCAAGAATGGCAGCCAATACCCGATAATGAATCCGACAGCTCATCGCAGGAGAATCCCAATGACTCCAGCATCCGAAGTCTACCTTACGCTCTGTTAAAAAGATACATCGTCATCCCAGCAGTTACATTTGGTTATCGGTGCTCGCAGAACATCCGTTGGTGTACAATTCCACCACGCATCCAGAGTCTCACAATCGCCTCGTTTGTGCTACTCAATATCGTGCTCTGTTGTATTAGCTACTCAGTCTTTGAAAATAACATCTTCTGGCCGAAGGTTTCAAAGCAGTTGTTCCGATACGTGTCGGACCGAACAGGTATCATTTCCCTAGCGAACATCCCACTCATCTGGCTCTTCGGAACGAGGAACAATACCCTGATCTGGTTGACCGGATGGGGTTTCGGCACGTACAATAACTTTCATCGATGCGTTGCACGCGTTGCGACGGTGCAAGCAGTAGTGCATTCCCTTGGGTACATGCAGATGATCTGGGAAGGCGAGTTGTTTTGAATACTTGTGATAATACTGTGACTAATTGGTCTTAGACGGCGGATGGCGGCTATATGAGAAGTACCGGCACGAGAAATACTTTTTCAACGGTAAACTGGTAAGTGCTTCATGGCTCCCACAGGTGTCCTTGGGTTAAAGTGACCTCGAATATTGACGAGTTCCTACAGGCGACCATCTTCATGTGCGCTATCTGTGCATTCTCTGTGTATGGTCTGCGACGCAGCCACTACGAGATCTTCCTTGTAACGCACATTGTCTTCTCCGCCATCGTGCTCATTACTATGTACTAGTAAGCCTATCAATCTCTTCTTGGGAATCACTCCCACCTGACCTGTTCTAGTCACGTTGAGATCTTCAGGGGTGAATACAACGTCTTCATCTGGCCTAGTGTTTTCATCTGGCTCTTTGATCGTGGGCTGCGCATTTTCCGTATTTTGGCCTTTAACCCACGATTCTGGAACACCAAGTGCAGCACAACATATGATGCCAAATCCAACTTGGTTCGACTCGAAGTTCCATGTTCGCAAAGCTTTCTCAAACCAAAACCAGGAGCCTATTATTATGTGTATGCGTTCGACAACCTGCTTTACGCACATCAAAGTCACCCGTTCACGCTGGCGTATGTAAGTGAGGGGAAAGAGAGTGATACACATCCGGATCTCTCTTCGACAACACCGCGGCACCCACGCCGCCCTCGGCCACACCGTGCATCCTCTAACTCATCTTTGGAATCTGATGCACTCCTACCACACAGCCCAATCTCTTCGCATACGCCATCATCCTCTCTCGTCTTCCTCATCCGCCCCTACAATGGCTTCACATCCCGCCTCGCACGTCTCGCAGCCTTGAAACCCACACCTCATACCCTCCACGCCCTCATTGAAGGTCCTTATGGCAATGCCATTCCACTCCGCACATTCCCCAGTGTGCTTTTCCTAGTGGGTGGAACTGGCATCGCGGTACCATTGTCCTACCTTTCCAACCTCTTGACTTCCAGTCAGTCCCGTGTCGTAAGGCTGCGCATCGTGTGGGCAGTCCGAGAACACTCCCTCTTCGTGGATGTGCTGAACCGGTTCCGCGATCTGCTCGCGGACGAAAGAGTTGAAGTCGATGTACATGTCACGCGTGATGAGGAGGGCAAGGACGATGACATGGTTGAAGGACTGGATGGAGTTGATGTTGTGACGGGGCGACCGGACATAGATGCGCATGTGGATGAGACGGCGCGACTGGCGAGTGGAGGTAGATTGGCGGTCGTTGCGTGTGGGCCTGCCTCCATGGCGGATGAGGCGAGGAGAGCGTGTGTAAGGGCAGTTGGGGACGGATATAGAGGTGTCGAGTACTTTGAGGAGAGCTTCAAGTGGTGAGAGCGGTTTAGTGAAATCTTTTATCTAAGCAAGCGTGCATAGTATGCAGCATTTGGGTAGAACTGCCTTTAAAACTAGCGTATGAACAATACTTCCTTTTTCCTAAAGGGATAGGCTAAGAACCGTCGTGCAGGCTCGAGAAATACTTTGGGCTGCTAATGCGCGCGCTGGTTGCGTGCCAAGACTATGAAAGAGTTCATGTGCCAGTTCAAAAATCCGACATCACATTGAGAAACCACCCCACTGATAGATAATCCACTGCTCGATTTTTAATGTGCACTATTGTATCAGTTTATTTTAAAACATCTACCCATGTTGGCACAATTCGATCAGTGGGCAACACCTTTCGTGGTGGATCTTCGGTAAGCATCTTAGCCGCTGATATTTATTTAATCAGCAAGTGGTTGGATATAGAATCGAGCAGATTAGAGGCCTATCTAGGCATGACAGGATCATTGTATCCTCCCAAACGATTGACTCGAGCAAGCTGTACTATTGGAACAAATGATAGTTTCGTAACGTATGTAGATGATGTTGATGTATGACCAGTTGAACATCATGGGCATATTCTCATTCGTAGCATTTAATCCATGTATGATGATCAATTGATTGATTGCTTTTCATGATATGGAGCTCCTAATACTCCACGAATGACGAGAATGGAAATGGAAATGGAAAACCGATTGCAATACTTGAGCCGTAAAATGACTCGATAGTAGGCGTACGGCAAACGACAATGAAGGACTTGTTCTCCTCCCAACCATTTCGCTTAGTCACTTACGCCCTGGTACCTTTTTGTGATCATATGTACTTGTAATCTTCGGGGAAAAAAAAGGGCGGAGATCATTATCCAACCCCACAGCATTAGTGTATATGAATGACTAGTGTGTACATTATAAGTCTAGTGGCCTGCACAAACGGTAAGAGTCATCACGCTTCTTCATAGACCTTACCTCCCATTTTCTCCTTGAGTGTTTGCTTTTAAAACGCTGCGCGCATATGTTCCATCCTTGCATTTTAACTCACCTTTAATTTTCGCATGATGGATCGCAGTCTTGAGATGATCATTAGTCCCGCTAACCACAGCCTTCCCAATCCTGGTATACCAATCATACTTCAATCTGACATCGACAACAAGAATGCTCGTCAAAATCTCCCTATTCAAGAATCACCATCTGATGAGACAGAAGGCACAGGACGAAATAAATGGCGCCTTGGTGCTATCTTAGTCGCTCTTTTTGTATGTTCGCCTTAACCTTCCTTCCTCCCACTTCGTTCTCATGTTCGCATGCTGATCCGTTATTCCAGCTCTCGCTTTTTGTAGCAGCCTTGGATGCCACAATTGTGTCGACTGCTGCGCCCACTATATCAAACGACTTGAATTCCGCAACGGGTTACACCTGGATCGGCGGAGCCTATCTTCTGGCAAATGCTGCTTCTGGCCCAATTTGGGCAAAGCTGTCTGATATCTGGGGCCGCAAACTCATCATTTTGTTGGCCCTAGCGGTCTTTGCCGCTTCTTCTACTGTTTGTGCAACCTCGAAGACGATGGAGGAACTGATCATTGGGCGTTCATTTCAAGGCGCTGCTGGTGGAGGGTTAATATTGCTAGTTCATGTTTGCATCAGCGATTTGTTTAGTATGAGGTCAGTGAACAGGTTGTAGTATTCGGATGAGATTAGGACATGGCTGACAAGTCGCTGCAGGCAACGGAGCCTACTCATGGGTCTCACGGAGGGTATTTGGGCATTAGCTGGAGGAGTAGGTCCAATCATGGGCGGTGTCTTCGCTTCTCTTGTTTCTTGGAGATGGTGCTGTCAGTTACCTGAAAACAGTGTGATTGAACCTTGGCTGATTATTTAGTCTACATCAACCTTCCCATTGCTGGATTGGCTTTCGGCTTGATCATACTTTGTCTAGATATCAAGCACGAGTATACATCTTTCTTTGATGGAGTCAAAGCTATGGACTGGTGGGGCATTCTTACCTTCCTAGGCTTCACTCTCATGGTTTTACTGGGTACGTATATCACATCGATCTAAGATCAACAGACTAACTGGATGCAGGTCTTGATTTTGGCGGCGTGATATTTGCGTGGGACTCCGCGAAAGTCGTAGCTCTACTCGTTGTTGGGGGACTTATGATCTTCGCCTTCGTTTATAGTGAAACTCGCGTTGCCAAATACCCGTTAATCCCAATGGAGCTTTTTCGAACGAAAACAAATATAGCGGTTTTCTCGGTCACATTCTGTCACGGTTTTGTTTGTCTCGCAATGCATGCTCTCAGATTACTCCGACTAACAACACCAGGTCTTCATTGGCGCCGAATACTATATGCCTCTCTACCTACAAGCCGTGCTACAAGCTACACCACTCATATCTGGTTTCATGCTGCTTCCCTTCATTGTCACAAGCGCTTCAACCGGAATAGCCGGAGGTGTCATCATTCACCGGACTGGCCGCTTTCGCGAGTTGATTTGGGCGGGTACAATCTTGCTTTGTCTTGGGTTTGGACTGTTTGTCGCTTGTGATGCTTTCACCAGCAAAGCACAGGTCATTGGATGTCTAGTGATTGGGGGCATCGGCTCAGGGTTCCTCTTTGAGCCTCCACTCATCGCTATACAGAGCAGTAAGTTATCCAGATACTAATAACACTAAGATATTTGCTAATTGTACCGCTTCCTGTTGTAGATGTCCTGCAAAAGGATGTCGCCACTGCGACCTCGACGCTAAGCTTTATTCGGAACATGGCATTAACCTTTTCCGTCATCATCGCTGGTACGGTTTTTCAGAATTCAATGGACACTCAGGCGTCGCATCTCAGTGCTGCAGGGCTTCCGAAGGATGTATTGGTTCTTATGTCTGGCAAAAATGCAGCTGCGAATGTTGCACTGGGACACACTCTGGAGAACCCCGCGTGGAGGCTTGCTATCATGGAAAGCATATCTTGGGCAATTCGCAACATGTGGATTATGTACACAGCGATGGCTTTCGCGGGGGTGGTGGCAAGTATCTTTGTCAGTGCGTCACACCTATCAACTGATCATATCGAGACGGTGACTGGACTGGTAAAAGAGAAGAAAATCCCGAATGTGGAAAATGTATGAGGCTCCAGACCTGAAAATGGGAACGTTTGAGAAATACGTGTTTAATTAAGTAGTTGTGAAAGAGCATATTTAGCGGTATAGCCGGCACCGACGTGCGCTGCGTCGAGAAGCAAGTGGCATGCGGATCAACTCCGCCAGGATCAACATACGAGGCCAGGTACGTGGTGGTGGATGTACGCCGCTGTAATTCAAGTACCAGGCTGTCGATTGTCACATATAATATACTCTTGCCGACATCGTCGATATGACTCGCCTGTGGCGCGGTGTGGGATAACCACTCACTGTGTGTCGCAGGCCCCACCGGCTTTTCAACAGCGTGCAATACGAACCCAACGCAATAGCCACCCGTTTGAACTGCACAGGCACTTAGTTCAAAACTCCCCATGACGGAATACCTGGACCTCCTCTCCAATGACATTATCAGCTCCATGGACACAGGATCACGCTACGTGACCTCACTCGTCAACTACGACAACGGCGTAGGGTATAAGATATATGAATGGTATGTGTGTATATTGATAGCAATGATGATTCAGTCTAAGTGTGATCTCTCCGAGAATAGGGAGTGAAGCTCTGCCCTTAAAGTGGTTCCGCTTTGGCCACGTCCAAACTCTCCGTCATATGACCGTATATCGGTCCAACAGTGCAGGATACGGCTATAATTCCTGTGTGGAAACACTCATCAGACGCAACACCGTTGGACCTGTATCCAAATTAACTACCGACAATCGGAATTCTGTAGGCTCAATCAGCCAAACCCAGGGCATACGAAGGAACAATCATTCCACGACATGAACAAGGACAACAAACCATCGACATGCAACCCAGCAATTACAAAGCGGCTATACTCAACAAAACAAACTTACAAGCAATCCCACTAACAGCGTGACCCACGCAAAGAAACACACTGCCCTTGGCCAATGATAGCACTGAATGTCTCGCCTCCTACGCGTAACGCCACGGTGCCACAATCTACTTCTAACCCACTGATACACTAGGCAGATACACCAGGCGGAGAACCTGGAAACCCAACAAACTATAATTAACTACTAGTATCGTTCTTTGTTCTTTCCATCGATCATATTAACCGCCAGTCCCCCCACTCGACGCACCAGTTGCGTTTGAACATCATCCTCATTGCCAAAAGGAATCTCAGCCAAGATGAACTACACCGAGCTCCCACTCGTGGTTAAGGAATGGATCGCCGCACACCCATATCAAACAGCCTTGCACGTTGTTAATGGCGTCGTCATGTTTACACCAGCTGCTGCGATGGTGCCAATCCTCAACACTCTAGGCTTCACTTCTCTAGGACCTGCAGCCGGTACGCTATCCTATTACATCTCCCACATCTCTAAACTCTTTATCTCGTTCACAGCGATCTAGCAAAGAAAGGCATTCTGACACGATGGTTACAGGCTCAGCAGCCGCATCCACGATGAGCTACTTCGGTTCCGTTCCCGCTTCGGGCGTATACGCGACGGTGCAGAGTGCGGCGATGGGAGGATATGGAGCGGGGATTGCGGCGGGGGCGACGCAGGCCGGGGCTACTGTGACGAGCATGGTGGCATGGATTCTGGGAAGGAGATAGATGCATGGAAGGAAAAGGAAGAATACCACATGTAGTGATGCCTATGTCACAATCAAGGAGAACAATCTTGACATCTGCAAAGGGGCGGCTGGTGACTCTAGGGTGCTTTCGTAGAGCATGGGTATTAGTTAGGGCCGTCAGTTTACTCTTCCCTTGTTGTTTGTCCTCCTCGGACATGGAGATATTGAAGTGAATGGGAACTTGGGTCAACTCTCTTTATTTGACGTGTCTTGAACAAAGATTGTAGTATTAATTACTGGCTCGGACATGTAGGCAGATGATAGTAGAAAACAAAAGATAAAAAGCCCCCAATCACCAATTCCCCAGATTCCCGTACAGACACACCCATGCGTTGCAAACGCCTACTCGGCCGAGAAGGAAGAGAAAGAGGTGTGCGTTGCGAAACAGTAAATGCATGTGACCAACCAGCATGGTATGTATGTACCTCGGTCCAGGTGACCGCCAAGCGTGTGTTGCCATAAGAACAGCGACTAGGTATCCGTTTACCAAGGATATCAGATACCACCATTCACACGCGAGTCATCACAGATTCCTGTCCACTTTTTTGGTACCTCAATATAAGGCATACTTTCCTCATCGGCCCGACATCAAGAGATCGCGAACGCTTCATCTAGACCGAAGGCCAGATAACCAGGACCAACATCAAGGCTGAAATATGGCGACCACACTAACGCCTTCCGTGGTTGCCAACCCGCTCTCTGACTTCGAGGTAATCGGACACAATACATATCTGTACACCCCGGAATCTTACACCGCCTCATCACCGCTTATCCTCTTCTTCTCATGGATGTACGTATTCAGGGTCAAAGTGCATGTTGTGTTATAAAGTGTGTGCTACATAGTAGGACTACTGTTCTACACTAGTGACAGATACTGCGCTTTTGCTTTGTATCTTTTACCCTTTGAGTAGCAGTGTTAACTTTGGGTCGGCAGGGGAGCCGGACCAAAGCACATTGCAAAATACACGGTTGTCTATCGACGTCTATTCCCTAACGCTCGCATTGTGCTCGTTCGTAACTTTGTGCTCGACGCATTCAGTCGGGAATTTACATATCGGAGCCAGCAAAAGCCCGCTCGAGAAATAGTCCACGAACATATAAAGAGCGGCGGAGAGGTGCTAGTGCATCATTCGAGTAACGGTGGTGGCATTCAAGCCGTCGAATTCGCCAAAGGTTGGAAAACACAGTATGACGAGGTGTTGCCAATGCGGGCACAGATTGTAGATTCAGGACCGGGACGGGGCGATTGGAAGAGAAGTCACGCCGCCATCTCGCAGTCGCTACCGAAGTCGGGTTTCTGGAAAATGTTTGGATCGGCTGTCATTCACCTTGGTTTGGCGTTCATTTTCATATTCAACAAGTTGGCAATGCGTGGCAACGACAATATGATGGTTGCTATGTCCCAAGAGATGAATGACCCGGGGATCTTCAATTCCAGAACCCCGAGGGTCTATTTGTATAGCAAGGCGGATAGGATGGTCAAGTGGGAGGACGTGGAGGGGCATGCAGATGAGGCTGCAACGAAAGGGTGGGATGTGAAGAAGGTTCGATTTGAGACAAGTCCACATGTAGGACATATTTTGGAGGATGAAGGAAAGTACTGGGGCGCCATCGCCGATGCTTGGGAAAGTGGCTCATAGTCGAGCAGCAACAAGGGTCAAATAAATGTTCCAGATCAGACCGCAGCAGCTGAGAAAGATGATGCGGCGTTCGACTGGGCAGTATGTCGTGCTGAAGAAGTTGGCAATCGGCCAAATTTTGTATGAGTTCCAGATGATAGGAAACATTTCCTATGGCGTGCATCATTAGCTTGAGTGTAGACTCAATTTGTAGACGATAGATCTTACATTCTTCATGTCCGTGGCGATCTGAGCAGCATTTTTGCCCTTCATTATGCCCATCAATACCAGAAACATTGTGGTATTAAGTAGTGCACCCATGGTTATGCAGTCCGTGAACCATTTTCGAAATATATTCCACCAGTCCCGAACCCGGACCTCGTCTTCTTGCTTCTTGTTTGTTCCATCCTCCCTCGAAAACACTCCCTTTTCCTCATCGTCCAACGAAGCATCTTGCCTTTGCTTGACAACCTTCCATCCCGGAAACGTCCGCTCCAGCCAATTCTGCCAGTGGAAATTTACGGGCGCGGTGAGGGCGACAAGAGTTGCGAATTGGAAGAAGAGAACACGGTCGAAGACGAATGGTGTCTCGGTCTTCCATGCTCGCAACCGTTGTGCGATGATATTGGAGCAACAATCGATGCCGAGCGCCATCAAGCAAGTCGTTACGATGGGCGGGAGCTTCATCTCGGGCCCCTGATTCTGCGTGATTGTGTGGGAAGAGTCGAGGGATGTGGTGAACGTGTTGTTGTCGCTGCCACTGTCAATGCCGAGAAAAGGACAAAGACTGGGGCGGAGTAATAGCCTCGGCGCGCGCGCGGAATTCGAGGTAGACCGTCTCAGCGAGATTCACAGGATGATCTGGGTGGGTCAATCTAAGCACAGACCTGAGCAACAACAGCCTCGAGCATTCGAATTAGCGTGATGGATGGCGATGGTGGATGGAGTTGAGGGATGGATTATTTCCCATCGATGTCAGATCAGGTTCGAAACGCGTCGAATCGGAACGCGCCGCTACAGTAAACTGGTGCGCTCGGGTGGTCCTAAAATCACGTTTTTATCTACAGAGTATATATAGATGCCCAGCAAAGTCAATCAAGGGGGTGGCAAATTGCTACAAAAAACGTATGTACTGTGATAATTAGTTTCTGGGTGGCTGGTGTTGGATCTTGCCAGAATTCGCCTTGCACGTGACTCTAGGATATGTGGTGTTGACTCTACAATCGATGAGTATCGCTCTCAATCACCAATATCCATCAGCTGACTTGTAGTGCTTCTCAACATCATCACCACCCTCCTCTACCTTTTGCCATGTCTACAGTGTCGTACTCGTACTCTACAGAGCTAGTTTGAGTTCGTATTCGTTTACATAGTTCGCGTCTTTGCTCGACCGACGCAATCCATTGATCATCACATCGTCTGCCGTGCTCAGGTTCCTGTTTCTTCGCCTTTGTGCAAGTTTACCAATATCAGCATCACGACCCATGCCCTAGTCACGGCATTTCTTGCGACATTCAACTTCTACCAAGGTACAGTACACCAAGTTTGCTTCCGCCGTTGGTAAATCAGGGGGCCGCGTAATGAGCCTCACATCATGTTCAGAGATCCACACCATCGTCAAACAGTGTTTGCTATGTACCCACTCATGAATTACGACATGCCGCCCGTTCTGTCCGAAGATAGCAACGCCCCCGCACGCCACGAGGAGGTCATATGTAATGGAGGGCTAGTGGGCCAGCCAAACATGCATGACAAAAGCTTCGCCATCCAAACTCCCCAGGACCCGCGCTCTCCTCCGATTGACCAATGGTTTTCGGTACAAGACACGTCGACAAGTGCCCTTCATAAAACATCGTGACCTTACCCTTGTAGTGGCGCTTCTGTGGCGGTGGCGGTGGTACGGGTGGAGACACGCCTACAGGAACCAGAAACATGACTGGCACACCAACCGAAATTACAGGCTCAAAATCAATCGCGAGTGATGGTGGTGATACACAAGCTGCTATCACCGCTCAAGTCCAAACCGGCACGGGTATTGCACCCTCCATTTCAGGATACGCCAGCTCTGACACCGGCGTCGTTTTCCTTAATGCTCTTGCAGGCTATTGGAGCAAAGGTGTGAACACACCTTTACCGTGTGTTGATTGACATATATCCTGCCAACATAGGCGAAGGCTATGATCGCACTGAAGTCATTAATGCTGACCAAGATACGCTCGTCACCACTGTAGCTTCAACATGCAACACACTATTTTGGTCATCAATACTGTCGGACCCCACCTAACGGATTGGATCGAGGACGGCAACATCACCGTTGTCCTCTACAGATCCGTCCTTGGTCAATAGTCCGGAAACCATATTCTGGATGTCCCATATGGCGATGTTAACCTCAACGGCAAGCTCGTCTGCACGATCACAAAGAAAGAGTCGGATTACGATGTGTAGATCTGCAAAACAGCTGCGTATGACTTCACCGAGGGCAAATATATCGACTACAAATACTTCGACACTAAGAACGTTACTCTCCGTCACGAATCCGGGTCTCTCATACACGACTTTCGACTATGGGGAGCTCAGCATTCAGCCCAACACCACCATCCCCTCCGGTTCGGCAACATGCGTCCTCTCCACAGGTGGATTAGAAACAGTTCCAGGAATTTGAGGGTCCAGGAAACATTCATTGTACAAGTTCCTACAGGGGTTTCACTAAGTTGGGACAACAGTAGACGATTGAAGAGTATGTAAGCATTATTCTATCTGGCAAGTGGCATTGTGTGGTCTTGATCGAAGACCATTTTAGGCTTCTCGGTACGTATTTACCAATCTGCACCCGCGAGGTCCATGACGTCGATAATTGTTCAGATTCCAACTTCATTGAAGCACGGGCTGATTGACACTTGGTGTTGCATTTGCATCTACTGTGTAGAAACTTGCGCCAGTACCCTATCCCCACGAATCGCCAAGTGGTGTATCAAGTTTGTTTCTGGCATATGTCGCATATACCGTCCCTCGGATAAGTGCACAGACACATCACGGTCTTGGCGCTTCGTACATACAGTACTGACACCAAAATGCACGACGTTGTGTGTCATTTGATCAGAAGAAGGGTGTGTTGCGGCCTTGGTGCGTTTCGAACATCTCGAACGGTGAACGCAAAGTACATACGAACCGCTCAGGGGCTTGGCAGTGGGTATGTACATGTATGTACTAAACAATCACCTCGCTAGGGAATTTTACCCGCACTGCCTCTGCAGCTAGCATAGATAAGCTGGCGATCAATGTAGTGGGAACCCCTTGCAGTCAGCAAATTTCTCAAATAATTACCTACATGGTGTTGCCATGATGTTATTGAGCAGTTGAAACGTGGAGATCCTACATCATCACGTGAGCGGGTTTTGCTCGAATTTCGGGTCACGTGAACATTGTACGTACCTTCCAGGATACGTTCAGACCCGAGACTCTCCTACGAATCAAACCCTCGGATGATGTATGTATTGCACATACTGCGGTATCCGGGGTAAGTATTCCCCATACTGCGGTATCCGGCATAAGCATTGCACATACTGCGGTATCCGGGGTAAGTATTGCACATACTGCGGTATCCGGGGTAAGTATTGCACATACTGCGGGATCCGGCGTAAGTATTGTACAACATGCGCACTGCGGGGTTGTACGTCACATGCTTCAAAACAATATACTACTCTGTACCAATAACTCCGGTCCTGCAGTTAAGTAACATACAAATCTTAATACCTTGCATATGTAATTACCGTCAGTATCAGGCACTACCTGACACATGTCCTGCATCCTGTCCATGAACTCCCGAAGGTACTCAGGTAGTTAACCGTACGTATGTATAATTGACATGATTTCAATGAAATAAGGAAGGTAGAACGTCAATGCCAGCACAACAAAGGTACACGCAATTCCATGCAAAACTATCAAGGATCAAGTGTATTTTTATCATTGCATAGCAACATCCGAAGACAACCTTGGCAAACCCCCTGCTGCAATGCACGGACCATATACACTACTTACCCCGGATCCAAGGTACTCCCAGCCCCGCAAAATGTGTGAGCGAGGCCACGCACATTCCATGGATGTTGCCAATACCGCGGATAAATCTTGACCGAAGCTAACTATGAATGGATAAAGAGTGATATAACTTAGATTTGAGGACAGGAAGCCTCCCCCGCCATATCCATGTATACAGAATCCACGTCTCCTACAATCGTGGAAGCAACACGTCTAAAGATTGGCCTCTCAGGTCTCTTGGAAGATGTTCCACTGTTAGTACAGGCAAGAAATAGAAATCAAGATAGAGATGGAAGCTGTGCAACGAGAACGTACTTTGTATGGCGACAACATTGGTCTAGGTATGAATGACCCACTCCGAGTATGGTCCACAATTTAAAGGCCTTTAGACCTTGTCCAGAGAAACCTTAGGTTTGAGTCGACATGCTACTAGGTTCATTTATCAATTATTATTGGAGGAAACAACAATGTTTTCCCCACGCATGCTTGTCATGATCTAAGAAGCCTGGATGTGAAAGATCTGATATTTAAACCCTACGACTTTCCAACCTTTTGGACTCATTCAGAAATCAGACATGTTATCACTATCAAACCTCGAACTCGCGCTAGGCCTGGTTCTGACTGCCACGGGCTCTCTCGTCGCCGCTGGGCCTTGCGACCTCTATTCCTCGGGTGGCACTCCTTGTGTCGCTGCACATAGTACCACTCGCGCGTTGTACAGTGCCTTCAGTGGTTCACTCTACCAGGTGAAACGAGGATCCGACAACACCACGACCAGTATCGCGCCATTGTCTGCCGGAGGTGTCGCTAATGGCACTGCCCAAGACTCCTTCTGCACGGGAACGACATGTCTCATCACAATCATATACGATCAGTCTGGTCGTGGTAATCATCTGACTCAGGCTCCACCTGGCGGCTTCCAAGGCCCGGAAGCCAATGGCTACGACAGCCTGGCAAGCGCCACAGGCGCACCAGTCACACTGAACGGTCACAAGGCGTACGGTGTCTTCATCTCGCCTGGCACCGGCTACCGCAACGACAAAGTCAGCGGCACGGCTACAGGCGACGCGGCCGAAGGCATGTATGCTGTTCTTGATGGAACTCACTACAACGGTGGCTGCTGCTTCGACTACGGTAACGCCGAGACCAACAATCTCGACACAGGTAACGGCCACATGGAGGCCATCTACTTTGGTGACAGCACCACTTGGGGCACCGGAAGCGGCAGCGGTCCATGGCTCATGGCCGATCTCGAGAACGGCCTGTTCTCTGGAGTGAGCCCAGCGAATAATCCTGGCGACCCGTCCATTACCTCACGATTCTTCACTGCCATCGTTAAAGGGAAGCCAAATCAGTGGGCACTTCGCGGCGCCAACGCCGCATCCGGGTCACTTTCGACGTACTACAGCGGCGTGCGCCCAAACAAGACTGGCTACAACCCGATGAGCAAAGAGGGAGCTATCATTTTGGGCATTGGCGGCGACAATAGCGTCAGTGCCCAAGGGACCTTCTACGAGGGCGTCATGACCTCCGGTTATCCGACCGATGATACCGAGAACTCGGTGCAAGCTGACATCGTGGCCGCCAAATATGCCACGACATCTTTGACAAGTGGACCGGCCCTTACCGTCGGCTCCTCCATCTCACTCCGTGCCACCACGGCCGGGTACACAACACGCTACCTCGCACACACTGGCGCCACGGTCAACACCCAGGTCGTCTCGTCTTCCAGCACCACCGCCCTCAAACAGCAGGCCAGTTGGACAGTCCGCACTGGCCTTGGTAACAGCGCCTGTTATTCCTTCGAGTCAAAGGACACCCCCGGCAGCTACATACGGCACAACAATTTTGTGCTTGTACTCAACGCCAGCGACAGCAGCAAACAATTCAAAGAAGACGCCACGTTCTGCTCATCCGCCGGCATGAACGGCCAGGGCAATTCGATTCGAGCTTGGGGCTATCCCACCAAACATGTCCGCCACTATACGAACGTTTCCTACATCGCGACCAATGGCGGTCTCAACACATTTGACGCAGCCGCTTCGTATAACGACGACGTGAGCTGGGTAGCTAGCACGAGCTTCGCCTAGGTACTGGATTAGCTAGTATAGGGTGTCAGCGGGTATGTCAGTAATGAGCCGTCCAAGTTAAACGCACTAATTTCTCTAATTAATGAATGAAATATTGTTATCTTCTTGAATCTGCAAACAAAGTGCACTTAGCCGCGGCATCTGGTGGTTTAAGTCAGTGCTTACTTACTGGTACCCCTTGCCCGATGGAAGGGCATATGTTTCGGGAGGAAATACACATGGAGATAATTTACCCATCAAAACGACGGCACGGTAAGCCCGCTATATGTAGAGAACTTTCATCCAAAACATCTGTAGGTAGTTTATAAACGGACCAATACTGGCAGATACAACAGGGCTTAGCTGATAGAGCACTCTAGATATATCCTCTTTCCCTCTGATCAAATCGGATCAGATACCCAGTAGTTCCGTTTGGTACGATACTTTGGAGGCAGAAACGAGCTGGAAAGCAAAGTTCATATGATCAAGTGACTACCTAGATCTACGTAACAAAGGAGATCATATAGTGCTTGAAGGAGCGGAAGAAGGTCTATTTATAGATCCTAAGGATGATGCAAGCATGATCTAAATGATTATAAATAATTACGCATGCATCATCTAAGTGCTTATATATAATCGCGTAAGCACGCTTCTGCATGATCCCTAGATCATGTCAACACCCTTTCGGGTGATCCAAAGGATGGATTAGGTAAGCACCCAACGCTACAGATACTCATTGCCCCTGTCTCTCTCTCTCTCTCTCTCTCTCTCTCCCTTTGCGTTGAAGATTGGCTCAAGATTCTGACCGATTTTGATATCATTAGTAACACTCTCAATGAATAACGACTCTTCATAATCTCTTCCCAGATACCTATTTCCATGTCTTTCTCGACAAACACGGCCTGTTCGGGGTATCCGAGAAGGCTTCCTTGCCATCTTTTCCATCGATTTTCAACCCTCAGTGTGAGGTAATTGGAAGATGGACTCACTTATATCTAGGCTGATGAAAAAAAAATCGTGCAGCAGATAGATCCATCCATTCTCAGAGATGGGAATGGACCGATCGTTCCATGAGCCGTTCCATGGGGACTTGATACATTTACTCCACAGATCGTCCTGTAGTTACAGGGCCTGTTATTTAAGCCTAGATAATAGAAAGACATAGAGTAAGAGTAGCCTTTGACTGAATTGTCAGTTACTGTATGTACATGTCGTCGTATTAAACTTGTATAAATGCTTAAATTGGTGAAACGTCGTGGTGCATCGATCCCTGATCCATCGCATGTTAATATCTAGTTCCCATGGATCGATCAAGATTCCATCCATGCTCATCTCTGTATGAACATACATTATCCCCGGTTTCCTGGAGTTTAATTCTGCCTCGTTCGTTCAACCAGCGCCCTCCCTCTCGCTTTGCGACAACGAATAGATGCTGGCCAATAATTGTGTGAGCCGGCGGTGCTTGTGAATACAACTCCCGATAGAATCAGATTTGAGAACACGGGGCGTGGACTCAACCTGATGGAGCGATATACATACGTGCGAATAATAACCTCCGTCGCCGATCTTGGGCAGATTTTTTTTTCTTTCGCAAGAAAGTATAGTATACGATTTCGACACTTCGAAGACACTTGAAAGAGGTTGTCGCGTTTGTGAGCTCTCGGTATGCTGCCAAAGAGGAACGCTTGGCAAGCAAAACCTAGCTCTCGCCAAGCCAGCATATATTCGTATCGCTATAGATCGAGGTTCACGTAGAAGAGACGCGTGCCGTAATATCTGGGAGAAAGCATGTGAGATTTGGTGGATGACTATGATGGCGAGTCTGAGAAGCTTATTGAGTACTATCAGGGGTGATGGTAATACTACGTCCAGAGCCTAGAAGAACCTTTCTGCTCCGGTTATGCTGTCTTGTACACGATTTTCTCGATATCTGTCACGGGTAGATGCCTGTACCATTGGGTGGAAATTCAGTCCTTGGGAAACGCCCCCGAGTAGCCGGTCTTTGATAGATGGAAACGAAAATCCGTGACAGATTCAGGAAAAGGTATTCGAATATTCCTTCCATTTATTGCATCGATTTCCTGTCAGGGTGTTTTGTTTTATTTAGAACGTACCATCGGTGTGATATAGCTCACCCTTCTTTGTCCCTCCAACTAGAAATCCGTTGGCAAGATGCGAGAAGAAGCGCCGGGCTTCCATGTTTGCCACCCATGAGAAAACAAGTCTTAGAGTAGGTATGGTAGCTTTGTAGAGCTCATCGCTGATGTGAGACCACTTTCGTACGAGTAGGGTATGTATTTGATTGTCTTAGTCTCCTCGTAGAGCAAAGATCGGTTTCTCAATTGCAGAACTCTTGAAATGCGTCTTTAAGCATTAGACCTACAATAGTTAAGGGAGACTATTGCCGTTTAATTTGCTTCTTATAACGTTTGTCTATGCTTATATAGAAGCAGTTCTATTGAATAGCAGGAAATCAGAGCTAGAATTTAGCAGCACATGTTTTCTTCTTGTAGAGGCTTCTAGAGTAAGGTTTACATATCATAGAGGTAGGTTAGATAGTAATTCTCTCAATTGCGTTGTTTAATTAGATTAAAGCATTGTATTATCAATAATCACACGTGTCTCTATGGTCACTGCCGAATCGGTGGGGTTATATAACCAAATGTTCATGGCGGGCAGAGCAATACGGGAGAGGAAGGCCTCCCAGAACGAATGAGCGACTGTTCGACTCGCGTGGACGATGCTTTTGTTATTATCTGTGATAGTGATAGTGATAGTAGTAATGTGAGTTGAAGGATAGATCAAAAGTGCGAACACGTGTCAACGCACTGCTCTCCATGTTGAGTTCCATTTCAGTGAGTCGAGGACAGAAAGAGACGTTATTGGGAGGATATTGAAAAAGAGTTTGAACATCCGTGTAGCATATGAGTTTATCACTTTGGGCATTCATGGTCCTTACCTGCGCGGCCCTGCGTCCCCGAAGGATCGAGAGGTAACTACCTCGACTTTGCAGTAACTTCAACCTGCCCACATGTAGTCCTTACTGTTGACAAAGTAGTCGCATTACATACGGGTAAGTATTTAGGTATTTCGTAGCTCTTGCCCCTAAAATACGCTAGGTTTGTCGTCTTATTGACTGTTTTGCGCTCGACGTGCTAGAATTTAACCTTGCGACACTCCTTCTGCTACAGCAGCGCCAAATCGGCCTCTTACTAGCTAAAAATTGGCGACCCTATTGTTAAGAATCATGCAACGATTTCTATACTACTTTTTAGGCTATTGTTATTCATGTGGGTGGTAAAATGTGCATACCCTCCACAGAGGTTGGTACATGCATCGAGACATCCAAGCGATCGATATTGACCGCTTACGGCCTGGGCAACGTACAGATAAGAGTAGAATCAAGATTGCGAGCGTTGCGGTCATGCTGAAATTTCCACACAAAAAAGACTTCTCACGATATACTATTTATCATTGGCGCTAGCGTTTGCTGGATGAATGCCGTTGCTTGGTTCGCGTGTATCTATTCCGAATTGTATCATGTCGAATTAGTTCGTGTCAAGATATACCAGTGCGCCTGGCGTCTGAATTCAAATGTCTTCAAATTCAAACGTGACTGCCTAGGGACCATATGTTGCGCTGACAGAGGTATTGACAGGTTTTGATATATGCATGGAACATCAGGCTCATCTGATGAAGGGTATCCAGACCCGGGTACGCGCCTTATATGCTTTGTAATCGTTACCGAAGAACTGGATGAGATGCTTCTCTTCATCTAGAGTATCATTGTGAGTATATGGCGAACTATTTGGGCAGAGAAAGTCTTACGTTGTATCCGGTGATTGAAGAAATACCACAATGCACCGGCATAGCCAACAAAACTGACAGCATTGCCTAGAGCGACTTGAGTGCCCAAGCCCCACCAGAAGAAGCCGAAGTACGACGGGTGTCGGAGATAGGTATATAGGCCTGTGGTGACTAGTTCGTGGCCGTCGTTCTTTTCCGACTGCACTTGGTGGTTGAAGTTTGTGCCAGCCTGAGCCATGGCCAGACTACGTACAGCCTGACCAACCACAATCATCAGGATGCCAAGTGCAACTATCGGCGGTGGGTTGAGGCGGGCCTGCCACCCGGGGAGGAAGTATGAGGTGACGAGTGTCTCGATGAGAGCCACGGTATGCGCCTGTCTGTATCGGCTGCCATTGGTGAGCAGAAATGACGAGACGTAGGCGGTCGGCGTGTTGTATTCGGCCGTGGTGTAGAACTCGAGGAAGTGGAAGATGCAGAGTGTTCCAATGAAGAAGAACGGTCTCCACATACGGCTCTCATAGGAAACGAGTATGATGCTCGAGAGAAGGCCGAACACGACACCATTGCCCAGGAAGAAGGCTCGAAGCGCAATGCCCGAGAGCGAGCGGTCGCCGCCGGGGAAGAAGGCGCGTGAGAGGGCATCGAATCGGTTGCGGAGCTTCGCATCTGATGCGGGAGCGGTCTTCTCCTTTTCGGCCAGGGGGAAGACTGAGCGAGATGTCGTCGGTCGCGAAGACAGCGGGATGCCGTTCTGGGTGTCTGCCATGGTGGAGAATTTGCGGGAGAGGGCTGTCGGAGGATTTCACAGCTCACAGCATATTAGAGGAAGAAGAGAATGATAGGAAGAGTCCGATGGGCGTGGCGTGGAGACAGGGCGACAGAAGAATCAACAATAGTAACAATTCTCTTGGCGTCTTTTGGACAACAACAATTGCGTCGTTTACGGCGATGCGGCGATGCGCCAGGCGGCTAACCGTAGGCAGCTAACCGTAGGCGGCTAACCGTAGGCGGTTAACCTCAGACGACTAACCTCGGACGGCTTAGCGTAATCGAATATGCTATGCTCAGCATCATCAGTCGTCTCACATCTTGAACCCCTTCTTTCCTCAAGAACACCTCAGGATCCTTAAACACTTGCCTTCCTTTCTTCGCCTTTTTTTTTTCTAGACGCTTATTCTTTTTTTAGACCTCGCAATTTTAACAGACATGGCCCTCTCTGAGAACAAGCAAAAGATGCTCCGTGGGGAGCTCTATCACGCATTCACGCCGGACTTGATTGCGGATCGAGCTCGCTGCAAACACGCCTGCACGCGTTATAACAATGCAGGAGAGGTGTCCCGTAGACGATTGACCGAGTTGTGGCGCGAGTGAGTGCCACCTACGTCCTCGGGATCTCGTCGTCACTACCCCCATTCTCACAACTCGCAGCGTTGTGAATGACGACACACCTCTTCCTCCGCGGGCTGCCACAAGCGCTGAAGACGACAAACTTTTTGAGCAGGATCCATGGGTGGAGACTCCAGTCATGATTGACTATGGAACCAACGTTCGTCTCGGGAAAAACGTCTTCATTAATTTTCACGCCGTATTCCTCGACACCTGTCTCATAGCGATTGGCGCTCGCACTCTAGTTGGCCCAAACGTTTCGTTCTTCTCTGGAACACATCCTCTAGATCCAGTTGTTCGCAACGGGACGCAAGGGCCTGAATTGGGTAAGGAAATCCATATTGGAGAGGACTGTTGGATCGGGGGAAACGTCGTCATATTGCCCGGAGTAAACATTGGAAGAGGCAGCGTGGTCGGTGCTGGGAGTGTCGTCACAAAAGGTGTTCCGCCCTTTACGGTTGTGGCAGGAAATCCCGCCCGGATCCTTCGAAAGATCGAGACCGCCATGGACCCGCAGCAGCAAAGTGGTCCTGGAGGGAGGGGGTGGCCTAAAGACCACGTTCAAGGCGCTGAGATTCCGATGGCGAAGATGGCGGAGAGCAGCGAAGGCCTTGAAACACTGTTGGGGGAGAAGTGAATACTGACAGGAAGGCTCGATACCACGCATGTGCCTTGAGCACCGACCAAACAACCTGAGGCTCGATTTTTGAGCCTCTTGCTGTACGGAGTAGACTTTTTGCCACCCTTGTACGTACTCAACATTATGTATTGGGGGTATTATTCGGGCTTTCTTTCACCTATTCGGTTTCCTTGGCCCCTAAAGGTTCTCGCCATGAGCATGACCCCCTTTTAATCTCCCGTGACAACTCTATCATTCTCATCAACTCTCTGATCAGCCTCTTGGGATGTGATGAGCATCGTCGGGTCAGGCATTGCAGATGTTGCACACAATGTTGGTAAACACGGTATGTATGCCGTATGCCGTATGCCATATTTCATGGCTCATGCAATCAAATCCCGGTTGGCCACTCCGTGCCTGTGTTTGACCTTTTGGTCTCACTTCAGAATATCTCCTGTCCTCCGGTCCCACAATGCCCAGGGCCTAGGGCCACACACACTTTCTCTCCCCGCTTTGTTCATTGCAAATCCGGAGAGTCTAGCTACGCGACCAGTGGCACGGGCAACATGGAATGAAAAGACTGACTCGGCCGACTAACTATGTACATACTGTATTATGGCTTTTGGCCGTGACGCATTGATCCGGTAATACCTATTGCGGCGAATATTGTACAAGACAAAAATGGCCTGTCGCCATGCTATCTGGTCGATTGCTGTCTTGTTGTCTCGGTACGGTATCCACATGTCTATGTACTGTGTACAATTAATTCATCAATGTCGACCATATACAATGTACATGTACATTACATACTACATACTCTCTGCACGCAATATGTTTGCACACACTCGCTACTCAAGTACCGAAGCTCTGTCCAAACTGCGGCTTATGCGCGCGGTGGTTGGATACACGAAATAAAGCCGATGGCGTCTGAACGTCCGTTATTTTCCTGCATTGCCTCAGATTAAGCGTAGCCAAGACTTATCTTAGACGGGATCATCGCTCGCAAGCTTTGAGCTTAGACTACCGCTAATGCCGCACGAAACGACACGATACACTATCAAAACATCAATGTCCGATCCCAAAACAGCCAAACCATGTTTTGTACGGAATACCTCATGGTGGCCCTGGCAACTTGAGTCCACGTGTATGGGGAATCACATCGTCAATCACTCAGTCACCGTCTTGAGTCTGAGAGCTCAACTCCTGGAGCCTCTGAAGCATAACCTGTGACTACGGTCAACGATGCCGGTGAGGCCAAGAGGCAACTGCAACACGAGGAGAACTGCCAAGAGTCGCGAGTTGGTTTTTGAAGGTAATGCAACCAAGCGATTGGGTCGTTGCCTTTCACACACAGTTGGACCCATATGCAACAAGGCCAGCCATGGTGTCTGCACAGGCACCATCGAGAATCTACAAATACTCCACCTCTCTCCCAAGAAGTTAATTTCATCAGGCAGGTCCACATTCACTACTTTCTACTAATATCTTCTACTTCTATTCACACCTTTTCAATAACCATCCTTCTTTCATTTCTGACATTATAATCCTTTTTTCATACCACTTAATCAACTACCCGCTTTCAACATGAAGTACGCATTCATCACCTCTCTCCTCGTCTCGGCGGTCCTCGCCGTTCCCATGGCCCAACAGGGCGGGCGAACACAGGGCCAAGCCGGTGCTGGTGCCGTCGCCACTAACGGCCAAGCTGGTAAGTCTTCTTCACAAAACTTCATTACTTGAACTTTTGCTCACTCATACATTCAGGTGCTCAAGGACAGACTGGTGCTGCTGGTGCTCAAGGACAGACTGGTGCTGGTCGGACTGGTGCCACTGGTGCTACTGGTGCTCAAGGACAGACTGGTGCTGCTGGTGCTCAAGGACAGACTGGTGCTCAAGGGCAGACCGGTGCTCAAGGGCAGACTGGTGCTCAAGGGCAGACTGGTGCTGGTCGGACTGGACAGACTGGACAGACTGGACAGACTGGTCAAGGTCAGACTGGACAGACTGGTCAAGGTCAGACTGGACAGACTGGTCAAGGTCAGACTGGACAGACTGGTCAAGG
>MU005764.1:1328345-1378997 GCA_010093715.1 Pleomassaria siparia CBS 279.74 | reverse complement strand
GAGAGAGAGAGAGGGAGAGAGAGAGAGAGGGAGAGAGAGAGAGAGGGAGAGAGGGGAGGATTCTTAAGAAGAAGAGACACGTTTGGTCGACTTCACCGTCGGAGTTCCTATATAATATTATCGACAACCTCTTCGACGACCGATGAGACCAAGAATGTTTTCCCACATGCAGGGTTTGCCTGTTTACGTTGTTAGAAAGGCATTACAATATATCTATCGGCCCGAGGGAACTTACGAAGTATATACATACAATGTATGTACATAGCATGAACCCATATAACCAACCCATGGAGGGAGGCATCCTGGCCCGCTTCACACCATCTTCAATCTTCGGCTTTGATGTTTTCTACTCCTTGTAAATCGGGCTCTCGAATGTTCACCCTGCTGTTCCTGGCTGTTACAATATCTTGAATAGCCACTCAAGGGTGCGCTGCATACATAGTACAATAGTAGATTCTGCGAATGAATACGATAGTAGCAAGCGCCCTCGCGAAGAGTAGTATTGATAGTACGTTGCAGCAACTCCTCTAAATTCCGCATTCACGACTTTTCTCGTAATTAAATTAGTCTTCTGTTTTGTTCGGCGGGATTCTTCTTTGCTCATCTTCCATTTATCTTCTTCTATTATTCTCTACCCTTTGCCGTTCCTTTGTTTGCTACTACACATTTCCTCTTCTCAATCGCAAGCAGATTCCGTTCCGGTTTTATTTATTCTTGTTTTATTTATTTCCATCTTTTTTTGCCTGGTTGGGTGGGTCGGTCTGGTGGTGCATCTCTCGAATCTATTGTGATTTATCAATCATATTCAAGCTGCGTTTTTACTTGTACAAAAGGCCGGGCGTGGTTCAGGAACTAATTAACTAGTCCGTCGATACTTGCTTCCACTTGAGGGGATGGATGGATATCCTCGCGGTCATTTATATGAATTGGAGCGGATCGAAATAGATGTTTTCTACATGGCGACGCGTTCAAGCCGGAGGATTCCCGTCGCATAGTTCGATGATGGCATATAGTATTAGGGGGAAAGCATCTGCTAGACGCCCCCAGAAGTTAGAACAGCAACGAGCTTTTCGAGAGAGAGAGAGAGAGAGAGAGAGAAAAAAGAAAACCAGTCGGGAAACCACTGGCAAGCTCTAAAGACTAATTAGATCCCAAGGTAGTCCCAACACAACCTCCCAAGCACGGCTCTCCCATATACAAAATTCCGCAATACCCTATACACTTCCAACGACATGGAGAGCGTCATCAGAGTACGGATGGAAATTCTATGATTAAGCCTCTCTCGACTGACACATATTCAAACATCGGTTGATGGTCTTCTTCTACAATATCTACCCGGCCGCTACGTCGATGTGCGTTTCAGTTTTCTCCCAACCAAGTGTCGCAAAGTAATACGTGATTAATAGTTTGCTCGGGGCGAGGAGCTCCACGTGGAGGACAACATACCTATCTTGTGTGCACATCTCGAAGAGCACGTTTTTGCTGCCACTGTTGTTTCTTTCGCGTCTACTTGTATTGCAGAGAGCAGCACGCACAGACCACCCCAGTATAAATCTATGTAATTAAGCTCTCGCCTCATAGATATTCAACGCAACTGACATTCAAGCGCGACGCATGAGAAATTGAAGATATGATTTCAGCGTAGAGTTCTGCCAGAACCGTTCTTTTCGAAAGGGGCACATGTACGTGGCTATCTATGGTGGGAGACGAGGCAGTGTCTCTCACGGTACCGTGCGCCGAAGAGGCTGGCTGGCTAGGGCACGTGGCTGGGAAGTTCCTCACATGCAACATTACATATGCAGCCACCACCTATAGTATACCAATCGATGTAATTATCCAATGACAAAGGAGCTCAACAAGAGATAATCAGAAACTCTATATATATATATATGTATGTACACAAACATGGAGAAGCACACACACACACGTATTAATTAGTAATCAGTTAGGTCATGTGTCTGCTTTACACGTGCCCACAAACAATAAAAGTACATACATACATACATACATCAATAGATACATGTACATGTGTCAGCTTCATAGCCATTAAACACTTAATTAGCACACCATGTTAGTTTAATTAATCATCTGCCGTGGTGGTGGCCCGACCAGACACAAGCCTAATTAAATTAGTTAGTACATAGTACATACATACATACATAGTACATACATACATACGTTTGTAAATAAAGCCTACCCTAGCAAATGCCGCAGGCCATAAACTAACTAACTAACGTACTGTACATATGTATGTACATACATACTGTACGGCGTGCTTTGATAACTACCAACCATTTTCTTTATTAGTCTCTTACTAACACATGTATGTATGTATGTATGTATACATATGTACGGCCTAATTATCCCACCCAGCACCATGCATGCATGCATGCATGCATGGAAGGGTGCGGTGAAGAAAGTAGTCAAGTCGACGCACAAGCCTTCACCGCCTGAGAAGAAGCCAATGAGAATGATATGTAAGCGGACGACATATGTACACAGTTACGCTATTTATGTATGTACATGTACAGTATGTAGTGCCAAAGTGCATGTGACATGGACGGACGGTAGATATCAATGAATGTAGCTCGAGCTGCTGGGGTCAATTGATTGATCGATCGATTGATTGATTCCTTATCCACGTGTGTCACATGAGTGGACGCGCTTGTTGGGACTTTGCCTCATGTGGGCCATTGAGTCTTGACGTCACACCCTATTAGGGGGGGGGGGTGGGGCTTTTGTACATACTAATAATTTCGTTGTACATTCTTCAAGATCCCGTCCCGTTGGAGTTGGCTATGAAATGTACATACCACCAAGACAGCAGAGCAGGACAATACGCCGCAGTGGCTGTGCAAACAATTCGTGCCTCTTTGTTTTCGTTGAGAAGCTCATGACGATGATGGTGAAGAAGAAGAAGAAGACATCACATCATACCCAAAACATCCCAACCAACCATGTTGACTTCAATCTCGATTTGAATTGATTTTATCTAATCCTACAATCCCCATCCCAAACATAATTCCGTCCAATGCTATCCCATCCAATGCTATCCTATCCAAAAGACCCATTGACAGAAGATAAAAAAAAAGCAACGATGAGCCTGGTTTTGATCTATACGTCGAGTCCATGCAAGACAAGAATAGTATTGCGCATGAGGGAGAAGAAAGTGAAAGTAAGGGTGGATTTTGAAGAGAACAGATGCTGCTGCTGGTGGAAAGGCATGCGCACGAATGAACTGAATAGAGCAGAAAGAAAAGAAGAAGAAGAATATAGGGATATGGATATCGAGTAAGTGGAAAATGAGCAAGGGAATAAAAAACGGAGGTAAAATGGCGCACGCAAAAGCGCCCAAAAGGAGGCAGTAGAAGGTCATGGAAACACCATTCCCCATCCGGAATATGGCCTTTCTTCATTTTGTTCGGTCCTTTGGTCCCTTCACTCCGTCCGTTCCTGCTGAAGTGGTAAAATAAGACAACTTATAGTCAAGCGACCAGTGGTGATACAAAAGTCCAGCCATTGGTCCTTCGTTATGGCCAAAAGGTGCTGGTGCTTGTCGAGACTTGGCAGTAGGAGCCTGTATATTCCCCTTGAGGGACGAGTTGTTGTAGGCTCCTTAATAGCGATCACCTAATGGGTCGATCCACCTCTTCATCGAACTCGCCATCTTCGATCCTCATCTTGATTCCACCCTCAACGGTGATGCCCTTCTGAACCCACTCAATCTGCTCGATATCCGCGAGACTCTTGCGCCCGCGTGAGACTTTCTTCAGCAGCCCCTCCACACACTGTCTCGCGCCTTCCCACTCCTTGCCCTTTTCAGGATCCCACTCGCCATCCTGGTCCCCGAACTTGACCCACATCCAGTCGCATCTAGCGATTCGGTGAGCGGCCCTGCTACGTGATGCCGCCTTCCCAGGAGGAGGATCAAACGGCAAACGGCCTTCCATGAGTGCATAGAGTAGAACACCAAGTGCCCATGCGTCAGTTGAGCGACCGTCATATGGCTGGCCAAGTAGAATTTCTGGAGCAGCATAGTCTTCACTGCCACATCGCGTGGTCAAAAGAGGGGACTGAGGTGGAGCAGGAACACGACGTGAGAGCCCAAGATCCGTGAGTGTCGCAATGGAGTACGGATGTGATTGCGGCTGTTTCAACAATGGGACTGTAGCGATGGGAATGTTAAGCAGTACATCTGTCAGAGTTAGTGTGATGCCGCACTGGGAAGACTGACCAGACTAAAATGGGTAAATATACTTTCGAGCTTGATATCACGATGGACAATTAGTCGGTTGTGGAGATGATGCGTTGCGTTGACCATTTCGGCAAATATACGCTGGACGAGATGTACTCCAAGAACCTCCCGATGGGCACTGGCTACGTCAAACAGATCACCACCAGGACAGTAGGTCAAGACGATCAGAGCCTGGGCTTCGTCGTGGTCAAAGGCTCGCAGATGCACGAGGGACGGATGTGAGACGGATCGGAGCATTTCGACTTCTCGCTTGAGGCTTAGTTCTACCCGTTCTTCGTCGGCGCCACCAGCCGGGCCGTGCTCAACAACCTTAATGGCTACCAGTTTGCGGGGATCGAGGATGGTCTCATCAAGTGGGTCTTTTGCTGCAATCTTCTCGCTTGTCGCCAGATAAACTTTGCTAAAGGCGCCTCGACCCAACTCGCGGACAGGTCGCCAGAGCTTCTTGTTCTTCTGTGCGCCATGCCTCACTGCAATGTATTCGATCTTGTCGTCGACTTCTTCCTCCTCACTCTCCGTCACACTCCGGTTGCTCGCAGGAGGGGTCGGGAAGCCAGACAGGACCGTGGCGGCAATGAGACCCCGCTGCGCTGCAAGGTACTCTTCGCGCATGAGATGGGGCTCATGGCCTGTGTGGCCTATGTATGCCCCCACTTGCTCGGGAGCAGTCATGCTGGAGATTGTGACATGTCGTGCGCGGATGTTGTGCAATGCTTCGGGCACAAAGTCGCTGATACTCCTGTTCCTGTTGTGGCTCGCCTCGTTCTTGTGTAGTAAGCCTGCGGCGGCGGCTTCCACGGCCGCCGTCTTTAACCTCTGGTAACCCTTTTTCTTCTGCGACGGTGATGGGGATAGGGTTCCGTTACTGAACATGACGAACGAGTCGTCCCGAGACGCATTAGACGCACCCCGCGAGCGAGTCCTCAACAACATGCCAGCCCGTGCCCAAGGGCCGGGAGAATCGCTCATGACCAATGGAGAGGGCAATGGAGTGAGATCCGTAAGGGCATTCAATGCAGGAGAGGAGAGCGCAGAGCCGGGTGATAGAGAGCCCGTCATGCTTGTCGCAGACAAGGTACTCCTCAGATATCCCTCCTGGATTGTGATGGGCGCCGTGGCCGAGTGCCGCAGCACGTCTTCTGGATTGCCCGCCACGTTGGAATATGGAGGCAGATCGGTTTGGAGATGTAGGCCGGTGGACGAGGGCGTACGAACGTGGTAAACGGGGAGCGGGAGCGTGAAGGGCACGTCTTGGGCAAACGGCGGCCGCTGCGCGTCTAGGTGGTGGTGTGCACTAGGGACCACCGTGGGTGCGTCAGAGGGGGCATCCGCTGTACTCGTCGATGTAGATTCGATCTGCGGCGTGGACTCGGAGTCGTCTGGGGCGGAGGATGGGAAGCAGCCCTCGGTGGAGGGAGGTTTGGACTCCTCCATGGAACTGATGGTATGCTGCGGGACTCTGGTGTCTCGTTCGCTTGCCATCTGATGCGGGTGGGTGCACATGCCATCTAGCGATCTGCTCTCCTCAATTGCTTTGGGTAAGCCTCAAAAGCCGGCGGGCGTTGGCGGGGGAGTAGCGCGAGCTGCTAACGACTTGGCAATAGCGACATGGTACTATTCGATACCCTTGGCGTGTATTTGTTTTCAACATTGGGCAAATAGACCATCTACTAGGCCTTTTTGGCAAACGCCTTTTTGGTTGCCGAACTCCCTCTAGCCTATAAGAGGACCATTTCTGGGCACGACGTGGGGTATCACTCATCTCACAGGCATGGGAGAATCAATCACACAGGGTACCAGGTACTAATAAGCTCATTGCCATTCATCGACTTTTGATCCACTATACATGAGCCGTTTGCTGATTGCAGGGCTCAACGCCAAGTATGCCGACATCTACGCTGCACTGAGAAGGGGAGAAGAGATTCGACACCGCCATGGTGAAGAGATTAATGAACCTTGTGTCATGCATCCCAGAAACAACCGTTGTCGCTTTTTTGAGAAAGAGAGAAAAAAAATCCCATCCGGGTGGAAGGATCAAGAGTCGGAAATAGTCTCCCAATATAAGCAACCTGATGTGGATTGTTGCAAGAAACAAAGAAAGAAAATACCGTCCGGGTGGACGGATTAAAAGTCGAAAGTAGTCCCGATATGCGCAACCTGATGTGGGATGTTGCAAGAAAGAAAGGAAGCAAGAGAGAGAGAGAGAGAGGGAGAGAGAGAGAGAGAGAGATAGAAGACGCCGTGAGATCCAGAACGAGAGAACAAGAGAGCCGTGACCATTGCGTGGTCCTTTGCAAGTGCGGCCTGCTGTCCGATCCCGGGAGTCAACTCGTGTATCTAAACACGATACTATACAAACCTCCTTGTATTACGTAGCCAGACGAGGACAGCACAATCAGCATGATGCCCCATCCTCGTCCCTACTCCTAGACCTAGTTCTACCCTACTGGGAATGGTCATTGTAGCTGTAGTTCTGCCCTGGTGGGGCCGGAGGAGGAAATCCGGAGCTAAAGTAATTTACGCGGCCATTACCGCCACCACCGCTGCCAAAGTGTACAATACCGGTGCTGTATGGACTAACTGGCAAAAAGGGGTTCTGGGTTTCCCTGGTATTTTCGCGGCCTTGGTTCTGTCCTTGACCATGGTTCCGTCCTTGGCCATTGCCGGTTCCAGGTCGGATCTGTCCACCATTGTTTCGGGACTCTTGAACCGAAGGGAATCTTGTATGAATTTCTCCACTTGATTCATTAGGAGAGTTGAAGTAGCTGGCAAGGGATGGCTGAGATTGAGGAGGAGGTGGAAACTTTCTGAAAGGATTTGGGGCTGTATCCGACTTGGTATCCATGGACTGCTCAAGATCGGAGATGGACTTGATCAACCCCGCGATACATTCCCGCATCGCACTCATTTCCTTGGATTGTTCGGCCAGAGGTCCAACAATGTCGTTCTTGATGAAGTCTAGGAGATTGTCCAGCTTCGACTCGAGGGTCTTGTTGTGGTCGCGGGCTTGATTGACATCGGCGTTGATCGTTTCCGAATGTTTTTTGATTTCTTTGAAGCGGTCATTCAGATAGCCTATGAGATCCTCGTGCCTGTTGTTCACGGCCCCGAGGATGTCGTGGTTGCACATGGTGATATGGTCGTGGAGTGTTTTGCCCGACACATCGATGTGTTCGTTCAACATGTCGAAACCTTGAGCCAAAAGCGGCGGCAGTGGTGGCGGTTCCAGCATCATCGGATGAGGCAAATGTTCTTGGTAAGGAGCCTGTTGAGCGGGCGAATGATGGTCAGGGTGCTGCTGCTGACCGGGCATCTTGTGCAGGGGACTCGGTACGGCGCTGGGGCAGGTGGCGAAGAAGTTGTGGTTGAAGCCGAAGTTGGATGGACTGACGCCGTTGAGCATATCGGTGAGGCCGGTGAGTTTCGACGAAGATACCTCTGGCTGAAGGTAGCCGCTGCCTCCATTGTTGCCCTTGGCTCCACCTTGGTCGTTTCCGCCAGTATATCCCTTCTCTATAGCGTAGCCGTAACCGTGGCAGTTTCCCTCAGCACGGCCAGAAGCCTCATGATTACCAGTGACCTGGGACTCGTGATGTCCATCAGTCGCCGGACCTGGTTTGTGGCTTCTGCAGGGCGAGCGTGCTTCTTCGGCCGTCGCGTTGATCATCCTAGAAAGCTCGTAGCTTGAGTTGGCTTTGTTCGCAGAGCCTTGGAGCAGGAGTTTAATTTTGTCTCGTTCGGAACTGTCGTATTGGCGGTGGTGGTCGTGTTCGTGGTCGTGTTGGTGGTGTGGAGTGGAGACGGTTGAGGGGTTGACTGGCAAAGTGAAGAGCATGCGGTTGTAATCGGTCTGGTGAGTGAGTGAGTCAGCAAACGACCGGTGAGAGAGAAGAAGAAGAAGAAGAAGAAGAAGAAGAAGAAGAAGAAGAAGAAGAAGAAGAAAGAAACAAAAGGACCCAATAAAAAGCAGATGAAGAATGCAAAGTAAAACAGGCGGTAAAGTGAAAGCAGAAGATATGAGATGCGGTGAGGTAAGCGAAAATTCGACATCCGGACCTCGGTCCAAGATGGAAAGAACGAACGACCCTAGAAATTATCTGTGAGAGCGACGTGTAATAAGTAGACCGAGAGGAGGACAGCGGGGGAGCTTACATTGTGCGATGGACGACCACCATCTTCGTCACGGAATAGTCGATCAGAATATGAGGATGGCGAGTAAAAGGTGGGCAAAAGTACCTGACCAGCGAGGCGCTCGTCCTTGTCGTCCTTCTCATACTCCATGGGCGTACTGTGCTTCTTCTTCTTCTTCTTCTTCTTCTCCTCCTCCTCCTCTTTCTTCTTCTCGGCTTCGTATTCGGCTTCGTATTCGGCTTCGTATTCGCCTTCATACTCGTCTTCATACTCGTCTTCATAATCGCCAGAATGCTCAAACTGAGCATGAGCCGACAAGATTGGGTTGCCACCAATCAACTCGAGGTACTCGGCGACATTGTACGGTCGGAACTTCTTAGGTTCTTCGCCGCCGCCGGATGGAATGGGCCCTGCAGTGGTAGAGAAGTTGGGTGCATGGACCAATGTCTTCTTCCCATCTACAAACAAAAGTGGCTGGTCATCTACATTCTGGTCCCTAGAACGAAGAGCTGGATGGACTAGAGTGTCATCAGAGTCGCCTCTGCCCACCGGGGGAGTGTCCTTCTGCGGAGGGGTCGGTGGATTGTTCAAGTTGGACAGACTACGGCCTGATCTATCAGGCACATCGATTCCCATCCACTGAACACCTATAACCGGCGATTGCGGTTTCGTGCTCTGTGTGGATGCTCGCGGCATATTCTGCGTCGATCCACCATAGTTCCTGCTGTGGCTGTATACCTTGGCTGGCAATGACTTGGACGTGTCCGAGCGCGGAGTCTTGAATGGGTGAGGCCGGGGAGAATGATGCCGCTTGGCAATCGGGCTGGTACCAAGCAACTGTGCTGCCTTCTTGGACATTGACGGCATGGGCTCGATAGGGCTCGCCACATTGCCAGAAGACATGAAGCTGGACATGCTTATACTAGGCACGTTTATTCCAAACAGCTTCTTCCTCGGGCTCTTCATCGACTCCACCAACTTCTTCTTCTTCTTCTGCGCTCCCTTGGAGGACAGATCATGCGTTGTTATCACGACTTCGTCTGCAGAACCGATCCTGTTAGTTTTGTGGGTACTATATCTAGACACCTCATCTCACCTGATTTGGGAGTTGACGTCGACGTCTGGCGCAACATCCTGTATATCCTCTCTTCTGCACGTTCCTCAATGTCTGCCCTCGGGGTCTTCTCGTCAGGCCGGCGACTTGACTTCGGGATGAGGTGGCTCTGCTCTTCCTGCGCTTCGACTTGCACCCTCAACATGCTCTCACTGTCGTCCAGACGGTAACTTGACTTGCCGCTTCGGTGGCTCTTGTTTGAGTGCCTCGATCGGCTAGTCGAGTCATGGCGGCTTGAGGTAGAGGAGGATGCGTGCCCGTCCAACTTCCGGGGCGACATGCTGCCAATGAATTGGCCAAAAGACGACATGGCTGACATCTTACTGAGGTGCTTGTCCTTGTTTACACGCGATTCGGTCTGTGGCGGGCGCGAATCATCGCCTACATTCGGCAGTGGTGACGCTACTGGTGCTGTGTTTGCTGGATGCTGTGCTTGTTGCTCAGAGGCCTTGCGGGCCTCTTCTCGCCGTGCTCTCGCAGCAATAGCGAACGCGTTTGGACCGGGTACGATTCGATGATTTGGGACAGTGTTTGGAACGGTGATTGGGGGCGGTCGCCTTCTTTGCTCTTCTATGGGCGACATGAAGGACAAATCTTTGCTTGGAGACATCTCGCCCGTAAACCGGCGAGACCCAAGTATTGCAAGAGGCCTTGTCGTATTGCTTTGTCTGCGAGTGTGTGAGAGATGTTCAGGCTGGCAAGCGTATATACATGTACTTGCCGGTGGTTTTTTGTTGGCATACACCCGCGTGAGCGTTACTGAGCGACCAACGATACGGCCTTGCCGTAAAACAACAGGGCACGATAGGCGGGTTGCGGCACGATTTATGCCAATGCCAACAAAGGTAAAATGGGAACGCGTTTGGGTAAATGGCGTTGAGGGTCAAGGTCAAGTGGAGGGCGGAGGAGGAGGACAACAGACGGAGAGGTTCGCGTAAACGCTTCCCGGGCAACGGCGGCGGCGGAGGAAATCTCTTCCATGCTGGCAAAGGTGCGGACGCAAGTGAGAGAGGTGAAGGTGAGTCGACATTCGCTGGTGGTGATCATCATCAAAGTAAGAAATCCCTGCGCCCCCCCTTGATATTCGGCAACACCTTCTGGTATGCCAGCAAACAACCCGTCTACCTTGGGCACGAATATGGATTTGGGACACAGGTACTGTACTCACCATGTAACTTGCAAGACACCGAAACTCAAATTGGAAAGTTGAATTGAAAAAGTGCAGATGGCCAATTCATAGCTTGAAAGAAAACATCGCTACCCAAGCGCCGGCAATATACAACGCAAAGGTATCCCTAAGAGCACACACATCTCAGAAAGATGATTCAAGAATATATGCACCGTTCATCTGCTCCAGATTGCCCCTCTTCCCACTTAAAGTACGATGCAGCTGGGCTTCTTCTTCTTTTCCTTTTTTACCTGTGGGGGCTCAAGCGCTGCCACGATCGCCTGGTCAAGTATTAGTACTCGTTATTATTTCCAATATAGGCACATCATGGGCCTACCTCATCAAAGACGTCCTTGAGCTTGTATTGTGTCAGGGCCGAACATTCCACGTATTTGACTGCCCCAAGTTCTTTGGCCATCCGTTCTCCATCCTCGCGTTTAACAGGCGACATTCGCTGCTTGGCAAGCTTCTCCTTGACTGCTTGATCTTCTCTAAGATCCACCTGCGTTCCGACAATCAGGCACGGTACACCCGGACAGTGGTGGTGTACCTCGGGAAACCACTTCTCGCGGACGTTTTCAAACGAAGCCGGGGAGGTTACGGAGAAGCACACGAGGAAGACGTCCGTTTGCGGGTAGGATAATGGTCGGAGTCGGTCGTAATCTTCCTGTCCAGCGGTATCAAAGAGACCTAGTGTGTATGGCTCATCCCCGATCCTAGTTCGACCACAGTCAATACACTTCCTCTTGATATCTACTAGTTGTGGCCGCAGATGCATTCCGACTCCGCGTTCTCCTTGTTCCAACATACGAAAGGGGTTGATGGCGAGGGTTCTTACATGACGGTGACCGCATAGTTGTCGAAAACTGTGGGAACGTATTCCGAAGGGAATTTGTTTGTCGTGTAACTTATAAGGAGACAGGTTTTGCCAACCGCACCGTCACCTACCACGACGCACCTAAATAGCGTCAGCCAGTGTCCGTCGCTTGAATTTTGTGTTGGTCATGATTGAGAAGCAGCGATATGCTTGCTTCGTTCTGCCTTTACATACTTGATTGTAGCGACCACCATATTGAATATGTATTGAGATTTACGGGAGCTATGCTTGGAAGGGCGAGTACTGGTTCAATCGAGATGTAGGTTCAGGAGGGCGTACGACTGGGCGCGAAAGGGCTAAGATATAGGATAGTTGGGCAAAGAATACGGCAGACTGGAGCTGTGAAGTCTGATATCCAAAGCAGAGATTCCAAAGTGAAGGGTAGAGGTGGTGCCTGATGGACAGCACGTCAGTACTCTTCAATCGTCGTGGCAGCGCCTCTGTGGCGTTTGCGACAAGATTTCTCATACCTATGAGTCCTACTCGGAAATGGCCGTGGCGCGTGCTTGGTGGACTCGTTCTGCTTGAAACTCGCAGTGTCAGAAACTCGAGGTTTCAAAGCGGCCGGCGAGGGCGTACAATGGACCGATGGGTGGCTGGTAGGAACTCGAGGCGAGACTGCGAGAACAGAGGCAGCTACGGGGGGACAGCGTCGGCGGGACCAGGAGAAGACTTGTGTTATCGAGCGAGGGCGAAGTGAAGGGTGCAGGTAGACGGGGTGTGAGAAGGTCGAAGGTGCAGACGGCGGGCCCAGTTGAGCTAGCACAGACATTGAAAACCACGCTAGGTGGGGGACGCTAGTGGGAGTTGGGGTTGATTAACACGCCCAGATGGTTAATTAATGAAAGGCTGCACCAAAAGATCCGCGTTTGCGAGCCTGAGCTGCTCTTGTCGGCGCACTGATGAATAATCATTCAATGTCATGTTCCTATTTGTAACTCGAGCCTGGGGTCAAAGTGTCGTCGTTTGGAATTGATCCTATTGTCGAATTAATGTCGGCTTCATCTTTCAACCTTCAAATGTACATTTGTTACTTACTCTGCCCACGACGAGATTGATCTTTGCACGTTAATAATTAAAAGCACTTGTACTAACACTGTCAAACACTCTAGATGAATTATATTATATAAGATAGTTATACAGAGTAAGATGTAGTCTTTCGTGGGGTTTGCTCAGGATACCTGTGCATTCATATTATAAATATTCCACTCGATAACTACAAGCAGCCCTATCTTGTCATAATACCCGTGCATCAAACGCCAACTCTAGGGCTGATGAGAAAGAGACACATTGCATTGGGAGACAATGCGTGGCTTGCAGAAGCGCTACCTGGGATGTTTGTGTGTAACCATCTCATGTACGCGTAGGCTGCGGGGCAGTGTGTGCAAATAAGAAGCTGAGCACTGCGTCGTATCGTGTTCCAATGTCCCAATATGGACTGTCATCTCGAATCCTACTTTCTGGTAGATACGTGTGCAATTAGTGACCCAAGTTTGATAATATCAGTGAGCGAACATCGCACACTACAAGGCTGCCACTCGACTGTGGTGTACCGTGGTGTACCGTGGTGTACCGTGGAGTTCAATGACCGCCGCTACGTCATACAACATCGAAGAGAGGGGGCGGTTTAAAGTTCAGTGTAAAACGGTTCCTGGATGAATTTTATCTGATCTCTATCCTAGCTGCTTCATGTGGCCCGTGCGACGGAAGATATCGGGCCGTACCTTGTTGGCACGTGTCTGGTCAGCACATCTAGCTGCACTTGGCTCGCCAGTGTCTCCTCGAGCATCGTATCACTCATCACTCATCCATCAACTTACAACAACCAATGGTAACAACATCCAGATAGATTAGAGCGTCAATTGCGTCTTGACCGTGTCATCATGGACGATCTGGACGACGAGCTAGACCTGCTCTACCACAAAGGCGTGGAACCCGACGTCTACTATCGATGCCCGACCCTGGAGGTAAAGATTACATCTTCTGTTCAAGAAATTTGGCTAATGAAAGAAAGCGATAGTCGCTTGATGGTGCACTTCGAAATGAGATTGAAAAGAATGCCGCCACTCTGATACCAACAGAAATAGTCACAGAGTTCGTATTTGGGGTCACATCAACCATCACGCTTTCCGTCGCACAACAGCCGAATCTAGAAGCCCTGATTCAGCCTGCCGATTTCCCTCAGAGCATCACCGTTGAAATAGCTCTTTGCCGTGGTATGTAGCCTCTAGCTCTTGCCGACTAATCTTGAAAATGCATGGCGACTGAACTCCCCCCAGATATTGATGAAAAATGCAGACTGAAGACGCAGAGAGCAATTTCCCGGTATTCTCAAGCCAAGACCTATGGTTTTTGATGCGTAACTCATGTCGTTTGCAGGTGTTTCATAGAAACAATCCAAGGAATTGATGGATTTAAGTATTCGGAGCGTCAGGTATGGAATAAAGACGGCGGGGAGGGCACCCGATTCAAGTACGTGTGTGTAGACTCTTTCCAAAATCGCTATCGAAAAAGCAATGTCAAGCAAGAGAAGGCAAAGAGAGAGAATGGAGAAGAAGAAGAAGAAGAAGCAGAGGGTAAGAAGAGAGGGAAAGGTGCACTCGCGACTTACGACTGCGGAGGTGCCATTCACGTTAGATTTTCGACCAAACGAGACGCTGTCAACGTTGTGTATAAGCACAATCTGATTCATCGAGATGTAGAGAGCCGACCAGCAACCGAAGAGAGCGGTGATAGGTGAGTCCCAAGTCAGGTTTTCCTATCGTTGAAACCCCGCCCTCTGACCCTTACTATGTCGTGCTTATCCCTGTGTGACCTTTCTACTAATTATTTGAAACAGCGAGCTACCGACTATGCCAACAGAAAAGGAAATTGGTACCTCAAACGGCAAACCGAACAAGAGGAAGAGGAGCAAGAAGAATGGAGTCGAATCGGATAACGGGTTGAACGACCTGGATCTTGATACGTCAACGTCGTCCAAACCAGCAAACAAAACCACACCGAAAAACAAGACGAAGAAGAATGCTACACCATCGCCCCCAGAAGCAACACAAGGGTCAGCAAAGAAGAAGAATAAAGGGAAGCAAGCTCAATCGCCGTCGAACTCACAACTGGAGGCTTCAGTGCATGATCCAACCCCTCTGCCACCGCCACCGCCGAAATTGGCCAAGGGGAAAGCATGTTTGAGATGCAGAGAGAAGAGGATCAAGTGCAATGAAGCAAAGCCCACATGCAACCAATGTCAAAGAGGTCTATGGGTGTGTCAGTACAAAACAGTTGCACCGCGCAAACGCTCCAAAAATGGATGTATCAACTGTCGTCAGCGCAAACGAAAGTGTACCGAGGAACATCCTTCGTGTGCATACTGCTTAAAGGTTGATGATGATTGCGAGTATGTCGAAGAACATGAATAAAAGACCTATACTATGGTATGACTCAAGCTCTCGAACCCCAGGAAACCTGATAGCCCAGTGTTCCAACCACGGTCTCCGTGCGCTCTCTATATAATAAAGTGTGCGGTCAAATATAGTAGCATTCTGCCTTAGCACCAATGTATCAGTTTCCTTTCCCTTCAAACTGCGCTTCTCTGCGTCAGCATACGTCCAATTAAACCCTAATGGGATCTTTCAATATATATCGACTCCACACTGGAGCCTCCGAGCCTGGGGGTTGGATTGGCGTGCCCACATCCCACGCACGATTCCCACTTGTTCATATTCCCACATTAAAAACGCTCTACGCTACCGGGGCAAGTATTTCGTCGCAAAGGATACCACCACTCGTGACAGGTCTTGTGCGCGCTCTCATTCGACGAGTGGCGAGACGACCCTTGTCAACGGAATGATATCCTGGAGGACCGGGCCGCCACAACTCAAGAGCCATACGAGGTGGCTCTTCGCTTCATTAACACGATCTAGTGAGCAATATATTCCAGGCACAGAAATGATGTCGGGGCGTGACAATACTGAATGGTAAAGAGATTCCAAGGCATGGCCAAGGTAGTAATTATTCGGCATAATTATCAACGGTCAGTAGCGCTCCGAGACACAACGCGATCAGATCAACGTATGTGGTACTTAAGTCGATGGTGACCCAGCGAGTGTTGAATGACATTTGCGATTGTGCTCATCTTGAAGCCTTGTATTGATACTCCGTCGACATGCGCGGGTACATTCTTCCTCTGTTGATTACGGCCGTGCTCCCAAGAGCTTCTGGTATGTTGAGCAAAGACATGATCGTATGCAGGTATTGCAGTCATTGATTACTTTCAGCTCTTCCAGCCGAAGGCCCAACATCAGAGCGGGCAGCCACCGACTGGGACAGTGCTTACACCAAAGCTACCGCTGCACTGGCTAAGCTCTCTATCGGCGATAAAGTAGGCATCGTTTCCGGAACTGGATGGATGGCAGGCAATTGCGTCGGAAACACCAAAGCTGCTGGCTCAATCGGATACCCTTCGCTCTGTCTTCAAGATGGTCCTCTCGGCGTACGCTACATCAATGGAGTGACTGCCTTCTCCGCAGGTGTGCACGTCGCTTCTACCTGGGACATTGCCCTCATCCGAGAACGAGGTTCATTCCTCGGTGCCGAGGCGAAACAACTCGGTATCCATGTACAGCTTGGTCCTGTTGCTGGGCCACTTGGGAAGATCGTGACAGGCGGCAGGAATTGGGAAGGCTTCTCTCCGGATCCATACCTGACTGGTATCGCCATGTCCGAGACGATTCAGGGTATGCAGGGAGCTGGTGTTCAGGCGTGCGCGAAGCATTATATTGGGAATGAGCAGGAGAAGAACCGAGAGACGATGGGATCGAACATTCCGGATAGGATCATGCACGAGCTTTACCTGTGGCCTTTCGCCGATGCGGTCAAGGCCAACGTAGCGTCGGTTATGTGCAGGCAAGTGCTTTCTATTCCTTTCTTGGTCAAGTATATTGTTTACATTGTGTGGACAGCTACAACAAGATCAATGGAACGTACGCATGTGAGAACAACGGCATCATGTCAAAACTTCTCAAGGACGAACTCGGCTTCAAGGGCTATATTATGTCTGATTGGAACGGTACGTATACGATTGTATTCCACTTTCTGTGTCCGTTTCTGATTTTTCTTAACAGCTCAGCATACCACTTCTGGTAGTGCAAATGGCGGCATGGATATGACCATGCCTGGAAGGTACGTCTCGTCTCCATGCCACCTTGCTACCTTGTCTGACATTCCAACAGCGACTTCGATAAGAAGAACGTTCTCTGGGGCCCTGGTAAACTCTCATCATCGATCTCTACACCAGGATAAACAGCCTAACAGACCTAGCACTCCAATCTGCCGTCCAAGGCGGCCAAGTTGCACAAGCCCGTCTCGACGACATGGTCACGCGCATTCTTGCTGCTTGGTACCTTGTTGGTCAAGACAAAGGATATCCGACTTCCACGTTTAACTCGTGGAACATCGGAACACACAATGTAGGCGGGAACCACAAGGATAACGTGAGAGCGACGGCACGTGATGGTATCGTACTTCTCAAGAACACTGATGCTGCTCTGCCCTTGAAGAAGCCGAAAAGCATCGCGGTGATTGGAAGTGACGCGGTCGTTGCGCCAAAGGGCATGAACGCCTGTGCTGGTAGGAAGGGCTGGAACTACTCTTCAACTAGAAATTGACTTTTGACAGATCGTGGATGCAATGATGGAACTCTGGCCATGGGTTGGGGAAGCGGAACTGCTGAATTCCCGGTATATTTCTGTCCTCGTCCCATCACTCGTTGCTGACATGAACACAGTACCTTGTCGCCCCCTTGGACGCCATCAAGACCCAAGCACAAAAGGACGGCACAACACTAACAACCTCAACCAACGACAACGCCCAGCAAGGCGCTGCAGCGGCTCAGAATGCCGAACTTGCTATTGTGTGCATCAACGCTGACTCGGGAGAAGGCTATATTACTGTCGAAACGAATGCAGGAGATCGCAACAACCTTGACCCCTGGCACAATGGCAATGCTCTGGTGGCCGCGGTCGCTGCTGTCAACAAAAAGACTATCGTTGTAATCCACAGCGTAGGACCTCTAATCTTGGAACCGTACATTGATAATCCCAATGTAGTTGCTGTAGTTTGGGCTGGTCTTCCAGGACAAGAGTCGGGCAACGGACTTGCAGATATCCTATACGGCCTCACATCTCCTAGTGGCAAGCTGCCGTACACCATTGCCAAGAAAGCTTCGGATTACGGACCAGGAGTGGTAGGTGGAGACGATAGCTCTTGGGACATGTTTGTCGACTACCGCCGCTTCGATCAACAGAAGATCGAGCCTAGGTTCGAGTTCGGGTTTGGTCTATGTATGCTCCCCTCGAGTCTTCTCTTCCTCTAACTAAACATTAAACTGATGGTGCAAACAGCATACACAAACTTCACCTACTCCGAAATGGCCATCGATGGAAAGCCCGTTGCAGGACTGGCTTCAACCACCAAAGGGCCTGGCGGTTCAATCGATCTCTTCGACACCGTCGCCACCGTCACGGCTACGATTACCAACAGTGGCGGCGTCACCGGGGCAGAGGTAGCGCAATTGTATATCGGGATGCCGGCGAGTGCACCAGCGGCCGCCCCGAGACAGCTCAGAGGTTTCACCAAGTTGAAGTTGGAGGCTGGCAAGGCTGGAACGGCGACATTCAAGTTGAGGAGGAGGGACCTGAGTTACTGGGATAGTGGAAGACAGACGTGGGTTGTGCCTACGGGTGATTTCACGGTGTGGGTAGGTGCGAGTTCGAGGGATGTTAGATTGACGGGCAAGATCACTGTGTAATATGTACATGGATGAGATGGGGTCTCTGATTTACATACGTTGACGATGAAAATTGTTGCACATTTGAAATTGTGTTGCAAATAGGTACATGTATGATGTATTATAATATTATTTATTAGTACCTAAAAGGTGAAGATAAGCAGGATGCAAAAAGATTACCCATTCTCAACCTCCGAAATTCCGTGTATTAATTAATATTACTAAATCTTTCCTTGGAATCGGGCGTTATTATGTCTCTGTTCCCTGATAGTATATGTAGCATAATTACGCCAGCAGTGCTTTTACTGTACAAATCATCCCGCCGTCTGCGTTGCCCCATTGTATCCACCAGCAGATGATCTAATATGTGCACATGCAGACATGCAGACATGTAGACATGCAGACATGCAGATATGTAGTGGCTAGGTCCAGGTCCATAGGTATTATTTAACACATGTACTAATAGTACCTTTGTACATTGATAAAATTTTGTGCATGCAAGAATTCTCACGTCTCATATTTATCCCCACGAGCTCCCTGCATAATACTGCATATTACATACATAGATTCACGCAATGACGGTCGATGTTGTCGGGAGGCAAAATTATCCAATCATATTGCAGGTAAAGGGTAATGTCGTCGTGCGGGCAGAATTTCTTTGGTGCGTCACTTTGCTTTGTTGGTGCCAGTCGTGCCAGTCAGGTGTGCTTGGCCTTTTTTACGCGCTAGTACAAACGAGCGATAAGGTCTTTTGTGGTTCCCCTCACAACTTCTATTACATAGCACTCCCATCCACCACTTCACACACACACACACCACAAATTCTCTCAACCCTCACGTCCTCCCAAGGGTCTTTCGTGCCCGCCCTCTTCGAACCACAACTCCGGCCTCTATCGCGCTTATGCGTGCTTTCCAAACCACCTTCACTTCCCAGGTACGTACCCAGAGAGATGCGTTGAGAAGCTTATCTCGTCCCGCAATTCACACCGCCGTCAAGACGCCGTGTCCTATGCAACCCACCAATCCCCTATAGCCATATTGCACAACATTCTCGACATGCTCTTCTTCTTCGTTTTCTTCTGTAATGATCACGGCTGACTGTTTGTTGTAGGACTACATCTCAGGTATGCTGCCAGCCGGCAAACTCCGCGTTGAGGACTCGCAACTGACTTTACAACATAGACCACGTTTGGAAGGCCTCAGTAAACTGAAGAGAATACCACTTCTCAACTGAAACCAATTCTAATCTCCATATCTCCGCTCAATATGCTTTCGCAATACCTCAAAACCTCTACCCTTCTTCGGTCCTCGAGCGTCCTGGGAAACGTGACAAAGACCCGCACACAGACACGCTTCCTCGCTTCTGTCCAGGGCAACACCCCCCGCATTGTGCCTGCTCCGGCTCGCAAGTCGACTCCCATCTCAACCGAGAGGGCTACGTTCACAATCAAGGTTTGTACATGGTTCATTGGTGTACCATCTCATCTGCACACCTCACTGACCATTTTTTTCAGAATGGCCCAATCTTTTCCGGAAAGTCGTTCGGTGCAAAGGCCAACATCTCTGGTGAGGCTGTCTTCACCACCTCCCTCGTTGGATACCCAGAATCTATGACCGATCCCTCCTACCGTGGTCAGATTCTCGTCTTCACACAGCCACTGATTGGCAACTATGGCGTGCCCTCCTCGGCCAGGGATGAGCACGGTTTGCTCCGATACTTTGAGTCCCCCCATATCCAAGCCTCCGGCATTGTTGTTCAGGATTACGCCCTGAAGCACAGCCATTGGACTGCTGTAGAAAGTCTCGCTGAGTGGTGCGCCCGAGAGGGTGTTCCTGCCATCTCTGGCATCGATACCCGCGAGGTTGTGACCTACCTCCGCGAGCAAGGTTCCTCTTTGGCTCGCATCACCATTGGAGAAGAGTACGATGCCGATGAGGACGAGGCCTACATCGACCCCGAGGCCATTAACTTGGTCCGCCGTGTCAGCACCAAAGCCCCGTTCCACGTGAGCTCTTCCCTCGGTGATATGCACGTTGCTCTGATCGACTGCGGTGTGAAGGAGAACATCCTCCGCAGCCTCGTTGCTCGTGGCGCTAGCGTGACTTCGTTCCCCTTCGATTATCCCATTCAAAAGGTCGCTCATCACTTTGATGGTGTTTTCATTTCGAATGGACCTGGCGACCCCACTCATTGCACATCTACTGTCTACAACCTCCGTCAACTGATGAAGACGTCGCAAATTCCAATCATGGGCATATGCATGGGTCACCAGCTGCTCGCTCTCGCCACTGGAGCCAAGACGATCAAGCTGAAATACGGAAACCGTGCCCACAACATCCCAGCTCTGGATCTCACCACTGGAAAGTGCCACATCACATCCCAGAACCACGGATACGCCATTGACCCGACGACTCTTCCTAGCGATTGGAGGGAGTACTTCACCAACTTGAACGATCAGTCCAATGAAGGTCTCATCCACAACTCTCGCCCCATCTTCAGTGCTCAGTTTCATCCCGAAGCCAAGGGCGGACCCATGGACTCTGCCTACCTATTCGACAAATACATTGAAAGTGTACAGAAGTACAAGGATCACCAGGCCATGTTCTCTGACAGGAACAACAAGCCCAGCCCTCTGTTGGTGGATCTGCTGAGCAAGGAGCGTGTTGGCGTGCACCCCTCGCTTGGTGACTTCGATGGCCATGCACCGGGTAGGATCGAGCCTGAGGTTGTCATCGGCACCGGGGGCACTCCTGCTCCCCTGCCCGTGGCTGCTGTCGCTTGAGCTGGGCATGGGTCGTGTATTTTCCATGGTTTCGGTCGTTTGAGGAGTAGTTTGTGGTATTTTGGGACGTGTAAGCTTGTTTGTTTCTGCTTGCTTTCCGAACGGATTATCGGTTCAAAAGGACGAGACGAGTGGCTTTACTATATAAATTGGGATGGATAGTACAGATGTTCTGCACTTCCAAGTGATTGTGTTTCTTGATTTGATTTAGCCCTCGGTTGCTTTCTAGTGGTATAAAAATCTATCTGTCATGCTGTCATGCCATCATGCTCCGAGACTGGTCGTCTAAGCCTTCCCAAATCCAGGTTCCTCGTCGAGCACTTCCTCTCCATCGCCGGTGGCCTCTCCACTCGAGCTATCCTTGAATGCCGCATCGCCCGCCCTAAGTTCGGCGACCCTCTTTTCCCGCCTTTCCTGCTCCTTCTTCCTTGCCCCGGCTTTCAACTTCTCCCACTGCTCCCGATATCTCCCAATGACCTGAGCGTGTTTCTCGTTGGCATGGGCCAACTGCTGTTTCTCATCTTCCAATGCTGAAAGACGCGAGGCTTGGGATGCGACCATGGCTTCGAGCTCTGCCATGCGCCGTCTTTCCTTGTCTGTAGTAGCAGAAGGGGATGCCGGCTGCGTTTGGTATTGGGAAGAGGTTGAGGGCATGGGAGGGGAGGGTAGTGCAGGGCCAAGATGGGAGCCCATGGTCAATGCCTGTGCCAGGGCCGAGGGATCTGAGAGCTGTTTCCCGCCTAAGCCTCCACTACGGGCACGAAATGACTGCGCCAAAGCATTATACGAGGATTGCGATGTCGTTTCCCACATGGAGAGTCGCTTGGCTTGCTTGTCAATCAGGTTCCGTAGGGTATCATTTTCAAGAGCGAGCTCCTCCATGGTCTTCTGGCCAGTGCCGCGGCCAGCAGCGATCGTCCGAGCATTAGTCACGCCAGCGGTGGTAGAGCCTTTTGACCTCGGGCGTCTAGGAGCGGTCGGCGAAGGAGGATTGATAGACTCTCGGGCATCAACGAATTCCTCGTGTGAGGAGCCACGAAGCCCACTCTCGTTCTCGTTCTCGTCTATGGAATCGAGATGGGGGTTCTGCGCCGCATGGTGCGGGTGTGCTTGTGGATCCCGTACGATGTTGGCATACGAGGCCGTACCACCCGTTGTAGGTACAAAGTAGAAGGACTCGTTGTTTGCAAAGGGGCCGAGCATGCCAGCATTGTCCTCACGTAAAGCGCGGAGTGCGGGCTTAGATATCAAGGCTGCAAGATCAGGCTCCGAGGACTTGATCGTTCGAGCGGCTTCGGGGGCTTCAGGGCGAGATTCGCGATCTGGTGGTGGCGGTGGTTGCTCGGATGAAGCGGTGGGCGTAGGGAGGGTCAGGGGGAGTGACGTGAATGCCAGCGGGGCAGATATGGCGGATATGACGCCCCCAAAGGCTGAATAGAAACGACGAAAGTTATCGTCTGACGGTGGGGCGATATTCGGTCGTGGAGGGGTTGCCTCTGGCTTCTCGTTTCTTGTGCTGGCGGGGTCTGTCTTCCGCGACTGGCGCTCCAAGAGGTCACGCACTGGTGTAGACTGGACATCATTGCGCGTGGCGAGGGCGTTGGTCACGGACACGGTAGAGGTGCCTCTGCGCGAACCGGGTATGCCTCTCTTCTCGGCCAGGTTGCTGGCTATAGACGACTGCGGCAGTCTGCGACGGGAGGGTGCGCGGGTGGGAGATGACGTAGATGGGGAGGGCGAAGATGTCCTGACTGAGTCTCTGCGTGCGAGGGGTGAGGTAGTGGCGGATTCCGAGGCCTGCTCGGTTGCATCACTCTTCTTCTCTTTCTTGCGCGGGGGTTCTTTGATCAGGCGGGCGAGCTTGTGGTGGTGGTCTTGGAGGAGCGCGAGGATGCGGAGGGCCTAGTTGATATGTCAGATTGAATACATAACCACATAAATATATGAATACATGACGAGGTATCGGGTATCAGGTATAAGGAGGAAGTTTGCTAACCTCTTCATTATGGGTGTCTTGAGCGGCCTCGCGGAAGGCAGAGGCAGCATACTCATGCTCGGCACCTGCTGCAGCGATGCTGTTCCCAAACGTGGCAGTCGCGGCGTTCCGGACATGATCGTGAGCTTTGTTGAGGGTCGCGGACTCCATGACTATTATCGTGGACGAGGAGATTTGTGTTCATGTCGAGGTACGGTTTTAGGTTGTGGTTGTGGTTGTGGTTGTGGTTGTGGTTGTCTTATTAGTGGGACGTCACTCGCAAGTGAACTGGTGATGGACTAGTCACTACTGCAGCCAATCAGGCCCCCAGAGCCGATCACTCATGAAAGCCGGAGGCAGAGCAAGCAGATGTCAGCAGTGAGGTTCAACCACCCCAGCCCGCCCGCCCGCCCCGCCCGCCCGCAGCAAGTGAGCTTGATCCCCGAGGTGCAACTCACCCTGTCTTGTCCGGTCATGTCCTGGCATGTCCTGTCGTCCTCTTATTAATACCATAAGCTTCTTCCTCACCCTCCCATCTCGACATCAACGCGTATCCCGTTCATCGTCATCATAACGCCTCTTCCAGGCTCCTCGCAAGCCCCTCACTCAGCTCACGTCCTAGATAGATTCCAGCCCTCGATCAGCTGCCTAGTTTGCGCCGACATTCTCAATCGACTCAATCGACTAATTACTCTCTTCAACGCTTCTACATACATACAGCTCCACTGCGGCACATCAATCCCACAAGCAGCACGTTTTGCGACAATCGTCATCGACAACGCCGCGCTCCAAGCCCTCGCGCCTCCGGGACCAACGGCACCACGTCGCCATGTCGGCTTGAAAGGCAGTTGATCCAATACTTACTTCCAACACATCGTACTCGTACTCGTACGCCGCAATCCCGCACACTAGTATTATACCTACATAATGGCGGCCGTCGAGAAGGTTCAGAGCAGGTCGACCTTGACCAGCCGCGCAAGCAGAGAGAACTCGCTCGCTCCCAATGACCGCCGCCAGACATCCAAAAGCGGCATAAACTCGTCTACAACCTCGGTCGTGAGCAGCGATCCAGACACACAGGACTTGAGATATTTGAGTGACGGCATCGTGGACAAGTACAAGAGTCGCGGCTCAGACGACGGCCAGAGCGAGACATCGTCGCACAGGAGAAAGATCTCGAAGCTCTTCAAGGGACGTCGAAAGCGATCGCATCAGGAAGACGTGCCCCCGCTTCCCAATGATCCAAGGTTCAAGACCATAGAATCCGAGGCTGCGCCAGACCCAGACCCAGACCCGCTGTTTGGGAGCCAAGAGTCGCTGGGCCTTCACAAAAGCCTTCCCAGTAGTCTGTTCACCGACGACTCCGACGCCGAAAAGTAAGTTCACATCATGTCTTTCTTCATCTTACGCCCCGTGGGCAGACTGCAATAATCCCCGAAGTGCGTTGTCGCTGGTTGGGCAGTGCGTCCAAACTCGCCGCATTGGCGGAGACACGATTGGCGCTCGGGGAAGAGCTCGGGCTACATGTGTCCAGCAGTCATCAGCCCTTCAACCCCAACACCACCCTTTTGCAAACACCGCATACATATACAGCACCCCATACACTCACTCAAACATTTTGTCCATCCTTGTTTGTCTTCTCTAGCTTCCTCGGACAATTCTTCCCTTTGTTCCCCTTGTTCACAGCCTACCTCGCTCGACTTGCGCGTCACTCCTAACACTCCCGCAGCTATCCAGTGAGACCTGGCATCTCTCCGCATCAGTCGCACACCGGCTACTTGACTCTATCGTCGCCCCTGATAGCCTCCGAGACCGCCGATGCCGTCGCTCAATCAGATGCCACGCTCATAGACCCCGTCACTTCCGCCTCAGAGGCCAACACACTACTACGCCATTCCCAAACAATCGACGTTGGAGCGAGCAGGAGGCGCAACCCATCACCCGTGGGAAAACTCAAGGAGGCATTTGCTCCCACGCGGAGATCTATCTCTCCAAAGTCTGGACTGGACGCAGAAGGCGGAAGGCTGGGATCAAGTGGAGGTGGCAGTGGTTTAGGATCGCTGTTCGGAGCGAGAAGACAAGGCTCCAAGGTTTTGGATGATACTGTTGTATTCCAGGCCTCCCCTCCGCAACTACACCACGGACCCGAGACCCAGTCGACGCCAACCTTGCCGTCACTTGCTCCTAAGAGAATCATAACGCAGATTCCGTCCACCCCACCGAACCTAGGTGCAGCACCAACGACATTGGTAACCCCTCCTACGCCGACGGATGCAAAACCGGCTTCTCCCACAGGATCTACAAGCTCAAGGTCCAGCGCGAAGAACAATTCAAACGTTGTGGTTTCCCCCTCGGGGAACATGATATCGCACAGACGCGCACGCTCAGTCACAAATCCTCCCAGCAAACTATCCAACTCGATATCAGCACCTCTAACGCCTACTCTTGAGGAAGTGAAGACTCCTGGTGGAACTGCTGGACCCCCACAGTCACCGACCGGCTTCTTCTCGTCTGTATTTTCCGCGGCTCAAAACGCGGCCAACACCCTAAGCACGACTATTGCCAATACTACAGCAACGAACAAGAACAAACTTGGCAACCAGCCCATCGCAGAAGAGAAGAGAACTGGCGACGTAGGCGGTGAAGAAGTTATCGGACTAGGCAACGCAGACGCATCTACCGATAATTCCGGATCCGAGCGTCGTCTCGCCGTTGAAACTCTTGGTTCGGGGAATTTGAGTTTGGCCCAGCTCGGAATCGCTGATAGCAATAACCCCAGTCCCATGTCCTCGGCTCCCAACCTTCCTATGAGATCCGACGAAGCTTCAGCAATGGCCGAAGACATAGCCGCCGCCCAGGCTGTAAATGCCGCGTATGCGGCTGAGAACTCTGCGCCAGCATCCGTCGTCGAAAATCGCGATCGGTCCCTTACTACAACGTCAGGAGGCGGCATGTCACCGCAAAGGCAGCAAGATGTATGTGATTCTCCTGCGGCTCCATCAATCGGGCGGCAAGGCAGTATTCGAAGTCGCATAAGTGGCGGTAGAAGGAGAAGACATAGGGGCAGCTCCGCTACCACGGGACATACGATTGCCGCCGCGATTGGCGCCAGCACAAGCACGCTAGCGCCACAAGCTGCATTAAATGGTCAGCGATTGAACGGGACAGGATTCGCAGTTGCACCATCGAAGAGGAATCGGGATTTCCATAACCAGTTCAAGAGTGTCCCCGAGGACGATTACCTAATCGAGGATTACAGCGCTGCGCTTCAGAAGGAGATCCTCCTCCATGGTCGCCTCTACGTATCAGAAGGACATTTGTGCTTTTCTAGTAATATCCTAGGGTGGGTCACCAATCTGGTCATCAGCTTCGATGAAGTGGTGTCGGTGGAAAAGAAGTCCACAGCCGTTGTTTTCCCGAACGCCATTGTTATCACAACATTACACGCCCGAAACGTATTTGCCAGCTTTCTCTCACGAGACCCTACCTACGATCTTATCATCGGCATCTGGAAGATCTCACATCCTAACCTCAAATCCTCGCTGAACGGTGTAACACTGGATGGATCCGGAACCGGTGACAAGACTGAGAAGGCCGAGTCAGTAGGAAGCGAAGACGAGTCTACGCCGGACTCCGACGACGAGGTCTACGATGAAGATGCCGAGGAAGATGAGGGCATGGGAAGTTTCACCGAAGCGGGAGAAGGGAGTGTAGCCGGCAGCGAGCACGAGCCCACAGTTTCCGAGACGCGAAAAGCGAGCGCTCTAGTCGCACAAGCAGTCAGTGGTGGGCCGATAAAACTGGGAGATGCCGCGGAAACCGTCATTAAGAATGCCGATGCAAACCAAGACTTCCCGGGGCCTAAAAACCATGCACCCACAGACTGCGGAGATGCAGATTCGCATTATGACAAGCCTCTAATCGACACAACGATACCTGCGCCCCTTGGCAAGATTTATAATCTCATGTTTGGTCCTGCCAGCGGTATTTTCATGCGCAAGTGGCTCAGTGAGGACCAAAGATGCACAGACCTGCAAATGGAGGATGACAAAAAGGGCCTCGGCGAAGAACGCAAAACATACAACTACTCATATATCAAACCACTACCAGGCTCCATTGGTCCAAGACAGACAAAATGCATCATCGCCCTGACTCTTGAGCAATTCGACTTGGAAAAGGGGGTTACGGTCTCGGCCAGCACTCAGACACCGGATGTTCCTAGTGGAAGCGTTTTTCTGACCAAGACGAGATATTGTTTAATGTGGGGACCAAACAACACCACGCGACTGATCATGACTTTTACCGTTGAATGGAGTGGCAAGAGTTGGCTCAAAGGTGCGTTTTATGAACACCACACTATATTCGGCGATACGTAACTAACCCTTCCTCTAGGACCCATTGAAAAGGGCGCAAGCGATGGTCAACTCACGTATTCAACCGCCATTGCATCGGCACTCCGCACCGCCGTTTCCACAAAAGCTCTCCTCAAAGCTCCAGTGGGCAAGGGTGGAAAGCTACGTAAACGCTCCAAAGCCAATGGGCTAAACGACTCCAATGCTACGCCTGCATCCCCCGAGGCTGGCACAGCTGCCAACTCTGTAGCGAAGAAAAGCGGTATTCTGGAACCTGTCCGCGGCATACTCCCCGACATCCTCGTAGATATCCTCGAGCTACTACTCACGGCGCAGTCCGTCATGGGTATATTAACTGTTCTGCTTATCTACTCATGGTTCTTCCGATCGAATGGCTCTGGTCTCTCACACGGCACGTTCGGACCATCGCCCCAACGTTCCATCGCCTACGAGGAGATGTGGCGCACTGAGGAGTCCGAGCTCTGGAAATGGCTAGAGGATCGCGTGGCATTAGATCGTGTGCACGACGCTGTCAACAGTGGATACAACTGGCAGCAGGAGAAGAACATGCAGCAAAATCTGGGTAAAGACGGTGTTACGGGTGGCATGAAGGACCGACAAATTGACGAGGCGATTCGCGTCACAGAGGAGAGGCTAAAGGCTCTCAAGGGCGCAGTAAAACGGAACCAGGAAGGTGGGGAGGAGAGGCTGAGAGGCGCGAATGAGAAATAGCGTAAAACGGCAAGTTATGACATGGCTTTGGTTGATTGATTTGGGTCTGTTGTTGTATTTCTTTGCATGGCAGGGGTTGTTGAACGTTTCCCACCACCACCACCCTCCACCCCTCCACCCCTCCACCAATCAGGGTTTATTCTTTGGACCGTTTCTGTATAAATACGCATGACTTGCATTGCGTGGCGTAGATCATTGGGTTGTCTACTTTTGTTTGTTATTTGAGCGTGGAAAGGGAAGGGACTACAGCCACAGCGGCGGGACGGACGCACTTGGCCTATCAGCGATCTGTTTCTTTTTTTTTTCTGTTTCTCTATTTTTTCCTTCTTTCTGGAGTACATAACACACAGTATATACATTATGTACATATGTACTGGTGTCATCAATCATCACGGATGGCGCATGATGGACAAAATCAAAACAATGAACCACTCTTCTTCTTTCTGATACCTTTGTACTGACTGATACCCAGTTTGTCTTTTTTCTTTCTTTTTTGAAACGACTTTTACTGTTTGGCCACCCACGTGTAGGTGGATCCAATGGTACTGGATAGATACCCAGACAGACCGGCATGTCAAGCAAAGGCCCCGATGACAAATGGGCCAGCTGTATGCCGCATGTCTGCAACTCTACATACTACTACCATCACCACCAACGCCAGATCAAAATCAAAATCAAAATGCCTCCTTTTAAAGGGTTGTGATGCAATCCAAGGTCAAACAACCAGCTAGCTAGCTGGCTCGGCCCCCAACCCCGCAAGGGTTCCGAGATTTCGCAGAGCATCGAAGAAAATGGTACAGAGGAACGAGTCGAGGCGTCGACATCGACATCGACGTGGAAGCTCAGCCCCTCCATCCCCGTCCGCCCCTATATCCTCCGCTTCCCCCACCACGATATGAATCCCCCCTGAATCCGCCGCCACCTCCTCTGCCTCCCCGTCCGCCGCGGAAACCTCCTCCGCCAAGATCCTCGGACCACGGGCCGTGGTCAGCTCCCACATCGACAACCCTATCCTGGTCGTCAAAGGAGAACTTTACCTTTTGATCCAACCTATTGTTTCCACGGCCCCTACCCTTGACTTTAAGCTCTGGGTTCCAGTCCCGGCTTGTCTCTTTGTCCAGATCATTGAGGCGCGCATTCGAACGCGCGTCGTCGACGGGAAGGTAGTACAGTTTTGGCTTTGCCGTGGTCGATTCGAAAAGTGATTCTAGTGTTTCAAATGATTGGCCAAGATGTTTCCGCGTGGCTTCCGAGGGGGCGACAGGATACTGCTGTCGAGGTGGTAGGGGAACTTCTCGTCGTTGTTCAATTTGTGATTTCGGGCCCCGGGGTGCGTTGAGGGGTGCGCTGTTATTGTTGACATTACTAGCTCCCATCTCTTGGTGTACAGCGCGCACGCCGCCATCACTCTCCGGATATACTACTTCGAAGCGCTTCGCGGGGATTGGGGCACCTGAGATACGAGCAGCCTTCTCGGCGTTCATAGCATTGTCTTCAGTGTTGATCCAGGATTCTACAGTGTCTTCGGGAACGAAATCTACCCAAAGCTCCTTACGGTTGCCCTCTGCAGGCCAGATGGACCCATGGAGGCTCGCACGAACACGGGACGCAGCATTTGTGTTGGCAAAGCGCACGAGAGCGTGAGTCTTCATCGAGTCGAGGAAAAGAGTTATCAGAATATCGTCGTCAGGAGATGTGGATGGTGGGGTGGCCAGAGAAACTAGATGCTGTCGCAGGGACTCCGGCTTCAGTGGTCGCATGAAGTTCCTGATGTAAATTGCGGGGGTCGCGGGATGGAGAGCTCGAACGATGGGGCGATCATCGATAGGGAAGTCATCAGTGGTTGGGGTGGGCGCAGCGGGCTCGAAAGCTGCCTTGTAGCGAGATGCCTTCTCTTTCCTCTCGGGAGCTAGCCTCGAATCTTCGAGAACCGTTGGATCTGAAGGGTTTGGCTCAGGTATGGGAGATTTTGGTACTGTGACCTCCTCCGTCTTCAACTCGGCACCGTTTACATCTTCAACCACCGTCTCGAGCTCAGTCTCGGGCTGTCGCTGCTGCATGACAATATCTTCGTCCTCCTTAAGATGGACTTCCGGTGCAACATCCGTGCTCGGACGCGCCTTCTTAGCGCGAATGTCCTGTGAAGGAACGTCAGGAGACTGACTCCGCCTCTTGCGCTTCCGCGTGTCTACCTCCAGTTCCTCCGTATTGAGACGTGAAACTTCGGCCGTGGTGTCGACTGAACCCTCCGGGATGGGAAGTAGTTCGGCCTTCTCAACTGATGGTTTTTCGTTTGGATCTGGCGAAGCTGTATTGACCTCCATCTCTGTATCGGTTTGTGTCTGTGGTTCGGGTTGAGAGACTCGCGCCGGCTCAAACCCTGGCATAAGTTCAGAGATTGTGTTTGTAGGTTGTGTCTCCGTCGCAGAAGGCTCTTTTTCTTGGTTCGCGGATGCAGGTTGATCTGCAGGCACATCTGTTATCACGGTCGCTGACTGTTCCTCCGTAACCGTGGGTGCAACCTCTGCAACGGGCGCCAATTGCTCCTCCATAACCGTGGGTGCTGCAACGGGCGCTAATTGCTCCACAGTAGCTCCAGGCGCGTTCTCTTCCATCTGAGGTATTGTTTCGGTAGATATAGTTTGCTCTTCGGGTGGGTTCTCTACAGCTGTCTCGAGGGTGGGGCGAGGCTGGCTTTGAGTCGGAGGTTCTGATGACGCGTTTATAATAGGTTCCACGATAGTTTGCTCTGACGTCACGGAGGGCATTTTGGTTCCATGCGCTTCGTTCAAGTGAAAGACATGTCCACCCTTTGCCGGAACAGGTTCATCGTATGTAGCTTGCGCGACCTGCGGTTCCGCTGAAGCCGGTGTAGCTTCCGAACCCGCGACCGCGCCAGTAGCTTCCGATTCTTCGGTCGTGCCATTGCGCGCCTTGTCCTGGGCCACGAGCTTTTCTATGATTTGCGCTTTGCGCGTGAGGCCTGTTGATGGAATGCCTCGGTCCTTGAGGAGCTGTCGCAGAGCGGCGACGGTTGATTTGCTGTAGTCCGTCATGCTGCGCAATTGGTGAGGATGGATGCGCGTAAGAATGGTCGCATAGAAGAAGAAGAGGAAGAGACTAGGAGTATAAGTATGCGCAGGAAGTAAAGACTGATAGGGAATGTGGTGTAAAATGTAAATAGTGTTGATGGTTGCGGCTCATGAAACGACGCGCAAGTGAACAAACGTTTCCGTCAAAGAAGGTTGAGCAGGCGTCTAGCGGCTTGGCATACATTATTAGCGTGACTTTTACAAGCCACCCGTGTCACGACCTCGTGGGGCCAGGCACGTTCCTCCGTTCCGTTCCCATCTGTATACACTTTCTACAAGTAAGACACCCGCTTTCCAAGCCATAAATAACATGCTCTGTGGATGGCTCTTTCTGAAGGCTACATCAAAATACTTATCTATATACCATCTAAAACCTAACTATAGGTACCTGCTCCTCGATATGTTAATGTTATTCAAGTTATTTCCATCTTCATCGCTTCAAAGCAAGGGGAATTCACATTTCCCTGTTAGAGCTAGCTCACTATGCTGAGAACACATAGCTACGGTTAGACATTGCACCCCTCTCCCCTCCCTGTACAGCTATCTATGTAAACCCGTCAACGTCCATCAACGCCATGATCCACCGCACAACAACCACGCCGAATGATATACATCATCAATCTTTATCCCACACATCAATACTTTCACAAGCAAGCTCATATCCAATCCACATCCGATCCGGCCTCATCCCCCATAGACATTAGAAAAGACATACAGTATGCCACCGGACTCTCTCGTCATCGGATCCGGGTAGATCACAATGTCAATCCCATGCGCCTTTGCAATGTCAATTTTCCGCTTAACAGTCTCGGCGTATTTGGCCAGTATAGGGGCTTTCATGACATCGAATTTGTCGGGCGAGATCACGCCACTAACGGACATGCCCTTCATTTTGTGGAGTTGTCTCCTAAGGTATCTGACTTCGCCACGCCAGTAGCGAAGCATCTTCTTGGCCTCGAGTTGGGGAGAGGTCAAGTATACGTTCGAATCGAAGAGGTCTTGGCATCCGACGCCGTACAAGAGGGGGAGTTGAACAGCAGGGTCCCAGAGCCTGCCGTCGGAGAGGACAACGACGCGGAGCGTACGTCTAGTTATGGCCACCTCCTGATGCATATAAGACGAGACAGTGTTGTATTTCTGCGCTAGAGCATGTGTCCGCAGCATAGTCCGGAGGCTCGTCGAAAGGCACTGTTCCAGCATTGGTGAATCCAGCTGAATATCTTTAGAGCCCAGTTTCCCCATGACCATCTCACCGATCGCGCGGATCTGAGATGGTACAGCACCGGAGATGCTAGGATGTCGACGCCAGGCGAGCTTATCAAGAACGCGGGTGACACAGTACTTGATAGTCTCATAGTCTTTTACGGAAACGAAAAATGGTTCGTCCTTGCGCTGACAGCGCTTCATCTCGTGTCGCCACTCTTGACACCAATCTTGGAGCATAAGTTTGGGGATAATGGTTAGGCGGTGGCGGCAGATATCCAGCTCCTCGTCGCTGAGATGCCGTATTTGACGCAAGGAAAGGGCGGTCACGTCCGCATGGTTAAGCAGAATCTGCGCGAAGCCACTCATTTCGTGCTGGCAAAGAGGGCACCGTGTATTCACTTTCGTAAGAATATTGATGAGACACGATTTTTCAAAAAGGTGCTGTGCAGGACAGTATAGACAGACGGGATCATTGCAGAACCTGCTCTGATCAAATGGCAACTCTCGGAGGTGTTTCACATTCTCGACATGGCTGTTCAAGTCGTCCAGGTCGTCGAGACCTTGGGTATCGCCAAAATCTATCCAGCAGTACGAGCAGCGCCGTTCGTTTGCAGCTATGTCTGAGAGCTCAACGGCAGGTAGGAGGTCGACGAATTGGGTGACGGACCATAGTGGTGAGCGGTTCGAGGTCTCGAGGCCGGCCCGGATGGGCTGCGACATGCTGTTCACAAGGAGCGTGTTGACGTGAAGCTTGTGTTGCGGTACGATTTGTCTCGACTTTGGTTATGTGATGTTGGGAAAAGGATGTAAAAAGATGAAAACAATAATTACATGTCGCGAGCTCAAATCAGTGAAGGTAAACCAAGAGATCTTAACCCATTTCTAAAGTGAATACACGTAGTATAGGTACACGGTGGAGAGGCGAGAAGGTGATGCGGTCTTAGCTGCTACTTTTGGAACCCGACTGTCTCGCTTTGTAACGAGTGAATCGCCACTGCATAACAACGTAAACATGGTGAGCTGACGCAAATCAATCCAATCTTCAAATGTTACCTGCCAAATCATCCATGCATTTGGTACAGCAAGCACATTCATAATCCTACACAGCTATCTCAGTGATCTCATACATTCGTCTCCGAGAGCCAAGTATTGCCAGAACCCTGACTCTTCCCTAATTACCCAAAGAGCAAACCAAGAGAAACCGCAATCCTTTTTTAGGGCGCTAGTAGAACAAACGCCATGTCCAGGCCAACCCTAAAAACTACCTCCAATGCTATGCTAATTGAAGCAAATATGCTTACAAGGACCAGCCACCCACCAGAGGAGCTGGCTTGCTGGAAGAAACAATAAAACCCAAAACGCCTTTTCTTGCCTAACCTAAAACATGTCTGGCCGTCGTGGGGGCGCCGGAGCTCCGGGAGCTTGTTCAGGCCGGGGTGATGTACCCGCAAAGAAATCCCACTCGGTGCTCGGTCTTCCTAGATTTAGTTGCAGGTATTGTGGGGGCCCTGCTGCATGACTCGCGCCATGGTACGTAGTATCCTGTGGCTCAAAATTTGCTCTTCTACTTTGATCCGGCCTTGTCACACCGTATTCCTGTCCAGGTGTCGGCGCAAGCGGAAGGCTGTCGGGACCAAGGCTTGCGGAGGATCCGTTGTATGAGCCATGGTACGGGTCCTGACTCACGGATGGATTAGCTTGGGAGTAACTCAACAATCCAGCGGTGTCTGAGTCTTCTGACCCAGTCTTGCCTGATCTCCCAGAGCCCTTCCTAACTTTGGCCGGTTTGACCGGTGATTCACCGTCTCCTACAAACGTTGCTCCCGGTTGATAACTGGTGTCGGATGATATGGACTCGAGCTTCGTTTGGTAGGAAATGTCGTCCTGGCGGTGTCGCACGCCTACAAAGAGCCATCGGAACCCGCGACCGCAGGCCTTGACAATATCCCACGGATTGAGAGCGTTCAAAATGGCTCGCCATGGGCCATAGGCATATTTTTCTGGGTTTGAAGAAGAGTAGACATCAATTGGTCCTTGCTTGATGTCATATGGTTTCCACGGGAAAGCGTAGAGATGCATAACGGCGAATATGGCCATTTCTACGCACGTCAAGGCCGATGGGATGCCGATTCTTAGATCCGGTCCTGCGATCTTACTGGATGCTTTCAGGGGTCCGCCTTCGGCAGTTAGTAGCGAGATGATCCAGCTCTGCCAGAAACAGAAGAAGATGACAAGCTTAATGCATAGAACTTTGAGAAAAGGCCGGTGCGGTGCAAGGTCGTCTTTGAGCTGAATGTAGAATTGGATGACGCAATACATGGCAAAGGAGACGGAAATGGCTTCGAAGCCTGCCACCCAAATATATGCGAATCGAGGGTCCTTTGAACTTTGGCAGTATTTGCCTTGAGTTTGAGCGAGAACTGCAACGACGGTGAAGAACGGGCGGATGAAACAGTATTGGAAGATGGAGATCCAGACAACCTATGCTACTTAGTATGCTTCAAGGGGCGCAAGGGACGCAAGGGACGAGAAGGACGGGACGCACGTTGAACCAGGTAAGACCGCTTCGTGGGCGCCGCAGAAAGCCTTTGTTTTCTCCTCCGGTGCACTTTTGCATCCAATCAAGTGGCCATACCCAATTCTTTGGCTGCACGTTCCTGAAATATTCCTTCTGTTCGTGTAAGTTGGGTGCAATGTAGTGGCACATGAGGGTGAAGAAGCTGGCGATGGCAAAAGCTTCGTAGCAGTCGCGAACGAGTTCGAAATATATCGCATTGTGGTAGTATAAGTAGCTGAGGAACGAGACGATGGCGTAGATGGGTATCATGATGAGAATGCGGATGATACTAGAGAAGTCAGTGTGAGACTCAATTGTATAGAGAGGGTGGAGGGTGACGTACTGTTTCTGTTCGTAAGGCTTCAAGTAATGCGTTGCATGTCGGAATACAAGGAAGAAGGCAATGGCAACGGCCAGGGCGCCAAACGATGCGGAGAGGATAAGACCGAAATGGTGAAAGGTGAGACCTTTCCATATAGGCTCCTCCACAACTGAGTCCTTGTCAGTTTGCTTGCTTTCAACGCATATGGTACGGCTCTCCAACTCACTTTTTTCATCCTCTATGGCCTCGCCTGAGCATACCGCGGCGCCTGTCAGAGACCGAGCCATGTTCTCTATTCTGTTAACGGGCCATTCTGGACTCGTCCGTGAAAGTAATCGTAAAGGCATGTTATGGGCGAAGTGTGTTGGGCCAGGCGTCGTCCGCTTGTAAAAGGGAGCATTCGTTCTTTGAAGATTTGTTGTCTGAGTCTTTCAAGATTCGTTGTCTGAGTCGTGGCCTTGAACAAAGTGTGGGTCGGCCGGAAGCGTGCGCGTGCGCGTCGGGGAGGGGGGAGGAATGCGCGACGGTCGCGATGGGTTCCTGAACAGGCTTCCTGAACAGGCTTCCGTGTCACGAGAATCTGTTGTTGTTGGGTTCGCACTCAGGATGTGTGAGGCGTGAGAGAGTGAGGAGGCGAAGAAGAGGCGTGGAAGCGCTGGGGATATTGGTTACAAGATGAAGATGGCCGGTCCGCGCTTGGCGACGACGAACGAGGCTGAGTTGTTGCCCGCCGCTGCAGATTCACCAGGTGACGTTTCGTACTCGTAGCCACTAGGGCCCGTTTCAGAGTCCATATCCACCCAGCACGACTATGCGACTGGGTGTTTTTAGGCATATAGTAGTAGGGACTTACGTATATATATTATATTACACCGAGCATGTGTGATATTCATCACTTGTTTTAATGAGTGGACACGTCAAAGCATCCAGAAAGGAGCCTTTCAACATGCAATGCTTGTCGTTAGTAATTACTTGAAGCTTTCCAAGCTTCCTACCGTACGAGTTAAGCCCCTTGAAGCCTGTCTTACGTGTCTTGGCGTGCATGATAGTGGGTAATAAGACAAGAATCCGAGGTAACCGGTTGGCAGCATGCTCCTTTTTTCTTTTTACCCAGTTTATTGCAGTAATTTACGGTACCTTTGTAGAGTCGCGGCACAGCATGGCACAGCATGGCACAGCATGGCACAGCATGACACCGCCTGGCACAACTGCGAACATAGTGAGTGCAATGTACATACATTGACTAATTACTGTCTGTCTACTGTCTATGTACATTACGCATCTTCAATTTTACATCTTGGCATATCCCTCCCTCTGCACCCTTCGCGGCTATACTGTGACAATTATACAGGCAGCTCCATCGACTTGTCTTCTCCACTTCCGGCTTCCGCTATCCTTGCCCGCCTCGGGACAATCAAGGCATCCTACAGCACCCCGGAACAACTTCAAATCCTGTCGCGATTCATGTGTCCCTTCCAAGGTCCAAGTCAGGTTGTTGTCTAACGTTCGGGGACGATGCGCGAATACGACCGAGCCTCTGACAGATCATCGCTCCATCGACGACAAGGCACTGCTTAGGAGCCTATAAGAAAACAGAACAGTCAGCAAGGTACCCAACATGAGTGTTGTTAGGAACAGTGTTGATTGTATCTGCTCAGACATCCAAGGAAGGTATTTACGCCCATGACGCCAATAGGTTCGAAACTTTGGCTCGCGTGGAAACTGCGAATAGTGTGGAAATTTCATCATTGAAGATGGTGGAAAGGAGGTGGAAGAGAGAGGAATACATACCAAAATGACTATGAGGGTGCCACAGAAGCATCCTCGGGGAAGCTTCTGCGAGCACCCAATCCTGGGAGCGTTGGAGGGTTGATGGGTGAAGAGATGGTTTGGTCAGGAAATTTATACAGCTCCAAAGTTTTCTCAACGGTAGCCAAGACGCTAGGCCCGAGACGGAAAGGCTAGTTTGCTCCACCGAGGCCCCATTTACATGGAGAATATGCGCCACTACAGCCACCACAGCCACTACAGCCACTACAGCCACTACAGCCACTACAGCCCCTTTAGGCTACCCAACGTCACCTCTCAACCATGTCGACTTGTTCAGTCTCTCTCTCTCTCGTGAGATTCTCTAACATTCGCCTGATCAGTGTTTCTACTAATCATCCGAAAAGCTTATCTCCCGGCACCATGGTCACGATGTTGGCGGAACAGAGTTTCAGAGCGAGTCCGTCATGATGATCCGTAACATGTCCGATTCAGAAGCTCCGTATCGGACTTTCAAACAAGTACTCTATGGGCTCAATCATATACAAAGCCAATACTTCTCTTCTTCGTGTCCGGATTTTACGTGTCCAGCAGGTAGCTCAATTCCTCATATCAGGCCTCCCCCGTTGACCGACCGTGGAGACCGAGTGAGTACAACACCCACATTGTTTCCAGATCAAGTCTGGCCAACGGTAGCATGAAAGGACTGCATCGGGACTTGAGCCAAGCGTCTTACGCCAATCTTCCACCTCTTGGTGCCAACATTCCGTCTGCCGCTCATGATCCGGAAACAATTTCATGCGCCGAGATGCACTTTTCAGCCCCCGAATACCGACAACCAGATTCCAAGTCGTCTCATCCTGATCGTTTTGATCCGCCGTCCAGTTCCGCATCGTAGATGAAGGGCATTATACGTGGGTTTATCGATAGCCTGGATCCTCCCGCCTTGAGGTTAAGTTTTCTGGTATGCGCTGACATAGGTCCATTCTCCATTTTCTACATTCGCTTACGTCTATACCAGATTACCCGTGTGGTGTATCTACTCCGCCGTCCTTGAAATAGAGTATGCTCACCACCGATGACCTCTTAGGCCCTGCCAAGATTGAGCCACATCTCATCTCCGCTGCAGACTTGGTGGAGAAGTTTGTCTATAACTTTTTACTTCAACTCGTGCGCTGCAGGTGCACGGGAATCCTGCACGCCCGGCATCAAGGACAATGTCAAGAACTTCATGGACTACACCGATTGCTCCTCGGAGTTCACACCCTGCCAGGGCGGCCGCATGATGGAGGCGTGGAGCTGGAGATCTGGCCGTGAACTCGCTCCGGGTGTCAACACCAAGCTTGACGCCAATGGCCAGGTCATTGTGTAAATGTCCGGCCATCATGGGAACGTCTCGTAGCGCGAATTTCACAGCATCACGAATTGCGATATCAAGCTTGGGCGATGGTGTCTGGGGGTCACTTCTTTCTTTCTTGTATATATATATATCTATATATTACATCTTAGTCTTTGCCCGTCTGAAAAATAAAAGCTGATCATAATTCCTCAACCGGGGCGTGCTGGCGTAATTAATACGGGCCCTCTTTTCGTCTTCCAATTCCCGACACGGGAAAACTTCTTCAGTCCCCTTTTCGACGCAAATAGCAGCAGCTGCATCTAACGGGTTTTGCATTTGATATTGGTATGCTCAGGGCGTTTGTTGTAAATATCGGGGATATCGACACAGGCCTTGCTTGCATTTGGAAAAATCCTATGTAGACTCTCTTTTTTTTTGCCTTGTGATACTGTTGTCCTTTTTGGACGGAAATGTCGATGGTGTGGGAATCAAAGAGAGTGAAATTCCGTGCCCCTACATTCTTTCGCCCCCCCCCACCCCCTGCGTAATAGTCATGGTTTGGTATGTTTACTTGTATATCCGATATAGACTGCTGCGCTACAAAGCTGTACCCACGATTATATAAACAAGAACAAGTCAGCTGACACAGAGACAAAGACTGTGCCGAATTTCAGTTTCAGCATTTGGGGATGCGGACGAATGCTAAATAGATAGCCATATATCCCTCTTCATAGAAGTCGATGATGCTTTGTAAGCTGTAGATATCAAGGAGGGGTAAGGTCACAGGTAGGAGGATGAGAAATGAACAGAGTGTCTTTGCTCATCGCTGTCTATGCCCGATGTTATATACTCTTTTGCAAATGGATATCTAGAGAGCAACGACAATCTTCCCAAAGCTAATACCGCCCTTCAACTTAGTGACGCCGTCCTGCACTCTGTCCAATCCGCCCTCTATGACCGTAGGTTCCGGCTTCGCCTTGAAGCTTCCATTCTCCAACGCCTCTGGCACCCATTTTGCCCACACGACCTCGCCCACATACCGATCCCCAAGACATACGCTTGGTGCGAAAACTGAGGTGCCTTGAATACCATCCGGAAGGCCCTGTGCGTTGGGCTGCACGCTTCCGTACCGCCCACCGAGTTTCTTGTATACGGGAGTCCAAGCTGCAGCCGCATCGGGAGTGCCAATGCAGTCGCATATGCCAGCGAACTCCGTGCCGGAGAGTGCGGAGATTATATCCTCGGTGACGCTAGAGCTTTTGTAGTCGAAGACGTCGCTCGCACCCAGATCCTTCACGTTCTGTATGTTGTGCTTCGAAGCCACGCTGACGACCTTGACTCCTGCCCCAACTGCAAGTTGGATGGCTGTAGCACCAACAGAGCTCGAACCGCCCCAGACAAGCACTGACTTGTTAGTCGGTTCCGCACCGATGGAGGGTAGAGGCAGAGCCAGTGTTTCTTTTTTGAAGAGACAGCCTGATGCCGTGGAGATGGAGAGAGGCAGGACGGCGGCGGATGTGTAGGCGAGCGAGGAGGGGATCTTGGCTACGGCGAGGGAATTGAGGCGCGTGTAGAGTTGGAAACCGCCGTCCTTTGGGTCGTTGGTTAAAAGGGAGAATGCGTGGCTGAAGTGGACAAGTTAGAATCTAGATTGTTTGGCTTGGGATATAGTAATGGGTGGGAGTTACCCTAGAACTCGATCGCCCTTCTTGAAGTTCTTTACGCCTTCTCCGACTTCGTGAATCTCACCCGCGACATCTGTTCCGAGCACGTTGGGGTATTTTTGGAGGAAGATTCCTGCTTGAGTTAGTGTTCAGATAATTACCTCGATTTCAAGCTTGATTGGAGTTGTACCAAAGTCTTGAATTTTCCCTGATCATACATTAGCAGTTGAACTTCTCAATTGATGCCGAAAACTAACAATCCACAGGGTTGATGGCAATGGCGTGGTTCTTGACCACGACTTGATTTGGTCCAGCTGTGGGAAGTTCTGCCTCACGGACAGACAGAGGATTAGCTTTCGCCTCGGTGATGAATGCTGCTTTGTTGCTCATTGTGACGCGTTTGGATATCTGGTTATTTGAATGGAAGAAGAAATGGAAGAAATGTGAATTGAGATTGTGAGGTCAAGATATCCAAGTTGTTGAGCTGAATAAACATTCTAGCTTGGGGAACAAGCTCTACATTTATACATTTAAGAGCTTCGGAGCTCCCCCCGCTGAGTTGTATTAGTAATATGGGAATTATCGTTGAGACTTTGAAGCATAGCGCATTACCTAGACGAGCGTGAATTAGACCCTTCTTTCTGTAACAGTGATGGTGAATGACATCAATGACAAATGCACGGTGGAGATAAAGCGGATGTTTCTCGGTTCTAACAATCCGCAAGGGTAATCACCCTTTTTAGGAAATCTACCGAATTTGTCTTCTTTGATTGTTGTTCGGAGGAGAAAGAGGTGTAAAATTTGATTGGTGTTCTCAAGCATAGCCTTGGAGTTGGGAGATGGGTTGGGAAAGGTACAAAGGTTAGCGAGGCCGTGGTTTGCATTAGTAATGATAGCGTGCAGTGTGAAACACAACAACTTGTACTAATCATGTACTAGAGACTCATTACTAATGCGATATTGGAGGAATACTAATCTTTTGTCATGTATAACGTTGGTGAGGTATCAGAGTCTTCATAGACGATACATAGAATGGGCTCGAATCAATGAAGAAAGGGCAATACTGTACAGTATATTTACAGAGTGCTGGCTATGCTATATCCGTAATTTGTACGCACCCCCACTCTATCGGTCACCCAGCATATTCCTCACCGATCTCCAGTAATCGAAAGTGACTGCCTTCTCGATTTCCTCTCTCGTAAGCCATTTGAAGTCTTCTAATCCGAGCTTGTTCTCTTTCAAGTCTGCTTGACCGGCCATGATGCGAGCCTTCATGAAGAAAGTCTTGTAACCAAGTTCGTTGGGGTTTGGTGAGGCTTTTAGTGATTCTTCTGGGATGTCGACTTGGTGATGGCCGATTGGGACTTTGCCGACCACCCACGTGTTCATGTTGATGCCGCCGGACTGGACTATGATGCGCTCGGCTGCCTGTAGAGACGTTAATTGTTCGATTTGACATGGATGAATCAGAAGTCAACCTACAACGTGGAGACTCTCCTTGGTCATTTTGTCCTGTGGGAACATCCACTGTCCGCTCTTGTCCTTCACCACCAGATACAGCGTCCTCTGTAGTTGACGATTCAAGCTCTTCAAGTCGCCCTTCAGATCTGCTTCCGTGACCCTCGACATTGGCCGCTCGAAAGCCTCATGCTCAATGATCTTCCCTCCGATAGTCGTGGGTGCTACAGCCTTCTTCTCCCCCTCGCCGCCTTCTTCTTTCTCTTCGCCGTCCTTCTTCTCGCCTTGGCCTTCACCTTCGCCCTCTTTCCCTGTTTTCTCAGCGTCATCTAACAGCCTCTCTACCTGCCATTGGACTTGGGATTCCGATGCCCCAATAAGAGCCTCGTCATTCCATGCCTCGTCTCCGTATCCCTTATACCGTCCAATATCTCGGGCGGGTGTCAACCGTTGTCTTAACTTCCTCTTCCATTCTATGTCTGCGGGTGTGTTCTTCTTAATGTAGAAGTATCTTGTAAAGGGGAGTGCGAGTCGCTCGTTGAGACGTCGTTGGTAAAGGAAGTAGGCCGACTCGAAAGGATGCAGGTCGCGAGTTATTTGTGGTGGTCGGGAGAGTACCACGCCGGTATTGACGACATATGATGTTCGTGGAGTAGCCGAAGCCACGGGATATATGTGTTGAAGGGGTTGGTCGTCCGGCTGGAGTGCTGTGGCGGCGGTGGAGTAGGTGTTGCGGGAGATGGTATCTCTACACGGGCGACATATGTATTGGCCTTTGCTAGTCAGTAGGCAATTTTTGAGCATTCAATTGGAAATATTACTCGCTCTCACAGCTAACCGTCTGGAAGTCTGCTGTCCGCTCATGGTGCCCGCCTTGTCGCGTTCTTGTGCATCAAATGTGCTTCACGAACGAAAAGTTCGCGGGAATGGATTTGGCCTAGTGCATGCCAAGGCGCTTCTCAACCGCATATAAATTTCTTCGCCGGGTGCATATCTCTCCAAAACCATAGCACTCTTATCACCAGTATCCCTAAATGCTCGATGCGATTATTGGTCATTGATGTTGCTTAGAATGAATTATGAGCAGTCTTTTTCGCTAGCGGTAGCTTCTAAATATCCAATGCGTACGGCTAGATAGATTTTGCTCACATGCCTTTGAGCGTGCGCCTTCAACAGTGCTCGTTTCAAGCGCTCGTCGACTTGGTTGTCTTATCTGGGGTCATTACTCCATCAATACAAGGAGTGTGACTCTTTACATGTCGAGTCTTGGAAGCTGATAGATGCCCTGGAAGCACCACGACGTTATGCCCATGAATGTGTGACGGGGCGCAAGTTACCAGCACTGATTTACCGACGGGTATATATCTTGTGAGCAACCATCAGTCTGCTTCTAGGCAAGGCGCAAAGACCTTTGTAGTGGCTATGATAGTGGCTATGATAGTGGCTATGATAGTGGCTATGATAGTAATGAATGGCTAATCAATCATACATAAAGTGATACTTTTCCCTTGCGGAGGAGACTTGATAGCTTCAACGGATTTATGTATCACTTGGTATTCTCAGACTCGTGACCAAAATGGCAATATAGTCACTCTGGGAGTAGAAGATGCATACTAGTAAAAGGTCAATGGTAGACCGTAGTTGATAGCTAAAGCATGTTGTAAGCATTGATAAAGTCGTCGTTGTCCACATCGTGATCCCCTATTACTTGTCGTTGTGACATTTATTACTGTGTATTGATGCTGGTCGGCGATTTCTTCCACCGACGCCAAGCTCGACGCGTTCAACTCACAGAAAAAACGGAAGCTTCAAGGCACTACAAACACAGATACCCCACACCCCGCCCACCATGTCTCTCTCAATACCAAACGCACCAAATTCCGGTCTATTCAAGCAAGGCTATCAAAAGTAAGTGTTTGCCATAATACCCCATCCCCAACCTTACAACTAACACCCCACCACAGCTACGACTCCGAGGATGGCGCCGTACTTCGCAACATCGATGCCTGCCGCACAATCGCCCAGACCGTTCAGACCTCCCTCGGCCCCTATGGGCGCAACAAGATTGTCATAAACCACCTCCAGAAAATGATCCTGACTTCGGACGCCGCCACGATATTGCGAGAGTTGGAGGTTGTGCACCCCGCGGCGAAGCTTCTGGTCATGGCCAGTCAGCAGCAAGAGGCGGAGATGGGCGATGCGACAAACATGGTCATTGTTTTGGCAGGCGAGCTCCTGAAGAAAGCGGAGCAGCTGTTGAGAATGGGGCTCAAGACAAGTGATATTGTATTGGGTTACGAGAAGGCACAGAACGCGGCGTTGAAGTTTCTCGAGGGTATGCACAAGTCTGATTTAGACCAGGCGTCATATATGCTAATTCCATGTCTACAGAGCTGGTAGTCGACAAGGTCGAAGATATCCGGTCACAAGAGGAGCTTAGCAAAGCCATCCGCACCGTCGTAGCTGCCAAACAGTCAGGCAACGAAGACTTCCTCGCTAATCTAGTCGCCGAAGCCGTCCTCGCCGTCCTCCCCAAGAATCCCGAAAACTTCAACGTGGATAATATCCGAGTTGTCAAGATCATGGGCGGCAGCATGGAGCAGAGCAAGGTCGTCAAGGGTATGGTCTTTGCAAGAGAACCCGAGGGCACGATCAAAAAAGTGCAAAAAGCAAAGGTCGGCGTTTTCTCATGCGCCGTGGATATCAGTCAGACTGAGACCAAAGGAACGGTCCTCCTGCACAACGCGAAGGAGATGATGGACTTCACCAAGGGCGAGGAATCCCAGATCGAGAACATCATCAAGGAGCTCCACGATTCAGGTCTCCGTGTTGTTGTGGCAGGATCAACACTTGGAGAGCTTGCACTACATTACCTCAACCGCTACAACATTCTCGTCATCAAAGTTCTTTCCAAATTCGAGCTCCGCCGGTTATGCCGCGTTGTTGGCGCCACACCGCTCGCTCGTCTGGGTGCCCCGATGCCCGACGAGATGGGTAGCATCGACGTTGTCGAGACACTCGAGATTGGCGGTGATCGCGTCACTGTGTTCAGACAAGAGAATGACCAGACACGAACTGCAACCCTCGTCCTCCGAGGAGCCACCCAGAACCACCTCGACGACGTAGAGCGTGCCATTGATGATGGTGTCAACGTTGTCAAGGCCATCACTCGTGACCCGAGGCTTGTCCCTGGAGCTGGAGCCACGGAAATGCAGCTTATCGAACGCATCACCACTCTGGCAGACAAGACCCCTGGTCTCTCTCAGTATTCCATTCGAAAGTACGGCGAGGCTTTTGAGGTCATCCCTCGCACACTCGCCGAGAGCGCTGGACTGGACGCTACCGAGGTACTGAGTAAGCTCTACAGTGCTCACGCTGCACAGAAGGGTCGCAGCGAGGATGAGTGGACGACAGGTGTAGACATCGAGAACGAGGATGGAACTGGAACGCTCGATGCCAAGGATGAGGGTATCTTGGATTTATGGGTCTCAAAGAGCTGGGCTATCAAGCTGGCGACTGAGGCTGCGAGGACAGTGCTGAGCGTTGATCAGATTATTGTCGCGAGGCAAGCCGGTGGACCCAAAATGCCTGGCAAGGCGCAGCAGGGCAACTGGGATAATGACGATTAGGCGGGGGCGTGTTAGTAGTATGAAGGGCGGTGTATGATGAATTGAATACCATAGATAGCATGATATCAACAGATTCGACACATGAACTCCCGACCACTACTACCAAATTCCCCGGTCAGATTTCATCACATGTGAGAATTTTGATATTTGTGATTATGTTTCATATTTGCACTTTTGCTATGATGTGGTTTTGTTGTACAAGGAATTGTTGGGTATCAATCTGGCCTGTCCCTGGCTCATGGCAGTTGCTTTACACTTTTGCATAACGATAGGGATGCAATGCGCGAGCAAAACCAGCCAATAATTCCCACCGCCCCCCAAAAGAAAGGTTGTTGATCCAGTCTGTGACGGGTTCCAGAGGAAACATGTTTGATGATTTTTTTTGTTTGGTGTTCATGTCGCTCGTTCATCCTAGCTTCTCCAGAAGCTTCCTCTTCCTGCGTTCCATCAACTCGTCGTTGACTTCCTCTAAGCTCGGTACCCTCCATCTTTGACCATCTCCCGCATCGCCTGGTAACTCGATCCAATCTTTTGATTTGCCTTCCACTTCCTCGACATCGTCGCCCAATGCCAGAAAGTCATCCCAAGCTTCCTTCTCCTTTGCGAGCTCGTATGACAAGAGCGTGCCATCTTCTTCGTCTAGATTATACCCATAATAACCCGCATCAACGCGCTGTCGAAGCTCACTCCTCTTTTCAGCCCCCTTGTTCTTCTCATCCTCGGGCCTCACTTGCCGTTCAAAAAGCTCTTTGACACCAGGAAGCTCGCGCGCCCGGCCAAAGTACTTATACCCCTTCCCACCACCGGGCACCTCCCTGCCCTCCTCATCCAACACCCTACCCCCTCTCATGTAATTCGGGCCACCCAGCCCCCGTATCTGATGCTCCCACATATGTTTCTCGCGCATCAGCTTATTGATCTCATCGTTCAGGTCCCTGATCTGGAAATCCGACAAGGCGGAATCCTGGATCTTTGTCACTTTGCGCGATATCTCTTTGAGAACTTGGCCGCGCCATTTCTCGCACGTCGGGATCGAGGTTATGGATGTGATGAGTTTGGGTCGGCGTGTGCGCGAGATGTCGAGGATGCCTTGTTCGGCTGCTTGCGCGGCGCGGAAACGGAAGAGCATCGAATGCGCTTTTTCGCTGTTGCGCGCCATGGTTGCGCGTCTGGTCTAATGTGTATCGCGGCGTGCGATGTGAATTCTTCGTTGATGGAGGAAGGTGAAAGGGTTGACCGTAGGTAGGGTTTTGATTACAAGCGCGACCGCGGTTGATCGGGGTTGTACAAGGTATTAGTCCAGGGGATGGAAATTGTCTCCATAAACAAGTAAGCCGAAACAGAAGCTGCCTGCAGTCGCAGAAGGAAAAGAGAGATGGTAGTAAGTCGAACTGTGGAAGGGGCGCACGGGTTGGTGGATGACGAAGGTCAGGATATGGGCCAGAGCGGACGCGAAAGTTTGGTGTTTTGGGAAGCTAAAGGTGGCGGTGAGGACCGGCAGTAACCATTGTTTTATGCTGGCTTCCCTGTTTTCGGATTAGGCCTTGGCATGTACAACCCTCATTCAGGACGCAAGATTCATGCAGCACTCTAGTCGTAATTTATAAATGTTGCGGTAAATTGAGGGCGAGTAGGTTATGTCTGGCTTTGAGGGAAATAGTATGTGACGGGTAAATTTGAGGAGTTGGCACAGTTCAGATGGTTCTTCTTTCCCCTTGTTGTCGTCCTACATAGCATAGCAACCAGGTAGTTCACACGTCACGAACAGATTCACAGACACAGACACAGCATTCGCAATTTAGATCATCTTTCATTCATGTCGCTTCTGCGACAGCCGCTAATCTTCAGCTTACAACCGAAAGAACATTACTACACCGGCACGCTCTTCAAACAATACTTTCAAACAAAATACTCGAAAAAAAAGGACAAAGAGGAGAATCCGTAGAGGATGATTACTTTAGTAGGCTGAGAAGGTTTGTTGAAACCAGTACGGGAAGAAAAAAGACAAGGAGAGTCGTTATGCGCAGGGCTGCTGCGCTGTCGTCTCAGTGTAGCCCCAGCCCCAGTCGACCTTACTGACAAGATCGCGCGCCCAATTCTTTGCCGTCCAACGCCAGGCCCGGAGATCTATAGGAATATTCTTGAGGGACGGTGTTGGCTCTCTCAGTCGAACCCATAGTAGGAGACAACGTTCAAATACCGACAAGTTGATTGTGAGTGACAAAGGAGAGAAGGAATGCTTCAATTGATGCGTACTCGCGACTAAGGAAAAAAACAAAATGTTAGTCAGATGACTATGTGGGTATGGCACCGCCAACAAACTTAAAAATGGAAAAGGAAGAGGAGAAGAGGTTAATGACCACCGATTTGGCTGTTGCGACCACTGGCGCGAGAATGCGACCGCGAGCTCACGGAACCCGCAAGTGAAGCACCAGAAGTATAGCTCTTGTGCCGATCCTTGAGAGAATGCATATGGAGATGGCCAACATCATGCTTGCCTGATCAGACGTGTTAGTCAAGCTGTATATATATCCATATTGTGAGAACTTACCATCGCAACACGCTCTCACATTCTCCATTTCCAAGCGGAACAGATCGTTGTGATCGGCTTTGATTATGTTTCGCATGAGCTGTTCGTCTGTTTGAGCTCCTCGAGTGACTGCAGGGATGTCCGTGTGGCTGGCATTGTGGCTGGCATTGTGGCTGGCATTGTGGCTTCGTCTACTGGAGAAAGATCCCCGTATTGCTGATGATGGTTTGATGAAACCGCTCAGTCTTGACATGGAACCCTGTCTCAATTCCGATGAAGACGCATGTTGTTGCGCGGATACCGAATGGCGCAGCGTGGGAATTTGAGGCGAGGACCGTCCACTCATGTACGATCCCACTCGGGACCGAGCAGTTTGCCGAGAGGTGCTCCGAAAGCCGCCATTAAACTCATTCGCAATTTCGTCTTCAGCTTCATCCTGATCCTCCTGGCTTTGGGCTTGTTGTTGTCCGTCAGGACGGAGTAGATATGACAAAGAGTTGAACCAGGTTTCATGGCGCTGGCTGGTGGGTGCTGTGAACTTGATTGTCCGCCCGGGTGTGGTGACCACAAGACTCTTGTAATGAAGCCCGGGAGGTAAAGTATTGTCATCCGAGACCTCTCGGACAGATTCGATTGCCACACTCTTGGCCTTCGATTGTGCTCGACCAGCGGTTGCAGGGTCTTGTTCGCTCCAGTATAGCGTCTTCGTGTATGGGTGGACCCAGAAAAATCGGCGATGACGATTCTCTGACATACCCTCACGTCCAGCCCTTCGTGTGTATTTCCAGAGGAATTCGCCAATCATGGTTTGCGTGATAGCCTGTATCATACGCGGATCTGTAGTATTGGGATCAAAGCCATTTTGGCCGAACGGCATTCCTGCGTTGAAGCGATGATCGATCTCTGACCCGAAAGATGTGACCGACGAATGGCGAGTAAGGGGAGAAGAGGCCCCACTTCGACCATCCTCGCGTTGTGGTGTGTGACGGGGACGAGACGTAGTGCCACTGGGTTTGGGACTTGCACCGGCCATGTTTGTCTTGACAGTGGGTGTTTGGGGCCGTTTCTTGTATGCAGAAGCTGGCATAGCTGGAGGACCCATCGTGCTAGGAGTGGTAGGTGGGTATCCGGAAAGTGGAGATGTCTTGAGAGCAGCCGCAGCAATAACTTGCTTGTGGTCTATAGGAAGAGGTGGCGGCGATACCCCTCGAGAGCGTATACTGGAGGAGCTGCCAGGGCGCCTCGGGGACCGCATGGGCTCATTCGAATTCCTCCTCGGCGACGCTGGTGGGGACATATGTCGGTCTATGCCGGCAGCTGCAATGACACCCGAGTTCCGTTGCGCTCTGGCTGCTAGTAACTTGTCTATCTGGTCGGCAGACACCATTGTTTGAGTGCCTCCATCGGTCATTGGCTTTCGTGTCGACTTCACGGGTGATGACGATCTGTTGACGGAATTGGCCGAAACAGGCGCGAAAGGCATGCGCCCATCTCTGGTATTCTCAGAAACCGCTGCTGGGCCAGATGTGTTCCATGAAGGAGAGTCGAAGTATCCAACAGTCGAACGGCCTGGTGATTTGTAATCTTCGGTCTGAACGGAGGTTCCAGATGTAGGCAAGAACATGGGCACTGCTCGTTGCGCAGTTACGGGGTTTGAAGCCGTCTTCGGCTCGGTCGCTTGGAAAACGATATTCGAATACGACAAAGCGGCAACAGGGATGCTGTGAGAAGTAGAGGGCCTGCCAGGTACGAGCAGGAACGCGGGCAGCGTTGGGGATTCTGGCTGCGTGTCTTGCAAAACCATGACATCCGAGAAGCGGTGCTCAGATCGTGGTGCTGGGAGTGCCTCACAGGGCTGTGTGTGATGCACAGCGATTGCGGGTACATGAGACAGTACGCGCCTCGGTGGTTCTCTTGGTTCAGTAACTTGCGATGTGAGCTTGGAAACTCGCGAAAGTGTTTGCTGCGGCAGATGTACAGGCTCAGTGGCTTGGAAGGAAAGCGAGGATAGTTGTGACGGAGCTGGTCTGGATGACTCGATGGGCGCAGTGGCTTGAGACGAAAGTTGAGAAAGTTGCGGGGCGGCAGGCTTGGGTGACGCTAATGGCTGTGTTGCTTGAGAGAACAGACTTGAAATCTGTAGTGGAGCCAACTTTGGCGGTTCCATAGGTTCGGTCGTCTGATGCGAAAAGGACGATATTGTTAAAGATGCTCCCGTGGAAATTTGTGCTTCTTCAATAAGCCTAGAAGGCTCCAAGGGCTCGGTCCCGTGGGAGGAAATCGACGACACGAGTAACGGTACATTTGGAAGACCTCTAGATGATTGTGGCTCTTGCGGCTCGGTTGTTTGATGTGCAATAGATGAGATATTGAGCGGGGAAAGAGACTTTGCGACGATAGGCAGGACTGCTTCCCTCGGTTCTGTCGCTTGGTGCACGTGAGAAGACATGTTGAGTGTTGGTGGGATAAACCTCTCCACAATTGGCTCTCTGGGCTCAGTCGTATGATGTGCGATAGACGATATATTCAGAGGTGGCGTCACGGCCTGCTTAACGACGGGCTCCCTAGGCTCAGTTGCTTGGTGTATGTGAGAAGATATGTTGAGAGTTGGTGGTATGAACCTTTCCACAATCGGCTCCCTGGGCTCAGTCATCTGATGTGCGATAGACGACATGTTTGGAGATGGCGTCACGACCTGCTTGACGACGGGCTCCCTGGGCTCAGTTGCTTGGTGTATGTGAGAAGACATGTTAAGAGTTGGTGGGATAAACCTCTCCACAATTGGCTCTCTGGGCTCAGTCGTCTGATGTGCGATAGACGACGTATTTAGAGATGGCGCCACGACCTGCTTGACAACGGGCTCCCTAGGCTCAGTCGTATGATGTGCGATAGACGATATATTCAGAGATGGCGCCACGAC
>MU005764.1:1208576-1328260 GCA_010093715.1 Pleomassaria siparia CBS 279.74 | reverse complement strand
TTTAGAGATGGCGCCACGACCTGCTTGACAACGGGCTCCCTAGGCTCAGTCGTATGATGTGCGATAGACGATATATTCAGAGATGGCGCCACGACCTGCTTGACGACGGGCTCCCTAGGCTCAGTTGTCTGATGTGCAATAGACGACATGTTTAGAGATGGCGCCACGACCTGCTCGACGACGGGCTCCTTAGGCTCGGTTGTCTGATGTGCGATAGGTGACACGTTCATAGATGGTGCCACGATCTGCTTAACGACAGGCTCCCTAGGCTCAGTTGCTTGATGCACGGAAGAGGAGATGCTGAGAGATGGCGGTACAATCTTCTCAATAGTTGGCTCTCTTGATGCCGTTGACCGGTGCACAAGAGATGACAGAGTAAGCGACGGCGGAAGGATCTTCTCAACAACTGGTACGGTTGGTTCTCTAGGCTCGGTAGCCTTGTGTGCAATAGTTGACACATTGAGAGACGGTGGAATGATCTTCTGGACAATTGGCGCTACTGGTTCAGTTCCTTGTGCTGACACCACTGCCATATGAAGCGCGGTCGGCGGTGCGGGCTTGGGGATCGTTCCTTGCGTGAACAGTGTAGAGAAACCCAGAGCAGGCGGTGGAGCAGGAGACCAGGGCTCTGTCATCATGCCAGAACTGACCATAGCCGGCATGGAAGAAGCAAGCAACTGGAGAGGAGACCTGCCGATTGTTGATTTTCTGTATGCTTCAGGCGATGAATCAGGAGACAAGAGACTAGACCGAGCAGGCGTGCCTTCTGCAGCGCTACCATCTTCGCTTTCACTAAAAGAACCTAACTCAGCGAAGAGACTCTTGCCTTGCGCAGGAGTGCTGTTGTTGCTATTGCTGGCGAAGCTGGCCGGCGAGTCTCTCGCGGCTGCGGGACTACTTTCGAACATGTCCTCGTTGAGTCGAGGATTGGATCGGCGATAGCCTGCTTGTCGGGCCTTGAGCCTGTAACGAGCATGTGCTGGGAGAGGTGTATTGATATCCATATCGTCGTCGGTGTCATCACCTGATGTCGAGGCTGTGCTTTCGTAGGCATTGCGTTGGTTCAACGAATGGGACGAGGGCATTCCTCGAATGGTGCTTGCAGCAGGGCGTCTTTCAGTCTCGGTGAGATCGTCCGAGGCGCTGTCACCATCCAGGGTTTCGGCTCCAGTCTGGAAATCATCCGTCTCAGTCTGAGTAGCTCCGCGCTCATTAGCAGTCTCGAAGGCATCCGAGGTTTCGCGGTCATTGGCGGTCGCAAAACCTTCGTTGTCACTCGATTCGGCGGTGGAGCTTAATCCACGGGGGCAGGCACCAGAAAGCATGTCAACTTGCCTCGGCCGTCTGCTTGGCGTACTCTGGAGTACGTCCTGCTCTTCCCAATCCTCGTCATCCATGACCATGATGATGTCCTGACTACCAGTTCTCCGCGCGCCCAGACGATCGGGCCTAGCGGGCTTCTTGAACACGTCCCTGTCGTTCCGTTTGCCCTTCTTTGCACTGCCGAACACATTCACTGGGTTTCGGTTCGACTCAATCTCATCACGGGCGTCTTGAAGCATTCTCTTCAATTCAAGCTTTTCAGTCTTCTCACGGTGAATGTTGTTCTTGAGTTGCTGAATCATGCGGTGGGCGTGGTTGAGAGAATGCTTGAGCGTTTCAGATTCGAGCTGACCGTGTCGAGGGGTAGCTTTGCTGGGAGATACCGGAGGTGAGTCTTCTGGGGTTATGGTATCATCCTCCTCACCGCCATCGTCTGGTGACGTATCTTCGGCAAGGCCCTGATCCTCGGACCTCATCCTATATGCAACAGCACGAGCAAGTTCCTGGTTTTGAGTTGCGAGATCATCCACCTTGCGCTGGAGAGCGCCCCTTTCCGTCTCTGCCATAGCGACATTGCGTCGGAGGCCAGATAATTCCGTCTCGTGGTGCTTTGATGCAGAACTATGGTCCTCGTGGAGTTTGGCATATAACTGCTTCAACTCCTCCAATTCCCGTTCCAGTGTGGACTTCTCAGATTTGGTGGTATTGAGGGTATGGTTTAGACGGTGCTCCTTATCTGCCGCCGCCTTGGTGACCGCTTCAAATTCCCGCACCTGAGTCTCCAGATTCCAGTTGTCGTCCTTGAGCCGAGATTCGCTTTCGTCAATTGTCCGAAGCCGCTGAGATAGACCTTCCACTTCAATTTCCAGCTGAGACCGGTCCAGATTGGCAGCCTTGAGTGACTCATCCTTGTCGAGAAGAACACTTTGCAACTCCTTCAACTGTGAAAGTAGAGAGGTGGAGATTGATGTGGCGAGTGCTATGTCATTAATTCGGCTCGGCTGCTGGTTCCGTTGTTTCCGGGAGGGAACACTGACTTTGGTGGGCGATTGATGACCCTCACTGGTGTACACTGAAGCACCAGATGTAGTATCTGCCTCGCCACTCGCGGCCCTGGACTTGGGGAGAAACGCACGTGCCGTTTCTCTGCCTACTTCATTGAACTCCTTTTCGAGCTCGGCCAGCCTCTGGCGCAGCTCTGGTCCGATGTCACTGTCCTCCTGCTGTGTTTCAACTTCTTTCAACTTTTCTTCCAACTCCTGCCTCTGCTTGACGAGGGCGTTGCCGACGTGCGAGGTTTCCTGCAATCTACGTGTCGTTTCTGCCAAATGTGCTTGTAAAGCCCGTTTAGCCTGCACCGGAGATCCGTTCAAATAAAGGGAGAATTGAGAATTGTCGAAGGCGGAGAACCGCTGCCGGTGAGGGTCGTGCGGGCTCATTAAAAAGGGATCGGCAACGTCGGAGTCGTCCATGACTTGGACGCCGAATAGAGGATTCCTTGTCGCCATCTTCACTGTATCGGCCGCTCAATTTCCCATCGCCCGTTGTTGTCGGTCGCTCGCGGCACAAATGTAGGGGGCAACCCGAGGTTGTCGGGCTGGCGAACTGGCGAGGTGTTACCGCACGTTTGCACGTACGGCAGGGCGGAGGGGTGATCTGGAAGCGAACCAAGAGGGTCGAATGGACTGTACGTTGCCCTGTTAGATCTGCTAGAGTAGGCTTTGCGTTGTAGATGGCGTCCCGAGGTAGGCGACAAGTTTCGATGTAAGGAGCTGTGGGAGGAAGAAAATCGCGTGAAAGGAAAGAAAGACAAGCGGGCACAGCACGCCAGAAAGGTGACAAGGGATGGGAGCTGCTGTCTGGTTGACTCGGTAAAGACGCTAAAATGCGCGCGACTTTGTTCGAAAGCAAGACGCGAGGAGAGAGGTACCAGTTGAGGAGTCCAGTACGCGTTGTCGGTATATAAGAGCGGTCGGATTAATGCGCATCGTCGAGACGGCGCTAACAGAGAGAGACAAGGAGAAAACACCGGATGGGCAGAGAGTGAGGGCGGCGGCAGCGGAGGGAGGGGAGGGGAGGGGAGTTGAGGGTGATGGAGAGTTGTTTTGCATGAGGAAGACCGTGCGCTCAAATGAGTTGCGCAGGGGTCTTTCTCACGCCAACGCCAACGCCAGGCAAACAATCAACAACGGTGACAGCGGCCGAATAATTGGCTGAGGGGTGCCGATGCAGCGATGACGATGGCGAAACGCAGATGGGTATCCGACGTATAAACACGCTATTCGTTATAGATTTTGAGTGTTTTCGCAACCCATGGTTCAAGGGGAGAGGCTGGGCGGGTCTACTGTGTACTTTGTATGTGTTACAAAGGTACATACCATTGTACGCTTCTTTATTACATAGACGTGGTGGTGCCTGTGTGTGTGTGTGTGTCTACCCTATCACCACCTGCCAACGCGATGAGTCGAACGACAACAGACACCGAAAAAGGGGGGCCTTCCCCTGAAGTAGACTGCTGGGCTTTCTGCACAACACATTAATTGTTACACAAGATCACAAAACTACCATTCTGCTATACATAGACAGTATATCTGCGAGACATGATTCAACAAGTAATACCGATAGTCATACTACAAAGTATAATCCCACTAAATTACATGGGTAGAACCAGTTCATTCACAGCCGCTGTAAAACTTTGACATGTTAATTACCTATGTCGTTGTCCATCATGCTTCGTTCAACTCGATGACGGGTGACAAATCAGCCAATTTATGAGGGGAAGTGGCGCCACCATCTCGATTTCTCAGCCACTGCTTGGCAAGAACTTGGAACGTTCGACATGTCAACTTTATTTACACACTCTCCACCAACACCAACACCAATACCAACATGGATGGCCCCGTCGTAACCTTCAAGAAACGCGCCCCCAAGGGTGTCGTGCGGAAAGCCGCGCCTCCCCCGCCATCAGACTCAGACTCCTCGTCCGGCTCAGAAGCAGAAGGCGACGATGGTCGCGTAGTGAAAAGGCGGAAGACCAACGGCAGCTCCCTCAAAGCGTCCACTGCGAACCAAAAGACGAAATCTACCTACGAAGGCACCACCAAATACGAAGCCGACCGAACAGCCAAGATCGAAGCCAGTACTGACGCCACCAAGCAAACCAACTGGTACGATGAGAACGCCGAAGACGCCTTGAGCACCAAGAACCTCCTCGGGAAGACACGAGCGAAACCTATCATTGAGAAGAATCCCGACGCGCCGAACCGCCAAGTTGGTCCTATGAAAGCTGCAACGAATATTCGAACCATCACAGTCACCGATTACACGCCAGACGTGTGCAAGGACTACAAACAGACTGGATACTGTGGTTTTGGAGATGGATGCAAGTTTTTGCACGCACGCGAAGACTACGCCGCAGGTTGGAAGCTGGACCGTGACTGGGAACTCTCTACAAAGGGCAAGAAGCAGGGCGGGACCGTGGTCGCATCTGCGAATCGCGATGCCAAAGACAAGGAAGATGAGTTTGATATAGCGGCCCTCGAGAAGATACCATTTGCGTGTATCATATGCAAGCAGTCATACAGGAGCCCCATCGTCACCAAATGTGGACACTACTTTTGCGAGGCATGTGCAATCAAGAGGTATCGCAAGGATCCGACATGCGCCGCCTGCGCCGCGAAAACGGGAGGCGTATTCAATGGCGCAAAGAACTTGCAGAAGCTGCTTGAGAAGAAACAGAAATATGAGGACAAGAAAAAAGCGGAGGAGGAAGCCAAGGCAGCGGCAGAGAAAGAGGACGATTGAAACATCAAGTTGAAGGATGACGGAAATCACAGGATGCTCCAAGGTCCAGACTCTCTCCGAGGCAAGAACACTAGTGTAAGTCTCCAGAAGCTGGGAGCCAGCTATTGCACCAGTGAATGATTGTTGAGGAGACTCGATCTGGTTGATGAAGGTGGGCGCCTTCCAGAAACACCGCATACTTGCCATCAGCCCCAAAGCGTTTGGCAGATGCAGAGGGAGCAAGTTCGATTCCAAGACGGAATGATCGTCAACTGAGCTCCCACGCGCGATAGAGGCAACCCGCGCCGGCAATTGTATCTTAGTCATTACAATAGCTGTAGTCGATAGAAAGGATCAAATCGTTTCACTAACTCAATGACACCACCTACAACCCAAAAATGGGTTCTCTTACACTGTACACCGGCAATTCATTATTGCTCCATTGTGCTTCTGTCAGAGAGAATCAGAATACCTGCCGTCTTTGACTCCCCCGGTTCTTCCGACATTCAGCCACACCTCTGCCCTTCAGCTACCTTTTTATTTCTGCATTGTCTTTGAATTTAGATTGTGTGGGACTGATTAGTAGTGTACCGGTCGAGGCTAGATTTTACGAACAGTGATTTCGACGGAGCGTGCATCTCTGCGCCATGTATTAATTATGCATTATATCACTCCGAATTCGCCGAAACGGACGGAATACGTTCTGTCAGCCACCAGTAACCCGGGACAACCAACCAACCAACCAACCAACCAACCAATAACATGAGCGACTAATAAATAAACTTGGAAGTCGCGTTTCTTGACATGTACATACATGATTATTATTGTCACGGGGTTTCGCGATTTTTTGGCTAGCTACATATAGTGTTTCGGAAACTGCATGTGTTCTCTCGCGCTAATACATGCGAGCAATCCCATCAAACAGCGTTGTTTAGATATGTGGGTTATATATATTATACGTGGTATATTGAGGTATAGCGAACTAGGCACATATTCGGGGAACCCGCACGATGTCCAGTCGAATCAATCGACATAGCTTCATCATGTCACGGGGCCGCGGCATAAATTGATCATACATATCTATATATATATCCACTCCACCATGGTCATCAGTCGTAATCAGGATCCGGGGATATGCTAAAAATCTTGAGGCAAATCTTGCCCTTGCGCACATGGACCCACTCTCTCACAAACTCTGGTTTCCACCCCAACTGCTGCAGATAGGGCACCAAGTACTCGACGTTTTCCTCGTACGAACTCCATTCAGTTGAACCGTACGGACCCCAGTCACTCGCGCGCAGAACCTTTTGCGCCCATGGCTCTTGGCACGACTCCTTTATGCACAACTGCACGACCACGCAAAAGAGTGTCACGTGAGTCCTATCGTCCTGGTAATTCTGATAGAGTGTGACGGCAGCGATGTCGTTTTGCAACGCGGCGCGCCATGCCGAGCTGTTCTGCTGGACGGTTTGCACGAGGTGACGGAATTTGTCGGCTGCGTCGGGATTCTCGATTTCGCTAGGGCAAATGAGTTGGCAGCGCGCCGAGGGAAAGCGAGAGAGTAGGTCCAGGAGTGACAGGATCTCGGTGTTTGGTCTGAAGAAGCAGTCCACTGTGGGTAACATGTCGACCATGAGCCGTGACACTATTGTCTCGCTGTCGGGAGTTGAAGACGGGTAGAAGGCTGCGATATATGCTGCGGTTTTGTCTATCGGGAGGCGAACGGTGGTGTTGAGCATGTAGATGGGGCGGAATTCTTTGCGGATTTGACGGCTGGTCTGGGTGAGGGCTAGCAAGGGAAATGCGGCTGTTGGTAGTTGAGGCTTGTCTGAGGACGACTGCAACGGGACGGGCCCTTGTTTGCTGATTTCTTCCATGGCAATCTCGTACACATGGTCGCGAAGTTCGGCCGAAAGGTCGAGAAAGCGGAAGGGTTGGGAATGGGCGAGAGAGAGTTCCCTCATGCCTGGGTATTCTTCGCCCGCTCTTGCTTTATGATATTGATATTGATATTGATAGTCGCACTGAATGTCATGTGGTGTGTGGTTGCAGGTGCTGATGCAGGTACTGGTGGGACTGTTCCATACGGTGATTAGCTGATATGCATTAGTTGTTCGACTTGTGTTAACTCCACCTCTACACGTGTCTGCTCGTTGTAGGTAGGGTGTTGTGACAAAGGATACATAATAACTATTAGGTGGCAGTCACGATGGTGGTCTCGATGGTGGAAGCCTGAACATTGAAGTTTCTTACATAAAATGCCCCGTAAACTAGCTCTCTCATTGGCCAACAAGAAACATGCACAAGAAAAGCGGACTTGTGTAATTACCCCTCCATGGCTGAGGTAATCAACAGTCGCTTTTTTTTCTCGGTTTCATATGTAATTAATTAATGAAATATACAAAGGTACCCTTGGATAGGTTGCATGTGAGGTATTTTGCCACGAAAAACGTGATTTCTTTTCCAATTGTATTCACTTCTCCAATATTCCTTGTCCGCGTGTTCGTCGTCGAATACATACAAAGTAATATTGCTTCGATGCCATCACCTTAGCGCGCATCTCCGAGACGATATACAAAGGCAAGGTAGCACAACAGCTCGTGAGCCAATCTCTATGTATCTGGGCAGGGACGTATGGCATCAACCAGGGCCTGAATAGATACATACATAGATGAGTGGCAATCAACGGGGGTGGGGGGGGGGGAGGTGCACGGGATGCGTTTGGTCGCAGCGCGCGAAAAAGGCGGATGCAGATGGGTGCAGCGGCGTGCTTGCAGATGGCGTCCGGATAGCCGCTTTTGGTGTGGCTTATTACCACGTTGATCGTAGTCGATCGAGCAATTATGCGTGTACATACTCTGTAGATACCCTTGTACAGAGGGGTGGCATGTGAAGTCAGCAGCAAGCGTTTTTAACCGATGCAAGTGAGGTGGGGGTCGATGAGTGGGATCTTATGATAGGAGCAAATGGAGGTGAAGATGTGAAAGCGTTGACGATGGTATGGGCGATGGGCGATGGGTGATGGCTACGGCAGCGCCATCATCTACCTTAGTATTGATTAGTCTACTTATAGTCTACTTATAGTCTGCTTATAGTCTACTTTACCTTTTGTAGTAATTTAGTCACTGTTAGGGGATGATTTGTATGAAATCGTGCGTTCGCGTTTGGATGCACCCTTGGTTCGCTGGACATCGGCAATCTCCAGTTCTAACAGTACTAATTATGTATTCTTCTTGGGTCAGAACAGAAAAGCCCCGCCATCAGGGCCGATTCTTGCCGAGCCTCGACCCAGAGCGAAAACACTACCTATTATCCCCTCCATCGCTATTACATGAACCAGCAGAGTCTGCGGTCCGCGTGTCGTCGTCTGTCTTCCAGTTCCCTCATCTCCTACCCTCGCTCCAAGCGTCCGCCGTGTATCGTATCTCCCCCACCAGCTCGTCAACATTCACCAGGCCCCACGCACGCCTCCCCCACAGTCTCGCAGTCCCGCGTGAGCTGCCCATCCTACCGAACCACTTTCAGATGGACCCGGTGACCGTCTGATTCACCCATCAAATCCTCCGCTATACCGGATGCATGACTCGCGACAACGAGGTACCATCCACCATTCCCCTGCGGCGGACGTACGGCAGCCTAGACTGTGGTCAATATATTAAATAAGACTCACACGCTGCAACACAGGTGCTCATCAGTTTGTCTATGCCGAGTGTGAGCGTGAGCGTGTACCCGAAACTTGAAACCTTATTCGCTGGTCCGAGTGACTCCGTCATCTGGCCCGAACACCAAGCCAATGCTTCAGTATTGCGATCCGAGCCTGGAAGAGCTGCCAGACTTTTCCTCGGCCCAATTGGACGGCTTGACGAAAAGAATCGAGGCCAAGAAGAAGCAGCTAGAGGCTGATATCAGCAACTACATACGCCGCAAACAGGAACAACTGAGCAAGGAAATCAGAGAGGTCAGCCACATGCCGCTGCTAGTTGCCGAGACATTGAACAAGGCTAATTGGATCAATAGCTCACAGAAGAGTACCGTGGACTGGAACGCGCCGAGTCGACTCGAGATGCCAATGCCAAGCCGTTGAACAACGAAACTCAATTCACAGATTCGTCGGCGGACTCGAGGAAGCTTAGTTCGGGGGACACCGCTAAACGAACAAAGCACACACGTGTCCACAAGCGCGAAAAGGAGCTCTGTGGTCTTGTTACGCCCATCTTCCTCCCGCTGCTCGATGCCAGCACATCGCCTATCAAGAAGAAGAAGGAGAAGCGCCGGCCTACAGAGGAGCTGAGTGCGAGTGAGAGTGCGAGTGCGAATGCGAGTGAGAGTTCGGCTGCGACAAGTTTACCTCGGATCGTTGAGCAAGGTTCGCCTTGGAGAGATGCTGAGGAGAGCAAAGAGGAGAGCAGACCGAGGAGCAGAAGCAGAGACGATCCAATGGAGCATGGAGAGAGTGCCACTTCAGGCGGAAGCTCCAAGGAGAACACAAAGCCAGAAGCGGTGGTGAAGAAGAAACGCGCCGCGGCGAAGAAGTCGTCCCTCCGACACATGACCACCCCGCGAGCGAAGAGGAAACGAGTGAGTTTGATCATTGATGATCAGATTGTGCTTCCGGCGGATAACATTGCAGAACCTCCTCTTGTGTCTCCTGCTAAAACGACAGCTTCCTCGAACTCGAACTCGAACTCGGCTACCTCTCTTTCAGACTCGATAGACCCGCGACTCATTTCTGGGCACGACACACCTGCTGGGCGTGGACACCAGGATCCTGTACACCACAGCCTGATCTCCTCTACCAAAACTACAATCGCGTCTCCCACCAAAACTGCAATCGCGTCTCCTACCAAAACTGCAATCGCGTCTCCCACCAAAACTACAATCGCGTCTCCTACCAAAACTACAATCGCGTCTCCTACCAAAACTACAATCAAGCCTCCCACCAAAACTACAATCAGGTCCCCTACCAAAACTACAATCGCATCTCCTACCAAGCACAAGAACCATGTTTGCTCCGAGTCCCCACCGGCACTCGAATATATGCCTCCACAGACTGCCACGCGAACATTCTTAGACCCTTCTCCGCCTCAACAAAAAGTCATACTCCCGCAGTACTCGTCCATGGTTCCCATATACGCCGATGAAGGCGACATTACCGAAGGCGACATTACCGAAGGCGATATTACCGAAGGCGACGAAGAAGAAGAGTTCAGCACCTATGTCGGTGGTATCGACGGCTCAGGAGTGGACAATGTCAATCAGGTCGGGAGCTACGGCTACCCGTCGTCTCTGGGGGCTAGCTACTTGGAGAGCTATATCAAAAATCGACCGCTCTCGGTGCGCGTGGTGTCGGCGGAGAAGGCAGAGCTAGCAGAAGACGAGAAGAAGGCGCTGATCAACGGAGAGACGGAAATCAAAAAGGAAAATGTTGACCTAGACATTGAAGACTTGGACGATGCGGACGATGCGGATGATACGATGGATATTATCGGGGAGATGGAGGGGCTTTGAGCGTGTCGAATACGTGCGAATTGTAATGAGTAAAGTGAGGGGTTAATAAGGACAAGGCTCCACTGTATATATGGTCTTTGGCTGTTAAAAGTCACAGGCGTTTGACCTTTTTTTTTTGGTTTGGGCGGATCTTTGTCTTTGGGTCGGGGCTCACATGCTTTTTGGTTAGGTGAGCGTCTTCCATGTGTTGGTGCTTTGGTTTGGCATTGTGAGGAGTAGGGTAGCTACATTGTCTTGGCGGTTCGGACGGACTTTTTGCGTGCATGTTCGCGGCCATGTTGAGCGATCTATTCTGCCCCACTAGTTGATTAGTACATAGATAAGAGTGTTACAGAAGCCAAGGAAGAATTTGCTAAACTTAGATACTGCTTGGACTGATACAAATGCATCTTGCAAAACTATTGACGGATGGAAAGTCTTGGTGGGACAAGTATATAATTATCACATGCGTGATCTATATACATGTACATATGTACGTACATACATATGCACATGTCGTGGGCCCTGCAGCAAGAGAGAGAGAGAGAGAGAGAAAGAGAGAGAGCCACAGAGCCAAGGTTTGGTCTTCAGGGTCCTTGCTCCGACAACATGCAGCATGGCTCCATTGCTGCGGATCCAACAACTAATCGGCTTCATGTTTCACACAAATGGCCGCATCGGTATGTAACAAAGGTATCTACACATGTTAATTAATACCTTTGTACCCTTCGTATACAAGGAGACATGACATGGACTTGGACAGGGAAGGTGTTTGCTGTGTGGTATTACTGTATTAGGTACGTATGTACATACATTACTACATACCTTGTAGTGGGGCTCAGGTACCCCACGTCATCTATATACATTTATGTGGTACCTACCTTTTGTACCTCTGCTTCTTCCTTCCCGTCCCTCCAATTTTTTTCATGGTAGCCCGGTGGGCGCCCCCCTCCTCCTTCCCCATCACTCTGCGCGACGAGCCTTTCACTTACTTACTTTACCATCAACTGAATATCGCCCGTTTCCACACAGCCCTCATCTTCTTAAGACACCAATCCACCGCCGCTCCCCCTCCCAATTCTTCAAACATCGCCATCGCTATCACCATTACCATTGCCGTTGTCATTGCCATTGCCATTGCCATTGTCATCGCCATTGTCATCGCCATTGTCATCGCCATCGCCATCGCCATCGCTCGTTGCAACAACCATCTTCACAGCACGCACGCAATCGCAATTCCACTCGAGTGCCGCACTTCGTTAGCAAACGCGCGACATTCTCAGCATTGAACACGCGCCCTCGCTCTCCAATCAGCACCTCATACCACGCACTAGCCCCGATCACTTGGGCTCCTCGGACTATCTGATTCGCGCCTACTCTAGCGTTGACGTCGTCAACCACCATTCAACTACATCATGGCCCATTACGTCGACAGCAGCACGCAGACCATCATAGCCGGCCTGTCAAAACATCCCGCACCCGTTCCCGCTGTTCTCTCCTTCCCCCCCGACGCGAGTACACCTCCCGACGAGATGCCCAGTAGAGATCTCTCACTTCCCGCAAAAGCAACACCTAGCACCAAAATGAACGTCGGCAGCAGTTCAATTTCTCCTACCCTCCTCCTCCGCCGTCAGATTCGGCCCAAACTCGTAGCGCGCATAAGCCTCCCGCCGAACGAGTATGACACTCACGCTCCGTTGAGCCCGCCATCGACACAGGCGTGTATGTCACCGTTGCCAGCGGCAAATACTTTACATGCCGGACACACTCCCCTCTGCCCACGCTCGCGGTCGCGGTCGCGGTCGCGGTCGCCTTTGCGGTCGCCTTTGCGCATGCAAGACGATCCCCGGGACCGCAGTGAACCAGCGACTCCTGAGCAAGAAGATGAGATCGTGTTGACCGGCCCACTGACACTACCCCTTCAGCCCGGTGATGGCACAGCAAACCACATCGAATTACGTGTCCTCGATGCTGAACTCGAGAGGATCGCCCACCACCAGCAAGTCGGGAGCCGCCAGCAGACCCCTGAGACGTCGAGTCCGACCCTTGTCTCCGAAATCAGCGGCGTGGACCGCAGTCGGAGGGGTTCACCAAGGCAGTCTTCGGAGAACGAAGCGGAGGTCGTGGATGGTATTAGGCTCAAGAAACCGAAGATGAACATGGGTGCACCGCTGGGGCAATTGTAGAATCATGGCTCTAGCCGAGAACGGAAGCCGTCGACATCTCCAGAGGATCATTGAAACAACCGTTCTTATTGGCATTGCTCTGGGTGGGATTTGCTTTCTTGGAAACAGCGTTTACAAACGAATAGGCGTTCTTGGAAAATGGGTCCTTGGGATGTCTCTAGATGGGATGGGTCAATAGCCTGGGGACTTGATCATCACAACATAGAAAGCCTCCCGAAAGCTCCCAAGGGGAACAAGGAGGTATCTTCGTCGCCGGTCAAGAGGCCCGCCATGAATAGCATAGGAATCGTATATAGCGAAGAATACCACAAGTATTAACAACACCGCCAAGTCATGTCGAATTGCAGACTACGGTCCCGCCCTGTACATATTAGATTTCTGATCTCGGTCCCTTCTGGATTAGATTGATATCCCTTACTGCGCGTGGACATGGGGCTCCTTGGGTAGGTCGAATGTTTTTTACAGTATCATTACAGTACATAGCTGACAACACCCGTCCCAAAGATGGATACAAAGGTATATATGTATGTCTTTCAAATTCATGTCATGTGACAATCGTCCTCTGTCCAGTCAGTCAGTCAATCAGTTCAGTCTTGAGCCAAGTATCTGCATGATATGTAGTTACTGTAGATAGATGCAATAATTCCTTGGTCATTCGTCATTCGTCTTGATGCCGATGATGATGCCGATGATGATGATGATGACGATGACGATGGGAGTTGTGACAAGAAGAAGCCCCAACTCCCTCCCTTCTGCTTTATTAAATATGGATAACTGCGGCGGTCCGACCTACTTACTTGCTTACTTGCTTGGCTTGGCTTGGCTTGGCTTGGCTTGGCCCGGCCCACGACAGAGCATAGTAGATGAATATATTTTCTCCCTCGCTTTTTCGCTTTTTTGCTTTTTTGCTTTTCGCTTTTCGCCTTTCGCCTTTCTCCTACGCGCAGTCCGGTTCGTCGATTTATGAATAAATCTGAGCAAAGGGCCGAGGGGTTCAGGGGCTCGCTTCGTGGATGGTGGGGTGGCTGATATATGTATGGAAATATATGATGCTAGAAAGAGAGAGAGAGAGAGAGAGAGTATCTTCTATGATTATCTGGGAGGGTTTTCTTTCTTCTTTGCGTGCCTATGTTGCTGGAGGTGTAAGCAACCAAACAATCAATAGATCCAACATGCAGTGCCGTTGTATATGTAGACGGCCCGGAGAAGTCGTTTGCCATGGATGTGAGAAGGTGACGGTAATGGTATAGATGATGTTCTGGGACGGGTTGGTTGGCCGATGGTTTGTGTCAGGTTTTGTTCACGTTGGTCTGGACGTGTAGCCGTCGAAGCCGTGGGCTGGGAGTCCTGATAGGGAGGTGGCCGGTTCCAGGAAAGGTCCTAGGAGGACGGTGTAGAGATTCATCTCACTTGTATACCTGTGTAGTCGCTCGTAACAGAAAAAAACAAAACTAAAGTGAGGCTTCTCCAGGACTGAGGACTGTGGTAATGAATGAGTTTTCGCAGACTACGTTACCCCAAAATGATACCCTGAACCATCAAGTCGACGCTCATCTTCGACCTTTGGTCAATCGCCCACTCATTACCATATCACATGATATCTCTTTCTCACTAGTGTCAGTGCTCGAGGTCTGGATCATGGCCGTTGGAGACAGATGCAGATTGAAAGGCAGGGGCCTCTGAAGGGGGAGTCGAATCTAAAAGTCTTGTCTTGTATTGCGAGACGAGAAGAGCCATAGTATCCCGCACCTGGTCACTTACCGTGGGACACATATCTATTGCGTAAACCCCCATTCTGACGGATACAGTAGAATACTGTATAGTATCCTTTACCCTTTTAGCCATTTACTGCGCTCTACTCATCCCACTGTACGTAAAGGCGTGCGGTATGAGAGCAGGGGAAGGGGGTTGAACTGCCACTCGCCATTCAATGAAACACACGAACCGTGAGCAAATCTCGAAAGTGCATCTACCGAGTCGAAAGCATCCACGTCTTCGAGATTGTGATGTGATGTGATACAATAGATGAATGAACGAAAGGAAAAAAAAGTGGGATGCATCAGGGGAGGGCATCGATGGAGAGAGACTCTATGGGTACTACACCCTTTTCATGGGGACTCGCTCTACGTAGTCTACTTTGTATGCATACTGCACCCCGCCTGCCTAGTAGTAGCGTTGGGTGTAATTGGCTGAGTAGTTAAGGTTTCTTGATTACCTTGACCGCTGTAGCCTCTCAACACTCTGGTGCTCCAACGGGTGGTATACTTGAGCGTAGAACGTACCTTGATTGGACAGAACCCCGCTACGGAAAGACCATGAGCGTAGAGCCTACATCGATTTTCCTGGGGGTGCCGTCGAGTGAATGGAGACTACATCGATGCCCTGTGCTGAGTGGGAGTGAAGCTCATTGGACGAACAGCACAGCCTTAGTATGCAGGGATGAAAAGACTGTTGGATGATCGTGAGCTCTAACCTCTAGGCGATATGAAAATGGGTGGAAATGTTATGCGAAAGAATGGGATTGAAGGGAAGAGGGGCAGTGGGTTGTGCGAGATGTATGTACATACCCTTGTAGTGTTCAAGGACGCACCACATAGTACGCTGGCCTACCTGAGACCAATCGGTTCGTTATTCTTTCCCCGACACTGAATCTCGTGAAGATGATAGCTATATCGTGAAATGGCTCTGTCTCTAGTCCGTCCTCTCTTGATTGTCTTCCCTCGAAACATCTCGAGGCAGATGCCGAATCGAGACATAGATAAGCATCTCGAAAGCTACCTACCCCGCTATCAACGCATGATAGTTCTAAAAGCGATCGTCCTTGTCGGTAACCATGCATCCGTGTCTTGATAGATATATCCCGGCACCCTAACTCGCACCAGTATACATACTTTCTGTTCTCGATTGCTACCATCAGTTTTCGACACCATATCCAGCCTGAAACATCACCACTCAACCAGACCAACATCGTCCAAACATCATATACGTTCTAATCTCTCCTGCTCAAAGCATCACCAATTATGCCGGATTCCAAAACCCTCGAGGGAACTCTCGGGCCGGACAGTAACAAATGGACGTATCAGACCTCAGCGGGCTTCACACTTGGCCCCTCATCCCCTCCGAATTTGACGATCCAAACGACGACGACCCCAATACGCATTTCGCCCGCTGCTACTGCCCTCGTCATCATCGACATGCAAAACTTTTTCCTCTCACCGTTCTTGGGTCGCCAGCTCGGTGGCGCTGGCCACCTTGCCAGCGACCAACTCCTCAAGCACGCGATCCCTGCAGCAAGAAAAGCCGGAATCAGGATCGTGTGGCTAAACTGGGGACTGAATGAGCAGGATTTAAAGGACATGCCAGCGGGCGTCAGTAGAGCATTTGGATTTGCAGGAACTGAAGAAGGTGGGGATGGAAAGCTGATCGCGGTCAATAAGTATGGGGAGAGGAGGTTCACTGGTGGCGATGAATTGTTGGAAAATGGCGCAGATGGCCCAGAACATTCTGGTCTGGGATCACCCTGCGGACAGGTTGAGGTCATTGATGTGGACGGGAGTACGAAGAAGATCGATGCTGGACGGCTCCTCATGCGGGATACATGGAACGCGGCTATCTTCCCGCCTCTCGATACTGAATACATGAGAGGGAGCAAATTGGAGAAACGTCCTGACGTCTGGATCCACAAGAACAGGATGTCTGGGCTGTGGGGAGCTTTGACTGAGTGTGAGGAGTTTCTGGAGAAGGAAGGGATCCGGACGCTACTTTTCTCGGGAGTGAATACAGATCAGTGTGTGGGTGGGAGTCTGATGGATGCGTTTAGTAAAGGGTATGATTGCGTGCTTCTGAGCGATGGATGCGGAACTACGAGTCCAGATTTTGCGCAGAAGGCATGGGAGTATAATGTTGCAAATACGTTTGGGTTTTGTACGACCTGCGTGGAATTTGCGAAGGGTGTGGAGGTTATGAAGACGTGAGCGCCGTGAAAATATTCTATTGCTGCCGACGAAATTGAAGAGCGGAAATTCGTATGGGTATCAGAAAATCTAGGTAGTGGAATTTCCATGCATTCCCTGTCACCTTTTCCCAGTGTGGATGATGGATGTTTGACTCTGGCCTCAATCTCTTCTTCGTCGTTTCCTAGCTTCTTGCACCAGAGACGGCCACTGTTCAATTTCACCGGGTGGTGGAGGTTGACAAAGCTGTATCAAATACGTCTTAGCCGCTTCAGCATCCCCCTTTGCGTCACTCATCTTTACCAGCTCGAGGGCTGCCGGTTTGTAACCATTCATTGTCGCCGCTTTATACCAGTCCAAAGCAAGTTCTCTAGGGCCATCTTCCTTCCAACCCAGCCATTTCAGGGCTCGAGCGAGCCTTTTATCGGCGACAATTGAGGGGTTGGCGCGTTTCTGCTCAGCAAAAGCAAGGTTTTGATAGAACCGACCCAATTGAAACATGGCTTCTCTGTGCCCTGAAGCTGCGGCTTTGCTCATATATTTGAGCCACTTGCCGGTTTGATTCTCTTCAAAGGATGCAAGATGATAGTAGGAGAGTGGATCGTCAGCTTTCAGGGCTCCTATTTCAAAGGCTGCTCGGGCTTGTTCACGGGATTTCTGGTCCTTTTTTGCCAACAGCAGGCATCCTAGCGCGTTCCATGCAGGAGTCGTATTTAAAAACAACACTCTGGGGTCTGCAAGGACGACCTTAGTGTTCGCGTTCTCGAGTGCCTTCTCGTATAGCGGTTTTGCCTGATCTGGACGTCCCTCATACTCTAGATACTGTCCTAGTAAAGTCATGGCATCTGAGTCTCCCTTGGATGCAAGATCCTCCAACTGTTCTCGACAGTATTTAAGATCGACAGGCTTGAAAAGGCTAGTGACTTCCGAAGCTTGCTGGCGCGCTACAGGGCTGGGTAAGGCCTTGCTTCGCAAAAGGAGGGAAAGGATGAGCAGAATGGTGAGCGGGTCGTTGGCCCTGCTGCAGGCCAATAGCAGCAGTATGGCCAACGGTTTGTGTATACTTGGTGGCATCCTTGCTTTCCGCGTTGGGTCTATCACATCTGGGATCCGACTAGTCACCAAAGCCAGTGTTGCGATGTCTTCCACCTCAATTCTGTACTCTGCCTACAAGTCAGCGTCGGAGCTACTGTTGATTTACAGCTTCGGAAGGCTGACTTTTGGCTAGCTCAACCACGTTCAGCGTTTTCCCTGTGGCATGCATGTTGAGGACTTCGTCGATGATTTGATTGGCAACGGACTGTCCCTGGGCAAACAACTTTTGGTCATGTATCTTCTTGAACCATGATATGCGGTTGCGCCTGTCAACTTCGATGCGCACATCTTGCGGGGTCATACGTATTTCCGTGGTATACTCTCGGCTCCATTGGTTACCATTTGAGGAGGGTCGGCCCCAATTGGGAAATGGAGTCGTACGTTGTGGTGCATAGTGGAGCGTAGATCGGGAGAATTGGTGTGATTGGCAGAAGACACACGGCTCAACTTGTAGCGGCAGTTTACGGCAACGAAGGACGAACGGGAGGAGCGACATTGAGGAGATGTTAGAACATCTGAACAGAAGATGTGAATTCAATATATGAGATGGTTCACGTGGAGGCGGTCAATGCTTAGCGGCGGCAGAATCTATCCAGAACTTTTGTCTTGGCGTATAGTCTAAAAATTTCCAAGCAGGCCGACCCATCCGCATCCAAATGTTTACCAGAGTCTTCAACACAGCAAAGAGAGTCTTCAGCCGCTCTCCCTCCGTCCAGATACCTTCTGCCGAGTCTCGAGAACCTACTCCGAATACCCACGACCTCGACATTACGATGGTGTCCACACGAAGCGGAGCTGATGTGACGCCGCGCAGTGACCCTCGCAAAGGGAAACGCGGGCTGGAGGCAGGAGATACACCTTTATTATCGAGAAAAAGGAGAAAATCCGTGGGCACGCAGGAGAAGGGGAATGTTGACGTGGAGGCGGCGGAGGCGGAGGACGTCGACACCGAAACACCAGTGCAGGCTGATGATACTCCGGCCTCCACGAACAAGGAGAAGCTGCCCATCCGCCGCCGTACAAACCCCATGGTCGTCATTAACACCACCCCAGCCGGATCAAGCTTAGCGAATGCCACTACATTGGCGTCACCGAAAGACCAGACAGGCTCACCAACCTACCCGTCAAGCAAGAAGAGGACAAGGAAGCAGGGCGGGTCTCCGGAGGTAACTGGTGCTCCTTCACCAGAGCCATCAGCTTCGGAAAAGACATCTACAGCTACCGTCGAGGTCGAGGTTCCCGTTGATTCGCTGCAGGAATCGTCAAAGGCACTCGCGACCCCGAAGTCGAAGTCGAAGAAGAAGTCGAAGGGCACAAATGTATCTACGCCAGCTGCGACAGTTCCTCGTGTATCAAGATTTCCAGAGGAGATTCCCTCATCCACGTACGAAAGTGAGCAAGCCGCTATCCCGTCTCAAGAACCGAGCCCAGCATCGTTTAAAGCCAAGGAAGCAACGCCCAGATCAAGTCAAAAGAAAACGAAGAAGAGTGCATCATCAGTAGGGGATGAAAACAAACCCTCTAAACATGAGAGCGAACAGGTCGTTTCTCCGTCTCGGGAGCCGGCTCCGATGTCGTCGACAAAGGCCAAGAAAGAGCACATTCGATTCGACGGTGAAGGTCACGCAGATGCATCTGTTGCAATGGCTTTGGAAGCCCTTGAGCCTCAACCAACCCCAATTGATGACGACAGCGACTCCGACGAAGCCCCCGAGGAAGTCACCACTGCATTTGGCCTACGACAAGCCAAGGCCGCCGAGGAAGACGCTCTCCGTGCACAGAAGGCCTTACAAGAGAAGGAGAAGCTGAAGAGACAACAACGTGCAGATCGGATCAAGCAGGAGCAGGGTGTCAAGCAGAAGAAGGCCGAGAAGAAAGCAGCGAAGCTTGCTAAACAACGCGCCCGGGAAAAGTTGTTGGAGCCCGCTGAAGAGGAACTGGATGTAGATATTCACAATCTGCCCGCCCTTCTTCCCGAATCCTTCCTCGAGGCTGCAGGAGACATGCGCCCGCCCACACCTCCGCCCCAGCGTCATGGCCGGACCGCCGAAGAGGCCAGACTTGAGAAGTTGAGTCGCCACACCAAGTTTCTAGAGCGCGGCGAAAAGCCTATCAAGGACGTAAAGAAAGGATCGCTCAATGTACATGTTCTCGCTCAGCAAAATATGTTGTTAGCACCGAAGGTGAACAGGGCCACGAAGAATATCCGTGAGAAATGGTTGAAGGGACGACAGGCCGAGAAGAAGCCCAACAACAGGAGGATGCAAAAGATGCAGTTCCGGAAAGTGGAGAGGCGGGCCGTGGGGGGCGGTTTCCTGAAGAGCGAAGAATGAATCTGTAGCTCCAACGGTCTAGCTGGTAGCAGCACGGGTGCCCTAATAGCGAAATATCAACTTCAACCTCCTGCTATCAATCACCGAGAGATAGAAAATCCTTAGAGGTGCATCCAATCCATCTTCGGATGTTGTAGCACACCCATTGCAAAAGTGTAATGCCCGATCACGTGTTCGTGATTACTCGTTCTTCTTGGTGACTTCCTGACAGCAAGCGCTTGCCTTCAGTCGGGGGCATGCGATGTAGATTTTCTCACTGTCTTCACACTCTCCACTCTCGCCAAATTCACATCCTCTTCTTCCCCCCCCCCCTCCCGACACACGGCGCGACTCTTTCTTATTTGTACAATCTACAATCCCTAACACTTTGACGCTAGCATCCTACACAAACCCTCTGGGAATCGACCGTCATTTACGCCCGAGTGCAGTTCGCCGCCGACTGCCGGTATATGACATACATCGTTCCGCCCTACGCAGCTGGTCCTTTCCTCTTGTACCTCGTAAACACCACCTCTTTCCATCATGGCCCACCAAGTCTTGCCCATGCGCGGGGGTTTTGGAGTAATATTGCCGTATCAACCGCCGCCGCCCGAGGAGCATCAAACCTGGGAATTCTACGAAAACATCGTTCACAAGAAAATCATGGCCGGACGTGTAGAGCAGGCCCTGAAGTCCCCAGAAGAACTCATCTAGGAGATGAAGGAATCTACAGCTGCGATGGCCATGGAATGCTTCTTCTGGAGCATGTGGCATGGGGCTGCTGGTCCGCAGACCGACTGGGTAGATGAAGCGACCGAGTATTACAACAAAATGGCGCACATGTACATACACGTTGCTTGCAGAATGCAACCTTTCAACGGTATGCTTGGATGTCGTTATTGTTAGTCCATTGAGCTGATCTGGGGGGGTTCTTCTTTTCTTTCAAGGACGCGTTGGACTTCTACGATCTCGTGGATCATCGATGCAATCTGTGCCAATTCGACTCAACCGCTTCAGCGGTGGCCAAGAACAAGATATACAACAACAAGGAAGACTTGCATGGGGCTGAGTCAGACTGAAGAAGGGTTTCCTATTTCTTTTCTTAGTGCCTGTTAGTGTTCTTGTTGATAGATATCTACATATTTTTGTTAACACGCAAACTACACCTTGCTTCTTTTATGGCTTGTTCTTCGTTAAAGTTGCCCAAAGGTTGACGCTGTACTTGAGCTGTACTTTTTTTCCCTCGTCTAGCTTGAAACGAAGATTTGCAATCGGAAATTCAGAGGTTTCAATTCGGCGAAGTCGACAAGGTGGAATGCATGTTGGTTCGTGGTTGAAGTTTGCAGGATGGAATCAATGTGTCAATCTAATGTCTTCTCCCATATCCATGGTATCCAAACAATCTTAAAAAAAGAGGCGGGAAGAAATTTTGATATACAAGTTCCATCAATCTAATCGATTTCACAGAAGGAGGCAAAAGAAAAACATCTATGAATCCCTGAAAGAAATCAGACACTTGACCTGCAACTCTGGGAATTCACTTACAGTTTAGCAAGGAAAGTCTCGTCTTTACAAGCCTTCTCCGCCTCTTCGACTACATCCAATCCATATATCATCTTCTGCACATCTGCGTCTGCCCACTTGTCTGGCACGGGTCCATTTCCGGCCTTGAGCGCTGCAAAAACCTTATCACGCTCCTCTTTCGCCTTGCCGGCACCGAGATGCATACCTCGTCCGCTCTCAGCGGCAAGTTCGACGAGTGCCTCGGCTCTTGCTTTGCGAACCTTTTCATAAATCTTCAGAGCCTTGTATATCGTTTCTGGCTTTCTATCCGCGATGCGCTTCGGGGCTAGCGTGACGCCGAGAACGGCAGCGTCTTCAATGGCTTGAGCGGCGCCCTGTGCGAGATGGGGCAGTGTGGGATGGCAGGCATCACCGACTAGAGCAGTCGAGCCGTGCACCCATGTGGTGAGGGGCTCGTGGACTCTCAGCTTCCATTCTACGACCTCGCCCTCGGGGACCAGATTCAACATCTTGTGTATCATAGGACAGAAATCGCCGTAGACTTGCAACATGGCGGATTTGGAGCCTTTTGTGGTATATGTTGAGTTTGCGGCGCCGGCAAAGTTCACATCGGGCTGTGCTGAGGAGATGTTGTAGATGTTCTTGTTGTCAATTGGATAGGCAATGAGGTGTCGCTTCTCTCCGATCCATCGCGTCACTCGGTCTGCGTCTAGAAGGGCGAGAAGCTCGGGGTCGTTCTTCATCTGGTCGCGGGTGAGCATTATCCGATACGCGGCCTGGCCGGTATCTTTGACATCTGCAATCTCCCCTAGTGCTTTCAACATGGACACACGCGTGTTGCTCTTCACGCCGTCGCAGCCGAGTAGCACGTCGCATTCTACGCGATGCGGTTCCCCTTTTACCGGTGTCAATGTAAAGCTCGGAGTCGGCGAGAATTGCACATTGGAGATGGTGCTTCCAAATGCAAACTTGATACCAGGCTCGTTCAAACACCCCTCATACATGGCACCTGCCAGACTCGCACGGTGGCCCACCATGTGAGGATAGCCGTATGTCTTCTGGATATAATCAAGCTTCACGTGACCCAGCTCTTTATCGGTCGATCCTTCGCGAATGCTCGTTTCGCCGCACTGGACTGCCTCGGCGGCAATTTGGGCCCAGCAACCTAAGCGGTCGAGAATTCTTGCCATGTTAGGTGCGAGTTGAATGCCTGCGCCGACAAAACCGAGACCAGATGCCATTTCGTAGACGGTGATGTCGGAATGGCCCGATTTGGCCAATGCAAGCGCGCTCGCTAGCCCGCCCATTCCTGCGATCATGTTAGCATCGGAGCGGGGGTTGACAGATGGCGGGGTTGGATAGATGAGACGATGATGAGATAATTATGTTAAGACGTACCTGCGCCTACAATGGCTATTTTTACAGGGGTGGAGTCGGCCATCTTGTCTGTTTCCAACATGTATAGATGGACTGAGGGGTGAGGGGAGAAGAAGGATGAAGGGAATTGCTTAAGAACACGGATTCGGAGCTGTTTGAATACTGGGTTTCCGGGGGTGGCTTCTAATTATATCTAATTGTTCGAATCCGAATGTACAATAGGGTGCAGTCGACAGAAGCGGGCGTCCGGAAGAAAGGTATCCCAGCGTACAACGCGTGTACAGAGGCGAATCTATGTACGTCGTAGGTTGTCGACAGCGGCGTGTCTGGGCACTACATAGTTCACGGTAGTTCATGGCAGCAGGGTCGGCATCCTAGAATGCCTAATTCGTACATACGTAGTAGACCTGTACATATGTATGAACCTCTGGGACGAAGCGTGGGATTGGTGGGTCGAAGATGGGCGCCATGAGGAGGAACACTGGAAGAGGGGGTGGGGGTGGGGTTGGGGTTGGAGAAAGGAGAGAGGGGTTGATTGAAGAAATTTAATTTGTCCCCGGACCAGCTGCCGAGGCCAAGGTAGCCAAGCCCACTCAGTTGGTCCCACACGACACACGACGGGGCGAGAGAGAGTCAAGAGTCCCCGCAACAACAAAACGCCCCACCCGCACGACGATGAAATTCATTTCGGTGCACATTTCGGTCCATATTTCGGCTTTTATTTTGGCCTAAACATGCTGCGAGGCTCCGTCCATCACTCGCCATGCTCAGTCTGACAGCGAATTGACCACAATAGCGGTATTAGTGGACGGCCTAGGCTCATCATGTCTTGATTTCAACACCATGGGAAGGCCTGCTAGGACGAGCCCGGTTAACGATCAACCCCCCGGCAAGTTACGACCATGTATCCCAGCACATAGCAGGAGCGGCTTCTCGAAATGTTTGGTTCACAATCTTTTGTAAAGCAACCTTCTGGCGTGCATCTTTGCCATCATCCTCTCGACTTCATCACAACCCCCCAGCTTGGCCATTCTGGGCCCCTGAGAGAACCGTCGAATCGTCGAATCTCCGAATTTCCGAATCTCCTTGAACGACTAACTGGTCATGCGCGTCAACACATTGCTGAGCCATGTTGCCCTCATTGGAGCTGCACATGCCCTCGAGTGCTCACTTTCGGCCATTCAGTCTGTCCTTTCTCTCGGCGCCAGTGTCAACTTTGCATATCCCTTAGATGCGGGGGCGACGTTCGATACCCCGTCCGGTGATCTCGGATACCCGACCGACGCCGTTGGTTTACCTGCTCTCTGCGCTGTGTCGGTACAGGTCCAGTCAATAAATAACAGCTCCTATGGACTCGGCTTGTTCCTACCTGAGAACTGGAATGGAAGATTCCTAGCAGTCGGTAATGGAGGGTTCGCGGGCGGAATTAATTGGCTCGATATGGTGCGTTCGTACTTGGTTGCTGCTGCATCGTCTATGTTACTAACTGAACATCAGGGTCCCGGTGTACGCTATGGTTTCGCCACAATGTCTACTGACACTGGTCACAACTCCACCTCCTTTGACGGCAGTTGGGCATACCAACATCCCGAAAGAGTTGAAAATTGGGGCCATCTCGCCATGCACGGTTCAGTCGTTACGTCCAAGCTCATCACCGCCCAGTACTACGAGAAAAACATTACATATAACTACTATGCTGGATGCTCCACTGGTGGCCGTCAAGGTTTGAAGGAAGCGGAGAGATACCCCGAAGACTTTGATGGAATCATTGCAGGTGCTCCTGCTTGGTGGACCACCCACCTCCAGCCATGGACCAACAAAGTTGCCCTCCTCAATCTGCCAACCACCGCAGCTACCCACATCCCCCCTGCACTGTTTCCTACCATTGCGGCAGAAGTCCTCAACCAGTGTGACTCGCAAGACGGACTCAACGACACCATCATCTCCGACCCTATGAACTGCGACTTCAATGCAGATAAACTTTTGTGTGCTTCCAACACTACGGACAACACCACCTGTTTGACCTCGCCCCAACTGGAGACCCTGAACCACATCTATAGCAATTGGGTCAATGACAACGGTACTTTTCTCTTCACGCATATGCAGCTTGGCACTGAAGGACAATGGCCTCTTATCTCTGGTACCGCGCCCAATGCCCTCGGCTCAGATTTTGTCAAGTTCTTTTTGGGTCTCGGCCCTGATTGGGACTTCAATACCTTCACCGACGAGATTGTCAATCTTGCCGAGTCTATCAACCCCGGCAATGCAACTGTTGGATTCGATCTGTCCGCCTTCGAGGCTAGAGGTGGAAAGCTGCTAGCTTACCACGGTCTTTCTGATGGCCTTATCCCTACTGGCTCTACCCCGTATTTCTACGACCGTGTCACCGGCGAATTGGAGCCAAAGGGAATCGACATAGATGCCTTCTTCCGCTACTTCTTGGTACCCGGAATGGGTCACTGCACTGGCACCACCGCCGACTTTAACGCGCCATGGTACTTTGCTGGTCCTAACCAGGCTCCCGCCCTAGGTCCTGAAGTTTACAGTGTCCCTGGATTTCAGGACAAGGAACACGATGCTATGTTGGCGATGATGGCTTGGGTCGAGGAGGGAACCGCCCCCGATCTGATCATTGGCACCAAGTTCGTCAACGAGTCCACCCAAGCCGAGGTACTGAGACAGAGACCGCTTTGCATGTACCCCAAGATGGCAGTATACACTGGTACTGGCGATGTTAATGCTGCTGCCAGCTGGGAGTGCACGGCATAGGAATTTCTTTTATAATCAAGCGTGAGCTTGTATGCATATGATATATACCCCTTTATCTAGGCCATTAATTAGAGTAGTGTATATATATATCTAATCATTATACGTATGCCCATCTTCTATGTCAACACCAATGATACTTCTCGTTCTTTTCCTCCGCCAGACCATCTATTGTCTTCAATTCAGACTGTCCAACACCCCCGGTACGTTCTCCAACAGGTATTCCACCACGCCATCTGGCCCCCTCTCTACCTGCAGGCCTTGTGGTATCGCATGCGTCTTGATGTCCGCTTTCTCGCGTTCCGCAATCTCACGGATCTGCTTGGCTTCTTCCGGCGTCCACATTGATGCCGAGAAGAGGATATCGGGTTGATGGGTGCGCACGGCTGGGCCAACCTCGTCGATTTCTAGATGACATCAATCCATGTCAATCTGGCATATGCGGAATGAGAAATGTACTGGTGCAATTCGCGACATGCTCAACTTCATATCGTCCCTCCAGTCCCTTGATCAATCTCCCAATGACCAACTTGGCGCGCTCGGGTGCCGTGTTCACGGTGACTAGGCGGAATGTGCGTTGTGTCTGTGTAGAATGCATCACGGCTGGCGTAGTTTCTAGGATGGTTTTCCGTGCTGGTTGGACTGTGTATTTTATCTTTGAGGGATTCGATGATTTGCTCAATGAACAGCCAACTATTCTGCGCAGACATGGCTCACCTTGATATACATATGTACTCTGTACAATTTGTACATAGATCAACCCACTTATCAGATCGCGCGATACCCTGCCCCACAATCGCCATATCTAATTATGTATGTCCCCAAGACCCGGAGTCAGAAGCAAATATCCCATGCGAAAACAAACTTTCGGCTGCACGCGTTGCCACCAAAGTCAATCACGAGCTTGGAACTTGGGACGATATCGGAAGCTAACCGTTGGCGATATGTAATATGCATGACTGACGGCGGGGTAGGAAGCAGCGAAAGTAGCTGTGTGAGGCTGCGGGGTTGTTCGATGAGTTCCTTTGGTGGGGGTAGGAAAGACCGGAAGAAATGTTTATCCTCGTACAAAAGGTAGTTGCGAATTGTTGTACGAAACACCAGAGCTAAACAACATAATTGGCACCAACCAACACCTAATCGCCTTACGCGTCTTTCCGAAGAAAACAAAGGTCTAGAGCGCCGAAGCAGTTGTAGGAGTGGAAATTCGAATCGAAAAGCGTCCGGCGCAAAGGAACAATTGCAAACCTGGGTAGGCGGGAGAGCTTCGAATTGGAGGGACCTAAGATGCTGAGCTGACAATCTTCTCGGGATATGTAGAAGGCAAATCGAGCTGTTTTTTTTAAAGCCCCGGACGCGCAGCGTAGCATTTTATCCACGCGTCATTGCCGCTGGAACGAATATATCTGTTGCATCCAAGCACGTCTGTACGCTGTCCTCGCATCGGATAGATCCAGCCTACATACTTCATCATGGCCGATTCGACATCCAAAGAAGACTTCAAAGCCACTTCAACTGCCTTTCGCGCCCATCTCCATGATCTCTCCACTCCTCGTTTTACGACCGCTTCGAAACAAGATGTATACGAATACGCAGACTTCTTTCGGGATAATCATGCGCCGCCCTGGCTTTTTGAGCTCACCCAAGCGTGGGAGAAGCTTTACAACGAGCCGTTCAAGGGGTTGACATCTGATGGTACGATAAGAGAAGGACTGTTTCAGACCCAAGATGAGGGTGTGAATGTTGACGTGGCAGTGAAGAGAGCAGAAGAGATACTTGAAAAGTTGAGCGACGAAGAAAAGAAGAAAGCGAGTTATGGTATTGGCGCCAAAGAATGGCGGGCTTGGAGTAACCCTGAAATACTGTTGAGACGGTTCGGTGTCAGGCTGGAGGAAGGTATGATACAAATAGTCTGATACTTGGCGCATTACTGCATACTAACAATTCCTGCGCAGTTCCTGAACCAACTGCAGAATCAATACTGGCACTCATCGAAGCCTCACTATCCCCAGAAGGCTATCAGAAAGCCCTCGCCGCTATGCGCATCAACCACTTCCTGGGCGAACTCGTCAAGCTTCCCCAGATCATGAACAAGTATTCTTACAACTTCCTTCTCTTCGGCAAACCGTCAGCTTCTCCTTCATCGCCTTGGGGATGGCTTCTTTACGGCCACCATCTTTGCCTGTCTGTGTTCTTCAAAGGCCCACAAATCGTCATCTCGCCGACGTTTACTGGCGCGGAACCCAACATCATCGACCAAGGCGAATGGGCCGGCACAGCAATCCTGCACAAAGAAGGTGATCTGGGACTGCAGCTGATGCAGAGCTTCACATCAGAACAGCAAAAGCAGGCGCAAATCTTCAAACTGTTGAAAGACCCAAACATGAAAACAACAGGCGATCTCTTGACCGATCGCTGGAACAAAGACGACCAGCGACACCTCTGCGGCGCCTTCCGCGACAACCGCAACGTTCCCTACGAAGGCCTCCCCCTCTCTTCCCTCCCTCTCTCCCAGAATCAACGCACACTTCTCCTCTCCATGGCCAGTGAGTTCCTGCTTTACCTCCCGTCAACATCGCGCAGCCTGCGTCTGAAGCAGATTGAAAAGCATCTCGACGAGACATGGTTTTGCTGGATCGGAGGCTTTGGGGACGATGATGCGTTCTACTATCGCGTTCAGAGTCCCGTCGTGGTACTCGAGTTTGATCACCATTCGGGTGTATTTTTGAACAATGAGGAGCCCAAGAAGTTCCATACGCATACTATTGTGAGGACACCGAATGCGGGGGATTATGGGCAGGCGCTTAGAGATACAGAGCATAAGCTGTAAGTAGGACCTTGTAGGACCTTGTAGATGTCGTAGAGAATTGAAAGAATGACCATGGATTGAATTTCTCATTTGAAGTTGAAAACTATTCCCGTTAACTTTGAGAATCTTCTTTTGTAAGGCGTCTTTCGATGGGGCTACGCAGTGATCTTTTCTCTTTTCACTACCCTGTTCCTGCTCCACCTCACATAAAGACGTATGATGCACATGTAGTGCGGCCAGAACACCACGTGACCTTTTTTGTCGCTTCCGAACACATGCTAACAGCACTACTCACTTACATAATAGTGCTTGCTGCGCCAACTCAACTCAACCTTCAACCATCACCACCACCGTGCGTGCGGCTTTAAAATATCCATCCATCAACCATCCCATGCATGCAACCACATCATTACACCAGTCTATAGGAATACGAGTCTACTCTCTCCCTTGCATTGAATGAAAGCGGAACTTTGACTCCGGAAGCTGTCTATCTACACAATACACTAATTGTATCATTGTATTTGATATTTTGGCTGAATCCCATTTCAGCACGGGAGGAGGGGGAGACCCGTATTTGAGAGAAATTTTTTTGTCCCCCTCTGGCTCAGAGGGGCGACAATGGGTTAGTTGTATTCTTGGACGGACTGAATTGTGGGTTGTTTGTTTTGAGGCTTGTAAGGGTGGCTTTCCGGCGCTGCCGATATATTTATTCCACATGTATTCGCTAAGTCGCTTTCTCTCTAAGCTACCAGGGGTCCATCCTTCTTATGCCGGGGTGAAGGGCCTGTGGCTGCCAAGGCTGGTCATGTGACAGATAGGTTCAGTCCAGGTCGCTGTATACCTTCCGTATTAACTACCTTGTGGGATTTTTTTAGGAAGCGTTGCGCTTCGTAAAGTTGGAATCTTGCTGTTATCAATACACCACCACGATTTCCGCGTACAATTACAATATTGATATCGTGCTCAAACGCCACAAAACCAAGTACCCCTGCGGCTCCCTTACATACATAGAAGAATCAAAACGCCTCAATATGATTACGCCGCTTCAAAACTCACGCCACTACACGCGGTCTCCACCATGGTGCCTCGATTTGCTCGTTAAACCCCTCCTACATGATGCAGTCAAACCGACGTGTCAACTGGCCATCTTCCTTTCGGCTGCCAAGCATCCCCATCTACATGAGTTTAATGCCCATTCGAGTATCGACTTACCAGATGCAATTTCGGATCGGATATCAACACCTGGGATGTTGCGTGGATATCGCAACACTCTGGCTGTTGGCTGTTTACTAGGTTTGTTCGTTAGGTGTGGAGTCTTGGGAGGTCTAAATTCAACTTCATACGACAAGGCCGAAGCCGCTCGGCATCTAGAGTATAAGAGGACAATGATTCTTCTAAAAAGAAATTCCTTCTCGCAGTCTTCTCAACATGGTCTTTCCTCTGAGAATATGGTTTTCGCTAGTGATAAATTCCTGCTACCTCTCTCTCGGTAATGCTGCAGCACCGGACCAGGATGAAATTCTATCCCAATTGAAGCAGAGTGGAACGTGTGTAAGATGACCAAGATCTAATGTATACCACGTGCATAATAACTGATGAAATGTAGTGTGCTGCATTGGATTACTTTCTTCCTGGCAAAGTCCATTTCAACATACTCACGGACCTTGGCTATCAAGCCTCACAGGCAACGTATTGGTCGGCTCAAGCACAGAGTTTACAACCAAATTGCATCGTGGTTCCTACCAGCACTGAGGATGTCTCGATTGCAGTCACTGTTCTTAATCTTGGATTTCAAACCAATGTCCAAGGATGTCAGTTTGCCGTTAGAAGCGCCGGGTAAGAGACATGACGCTGATAGAGATCGAGACGATACTTAATGGAACAACAGACATACACCCAACGCCGGTACAGCAAATATCGACGGTGGAGTAACCATAGACCTTCAGAGTCTTAACCAGGTGACAGTCTCACAAGACCAGAAAATCGTCAGCATCGGTCCTGGAAATCGCTGGGGCAATGTCTATTCAAAACTCGACCCTTTAGATCTTGCAATGGTCGGGGGGCGTGTCACACCCGTCGGGGTTGGTGGTTTAGTGACTGGGGGTACGTTTGATTGGTGACCTCTTGCCAGTATGTATCCATAAATCTATCATGCTAACACGACTCTAGGAGGCCTCTCGTTCTATTCTGGCCATTACGGCTTCGCATGCGACAACATCCAGACCTTCGAGGTCGTATTGGCAAACGGATCAATTACCACGGCCAGCAGCACAACCAATCCTTCTCTCTTCCGTGCGCTCAAAGGCGGCAACAACAATTTCGCCATCGTGACGCGCTTCGATGCAAAACTACACACACAAGCCGCTTTCTGGGGCGGGCAATTGTTCATGCCCGTCACTAACAAAGACTACGTCTTCGAATACCTGTCCAATCTCACCGTCAGCTCGACATTCGACCCGAATGTAGCCCTCATCTCCATCTTCGCATGGGTACAAGGCGTATCTCTGATCACACAATTCGCCGTCTACACCAACGGCACCGCTGCATGGCCACCAGCCGCGTACAAAGCACTCAATGCCATGCCTAAGCTATCGAGCACGATACGAAAAGATAAAATCTCAAGCTTCGCCCTCGAACTCGAGGCCGAAGTGGCCCTCACGACCGCGAGAGCGAATCTCTTCGCCACGCTCACATTCATCAACAAACCCGACGACAGTGTCAGTCGGGACTTCATGGCCTCACTATTCGACCTCTCCGACGCCGTGGCCGCGGACCTCTCCGCCGTCGTCGTCGGCCTAATTTTCTCTTTCTCGCTTCAACCCCTGCCATACTCGCTCTATTCAAAGTCAGCCTCCTCCACAGGCGGCGGCGGCGGCGGTGGCGGGAATGTGCTCGGCCTGGACAGATTCTCCGACGATCTCATCAGCGTTCTGTACACCGTCACTTGGATCTTGCCGACGGATGGGGCGAGGGTCGAGGCTGCTATGCAGCAGCTGGAGCAGACGCTCGTGCTGAGGGCGAAGGAGATGGGCGTTTTCAGCGAATTCGTCTATTTGAATTATGCCGCCAAGTGGCAGGATCCGATCAAGGGGTATGGCGCGGCGAATGTGGAGTTTATGAAGAGTGTGAGCAAGCAGTACGATCCTGATGGTATTTTTCAACACGCTGTCCCGGGAGGATTTAAGCTGGGTCTATGACTGGGGGGACTTTAGATGCGGCAAGTAATTAGTAATAGTATATATATATTATCTTGCTCTGAGTTCTCATATAAATCCTAGAAGCCATACACAAATCAACGATGCAGGTCCCTCAGTCCCAATCCCCGCCATACCTCACATCTATTCCTATCATCATCATCGACCATCCCCCATCTTCCCTTCCCGTCAACGCCAAAGGCCATGACATCTTTCCCATCCCCCGCCGCACCAACCTTGACCCATTCTTCCATTGGCGCCTGATTCGGGTCTTTGACGAAATTGGCCCAGGCACGGCGCATGGTATCTGATAATTCTTGCTGCCCTGGCTCAACCATGATCGAATCCGAATCCGCACCGGGATACGTATTGAAGACGAGCTGGATCTCGGAGGCGTGATAAGCGCGCTGGTATTTCGTAGGCCAAGCGGGCCATTGTGCTCGTGTACTGGCAAAGGACGCGTTGAAGAGGTAGTGATACGTGGGCATATATTCCGAACATGTTTCGGCGTACCAGACGGTGGGCTAGCGGGTCCCAATAGACGGATAGATTAGCACTTCTACACCCTCTGCGCGGCACGTCGCACTTATGTACTTACGCAGTGGAACATACAATCCGTCTGGATTTGCTGCAGCCGCATCTGCTCATCCGTTCTGCCCCCGCTGCCCAGCGGGTACGCTGCGAGCACTGTCGCTTTCAGAGCGCGTAGCCCCGGCCACATGGTATCGAAGAAAGCGTCCGTGTCGTTGCCATATCCAAAGACGAAGACGCCGCCGTCGTCTGTGTTCGATCCGAGGAGGACGGGGACATGGGCAATGTTCCCAGCTTCGAGGCGCGTTCGGGGGTCCGAGACGGCCGTGATATTATCGCACGCCTGCGCGAACGAGATGGTGCTGTCGAGTTGTTGTGCGTGCTTGATTTGCGACGCAGTCCGCTCGTGTTGCACGCAGTTGAACCTCGCAGACTCGGAAGATCCGGTGCAGTTTAAGCTGGCTGTCAGCGTGTTCCAGGCATTGTAATTAGTGTCATCGCAATCGGGAAAGGGGAGGTAGGCGTATACGCCGCTTTGCATGATGGCAGCCTGGAACGGACGAGGAGTATCTGGTGCAAAACTCGTGACCAGTAATCCGACTGCATAGCCACCTGCAGACTCTCCCGCGATGGTGACGCGGGAGTGATTGCCGCCAAAGTGGTGGATGTTTTCTTGGACCCATTGGAGACCCGCTCTTTGATCGAGGAGTGCGACGTTGCGTTCCGTCAGGTTGGTGACGGTGGGGGATATGGGGAGGCCAAAAACTGCATCGAAATCAGTTTATCGCTTTTGAAAAGCAAGGAGGAGGAGGAGATGCACCGTTTGTACGGTAATTGACGCTGACAACTATGATATCTTCCAAGGCAGCGAAGCGAGACCCGTCGTACCACGGATGTCCTGCACTGCCCGACTTCCAACCACCACCATGGATCCAGTACAGAACAGGAAACGGGGGAGAATCGACATCCCAGGCTTTCTCGGGCGCGAAGACGTTGATGAACAGGCAGTCTTCGTCTTCATTTCTGGGCGGTGGGTTGTTGAAGACTGCTTCGACGAAGTCCCGTTGAGAAGGAGGAGCTTATCAAAGTCAGAGAGTTCCCTTTGGGTATGTGTGTATGTGTATGTGTGTGGATGATATACCGAAGACTTGTATACACGAATTCCCAAACTCCTTTGTGTCGCGCGTCGTCCAATTCGTGGGCGCTTGAGGGGGGGCGAAACGCAACGAACCTGTTGGACTTGTAGCGTATGGAATACCTAAAAATTTGTTCACGGTTATCATTCCTGTCGGGCCTGCAATGGTCGTGGTTGTGCCAACGATTCGACCCGCGTTGATAGTCGCCGTTGGCGCAGTGCTCATAGTATCACATCCTTCATCCTTTCTGGCCAGAACAATGATGATAGCTAGGAGAGTGATCGCTATGGTAAAAAGGAACATTGCTGTTCGTAATGACATCCTCCATGTTGCATTCCTCTCCACTCCCTTTATACTTGGAGCCACTGCATCTTGTGAAGACTGGGAGTGAAAGTTTTGTGTGACTGTATTACTGTCTTTCTCTAACCACTTCTTTCCTCGTGATGGGCACTTCATAATTTTGGGAACCTGAAGATCGAAGGAGTGCGTCTGGGTTGGAAAGAGCAGTTATTTGGGTGAAAGGGAGACTGTGCGCTGAGTGGCGAGGTAGTCTGAATATAGAATCAGGCAAGAATCGAGTTGCCCATTATCTCCAGATCTATGACTTGTAAGCCATGTTGCACAAGTCTGTTGTAGTCTTGATTGTTCAAAAGTCTTTTCTCCCATCAGAGGAAGTCCACGTTTCAACACGCTAGCGAGGAAATGGCCTAGTGTTAGGTTGGCCCCTCTTAATCTATTTCTCGATCCCAAGTACTTGTAAGTTGTAATCCAACCTTAACTACTTCTGTTATTCGAAAAAGCCCACCAATCCTCTATTCCACTTCAATCATCGAGGAGAAGTTCAATATGGTTCGTATAGGCTTAGATCCCAGTCACGTGCACGATATCAATACCTGCACGCCCCAACTCGAGAAGTTCACGGTCTGACAATACATGTCATCCGTCGTCATCTTACAAACACCTCATGCGATGATAATGGTCAGATGTGTAAGACCGCCCATAATAAGGCCATCCACAAAACAATAGGACTAAGCTCCCGATCTAGGTTATAGATACGTACTCAGCTAGGGTGAGGGCAAAGCGCCCCGTAGCTACTAACAGGCAGTATGGTATCTTAGTCAGCCTCAAGAATGCAAAGCAAGAAGCTTGCCTATACAAAATCGTGACAGGAAGATCGAGCGAGACGCTGTACTCTGATAGCTGTAATAGGTAACTTGGCAGGCCGTACGTATACAGAATAAGATTAGATCTATACTACTACAGCCTCGGGTATCTGACAGCAGTAGATTTACATTGTGAGGAGGATATGTTTACCCCGCAACTCCAACTCGCACAGGAGTGAAGATCTGCTGCGGGGAAATGGGAACTCGAGTCGGTAAAAAAGCCATCTTCTCATACTTGTGAAAGGTCTTCAAGAATCATTTCTCTACTTTCTACCTTTTCAATTTACCCTTAAGCAAAGCAAGGGGATCATTTAGTCGTCCAAAAATGTCCTCGAGCCCCAAAACAGCTTTCATAACCGGTATCAGCTCCCCCAACTATCATTGAGTCCTTCTTCTAATAATCACAGGCGGTTCCAGTGGCATAGGTTTTGCCCTTTCAACCCATCTCCTCGCCAAAGATTATCACATCTTCATCGCGGACCTCGAAACTTCCGGCGCTCAAACCCTCGCATCTCAACATAACACTCCCACCACCACCAAGATCCACTACGCGAAAACCGACGTCTCATCCTGGTCCTCTCAACTCTCCGCCTTCCAAGCCGCTCTCAAAGTCCTCGGAAGAATCGACTTCGTAGCTCCCATCGCCGGAGTCGGAGAACGGAAATGGATCCCTAACGCGAAGGAGATGCAGGAGATGGGGGAAGGCGAGTTTAGGGAACCGAATCTGACCGTCGTCGATGTGGATTTGAAGGGCCTGATGTATACGGTTGGACTTGCGATCCAGCAGTTTCGACGCCAAGAGGAAGACGCGAATGGATCGAGAGGAAAGATCGGTTGTGTAGCTTCTATTTGCGGATTATATGCCGTTCCGACGCTGCCGATATACACAGCGGCCAAACACGGCGTCATAGGGCTCGTCCGAACGTATGGGAAACTACTTCCCGACGAGGCGATTACGATGAACGCTGTGTGTCCGAACATCGTAAGAACTGGGATCAGTACAAGTGCGTTCTATGAGAAAGTGGAGAGAGAAGGACTGTTGGTCAATATGAAGGGGTTGTTAGATGCTTTTGATGATATGTTGGATAGCAAGGCGAGCGGGGACGCGTATGAGTGCGGGCCGAAGGGAGGATTCGTGAAGAGGGATGGGCCGGAGTATCTAGACCAGGAGACCGAAAGAAGTTGCGAGCTGGTTCTTGAGAGGGCAAGTCCGCTGCACTATTGAAACAACTCACATTTTCAATGAGAGCCATACTATCTTGCCGAGCTTTGCGTATTGGACCATTATGGAGTGAACGATACCTAAGAAATTTTATATAATGAGAAGAGACCGACGCGGCCAGTGTATAACCTTGCATGAGACCCTGGCAAGTGTGTTCAGAAAGAAGATCAATCACACGGCCTCCTCGAGCATTAGAAAAGTCGCCGTACTGGAAATATCGCTCTGATTTATCAAATGAAGCGCTGGTTTTATTGCTCTTCGGCTCATCGAGCGAGAAGATGCGTAGACTATGAGGATTTGCTTGGAAGGCCTGATCCATGAGCGAACCACAGCACTACATAGAAGAGGCCTCAGTTCCCTTCTCTACACCTGGCCCCATCCAATCTGGCATGTCAATGTTTGTGGGGGTCGTATATGCCCTTGACCTGCCTCAGTCTCTTCTCTTCCCTCTCAGGTATGATGTCGAGAATGCTTTTGACGGGCGCCCAGTCTTCTTCAGACGATTCTTTCGGCTCGTACGGCCCAAACAGAGTCTGCAAGTCCTTCGAATACCATGGCTTCGATTATGCTTTCGTGAGGGGTACACACCGACTTTGAGTGTTTGGTCCGGCACATTTGAGGCGCCGGGCTCTGGATTTAAATAGTCGATTACTTCACCGGGCTTTTCGGTTATAGGAGATTCAAGAAAATGGGTCGACGAGCGTGTTCAAGAGAGACAGTATGGGTAGACTCTTTTACTTGGAGTGAGTGTTTTTGAATAGATGGCGATGTCCAATTGCCAGACAACGTGGCGGTGGCGTAATGCCTCAATACCCTCACTATTTACCCTGCCCTCTCTTATTGGCCAATGCAATGAATTACCCATCATCACAATTGCAATATATATATGGCTCTTACAATATCTTTGCAAAATCCTTTCTCATCAAACGATGGTCCGCGTACTGCCCCGCTGACGTCACTAGAAGAAAAACAGACCGCCGTCGAAGGTCTTCCTTTGTACTGGATCTGCGAACTGCTCTAGCGGAGCCAACTATAAATACGACTACGCACGGACAAGGCTGCATACTCGTGCGGAACGTACGGATCGTGTACATACATGACGAAATAGGGCGAGTGGTGTTGAGGACTTAGGAGCAAATAGTGGTCACCCCCGCGACATCCGATCATTCCACTGAAAGCTAGCTGGTGGGCTGACTTCACGACATCGCAACATCAATATCATAATACACACTCGGTGCCCTTGATATACAAAGTCAATTGTTTACAGCGATCTCCATCTAGAATAATACTCGAGGGAAGATTGAATCATCTCTTAGTTTCGAAGCGGAAACGTTCTCTACTTCCACAATGCCGGAGATCATCCTCTCCATCAACGCAGGCTCCTCTTCAGTCAAGATTTCTGTGTTCAAGGTGTCCTCGGAATCCATTTCACACGATCCCACTCAACTGGCCGAAGCTACAATCTCAGGTCTCACCGCGCCACCCGCATCTCTCAAGTACAAGTGCGGCAACAGGAAATCGGAGGAGAAATCACTGGATAACATCAAGTCACAGGAAGATGCGTTCCGGTACATTCTGGACTACCTAGTCCAAGATGAGAAATTGTCCGAGATGAAGCAGAAAGAAGATATTCACTTTACATGCCATCGGGTCGTTCACGGAGGGGGCTACGATAAGAGTCAGGTGATTGACAAGGAGACGTATGAAAAGATTGAGGAGTTGAGTGATCTAGCACCTCTGTGAGTGGGAATTTCAGATCACTATGGTTGGCATGCACCTCTAAAACATCTCCAGGCACAACGCTCCAGCCCTCACGATTGTCAAAGCCGTATCTTCGCTTTTGTCTCATGCGACAAACATTGCGTATTTCGACTCGTCCTTCCACTACACGATCCCCGCCCACATACATACGTATCCCATCGATCCCGAGGTGGCCAAAAAGAACAAGCTCCGCAAATACGGGTTTCACGGCATATCCTATTCCTTCATAACACATGCGGTATCTACTCACCTTTCGAAGCCGGTATCCGAGTTAAACATGATTGCACTACATCTCGGTTCCGGCGCCTCAGCATGCTGCATCAAGAACGGAAAGAGCTTCGACACGTCCATGGGACTGACGCCACTTGCCGGTCTACCTGGAGCGACGAGAAGCGGAAGCATCGATCCCAGTCTGATGTTTCATTTCACCCATTCGGCGGGGAAACCGAGTCGCAGTTCCTCGGAACACATGCATATCACACAGGCGGAAGAGATCCTCAACAAGAACAGCGGGTGGAAAGCACTGACTGGAACCACCGACTTCGGCGTCATCAGCAATAACGCCGGGACCGATGAAGATAAAGACGGCACGTATCAACTGGCGCTCGATCTGTTTGTCGACCGGATTCTTAATTACATCGGTCCGTACTTTGTCAAATTGAACGGAAAGGTCGATGCGCTGGTCTTCGCAGGGGGGATAGGAGAGAGAGGCGCCAAGCTGAGGACCGCCGTCGTCGAGGGTGTGAGGTGTCTGGGATTCGAGCTCGACGAAAGCAGCAATGACAAGCCAGGCGACGACGTGGTGGTAGATATCAGCAAGTCCGGGGCGAGATTCAAGACTTTAGTATGCCAAACGGATGAGCAGCTGGAGATGGCAAGGGCAGTGGTGGAGGAGAGACATCGGTTTGAAAAGAAGTGAGAGAGGTAATTGATTAATTATCCCCACACAATACACCGTGATAATGCAGAAAGAACAATACATATGTAATTTAGCGTACGTACATATACGATAATCAAAGGGGATGCATATCTTTTTCACATATTATTACATATGTAGTATGTACCATCTCTGGCTCGTCAGCACCGACCTCCTGCAATCTGAGAGCGCTCGACGCTCGGCTATGGCAAATTTCCGTATCTATAGATCGACATGATCGCCAATACAACATTGAACAAAGCGCTCTCTCTCTCTCTGGCAGACACAGTACAGACAATGTTTGCATGATTTATTCACCTGCCTTTATACCAGATCCCAGGTCAACAAACCCTCTTTCCCTGCAGTTGCTAACTCTTGTACCAAGATCTAACATTCGACCCCAGAAACAACCCCGAGCATTGCCCTATACATATGTTCCAAAAGAGCAATTCTTCCACATACGACCATAGGACGATAAATCTAACGCATCCCGTTTGCTCTGCGATATTCAAGCATCGTACCGGCGGACTAGTAGTCAAGTGGGTGACCATTGGCGAATCCCTGCTGTTGTATGTTTTTGCCTTTTTGTTGACAGCTTCCTTGGGCAGACAGGTATGCTAGACTCACAGGTTACGCTTCTTCTTCTACGGTTCGTTGTTTTTTTGTCTGCGTCTGCTTGTTTTCTACTTTGGTAAAGTGGAATAGGTTTTGTTGCAGAGGATACAAGAAGGCTGGCCTCTACACACGTGTGGCAAGGTCGAGTCAAATGCCCAGTGAGAGATAGAGTCAATCATTAAAAACGTAGCTATCCATTATTCATTCTCTATGGTTGTGTATGTATACTATGGTCATGTATGTGTGCGTACAGACAGACCTGGGTAACGTTGTATTATATTTTGCAGAGAGTTTGGAGAACGTCCTTTGTGGATTGATGGGTCTCTTTGACCACGGCAATGATTTGGCGGAATCTACGTAGCGTCTGTCAGCCTCCTGTGGTTCACGTGTATCGATGGTATCGGGTTCCAGTTTGAATCACTCACTCTTCAATCCCAGCGTCACCGACACATTCATAAAGCCAGCTCTCGCTGGTCGTCACAGTAACTCCCTCACTCCGCAACCGAGCAAGAGCGATAGGTACCTCCTCCTTGTTGCAGCTACTCACGCCGTCGGCGATAACGTAGACCTTGTGTCCCTCATGCAGCAGGTCTAGGGCGGTTTGTGTGACGCAAATATGCGACTCGATGCCGACGATTACACAAGAGAGGGGCGAGTTGAGCGAGGCTATGCCTTTGCGGACTTCGGGGGTGCTGCGATTACGTTTGTGATTAGCCGATGCAATAATGTATTAGAAAGAGAGAAAAAAGGCTTTCCTCGGAGCGAGCATACAACATGGAGAAGAGCGTCTTATCATGGTGCACCAATGTCTGGACTCCACCTGGATGATCCAATCCTAGCTCGGCGCATGTTTCGCCCAAACGCGCCTTATTCTGCGTGGTGGCGAAGACGGGGATGTTCAGGATCTGGCCTTGAAATGTCCAAGTCAGCGTCGACCTCGGGAAGGCTTTGACATGGCAAGGTAGATGGTGAGTGTACGACGTGCTGGCGCAAAGATGATACGATGGGACGGGGGGAAGGGCGGGGCACGCTGGATGGACCACGTACTCGCTTTGAGCAGCTTCTGGGCGGTTTTGACAACTTGTGGGAACTCATGAATGGCCGGGCGGAACTTTTCCTGTATATCGCAGATACTGGAGACGTTCAGCAGCGGGCGCATTGAAGGGTGGAGGGCAGGATTCGCACAAGAGGGCAGGGTTTGCTATCCAGCTGTGAGCGCATGTTGAGGGGGGGGCGTGGAGTGGATGTTCAGGCGCCTACTGATGCGTCGCCGGGCGGTCATTGTGCTGAGGGTACGGGTACGGGTACGGGTACGGGTGCAGGTGCGGGTGCGGGTGGGTATTAGCTGTCTGATATTAATGGGCGTCCTGGGGTGCCTAATAAAGCGGGCAGCGCGTGATGGTTGGGAGCACAGCATGGCTGACTGACATTCACTGCTGCTTTCCACTTTCCAGAATGTACTGTACAGTAAGCGGCGGTTCGGCAGCGGGGATGACATACAGTATAGTCACCAACGGCCCGCTGGTATGCATTGCGTCCATGTCAATGGTCAATAGGTGTGTGTGTGTGTGTGTGCATGGGACATGGGCGCAAAATAAAGAACAATCATTATTACATATCAAAGCGGGTTTTTTTCCACACAAGCTTTGTTCCTTAGATTGCGAGCAATCTACTTTTGTGTCTTCGGGGGGGGGGGGGGTAGATTATTGGTGCGCAGGAGGTCATTTCTCCATGGTTGACTGCCGATACCCAAGTACGTAGATGGTACTTGGATACTCGGTGCTGATCAAGTAGATGGTACTTGGATACTCGGTGCTGATCAAGTAGATAGATAGTACTTGGATACTCGGTGCTGATCAAGTAGATGGTACTTGGATACTCGGTGCTGATCAAGTAGATAGATAGTACTTGGATACTCGGTGCTGATCAAGTAGATGGTACTTGGATACTCGGTGCTGATCAAGTAGATAGATAGTACTTGGATACTCGGTGCTGATCAAGTAGATGGTACTTGGATACTTGGCGCTGATGATGGTAGAGATGAAAGTGAGGATGATGGCAGAGATGATTCATTCTAGTGTGTGAACGTGCCAACTCCCGGAGTTCCTGTCAATGAAGGAAAGGGAAGGGAAGGGAGGGAAAGGGACGGCCCCTTGGATGTCTGACTGAGCACCAGTCGGTCCGGGAGTCTGGTGAACTGACTGCGACTCGAAACGGTCATCTCCACTCGATGTTGACACGGTCGCGCAATGCCATGGTATGTATTAATATTACCACGTCCAACAAAGTATGTATGGAGAAACGAAACGTCGTGCACTCAGCTCAAGTCGTCCTTTGGTTGCGCAAGCAAGTTACTTACATGGGCACGCCTATAATTATTCTTGCGCTACATGTCGCCATCCCTCGTACTGTGTTGATTAGTGGAACTGTCTACTTGTATGTACATGTACATGTACTTGTACATATGTACATATATAATTAATAGTACATAATATTAGGGCTGGAGCGGTGGGCTTCATCCCCCCCTTGTGCCCACGGTCCAACCACCCTGTCCACTTCACTTTCTGGTCAAGAGGCGTGCGGCGCTGGATTATTCATTATTCATTATTCATTATTCCAAGCGCCGTCCGTCTCTTTGACGAGGCCACGTGGGAGGTTCGTTGTCTTTACATATGTACGGAATCTTTGTTCTTATGTAAATGAAGAAAGCCACAAATAGGGCAGGCCGCGAGGAAGTTCCATGCAATCAATTCGCCGGCCCCCCTGTAGAGGGGTTCTACATACTCTGTTAAAGATCTAAATGCGGGCAGACAGGGCCATGAGACTAGATGACGCAGAAACACACTTCCCGACCTGTTGTGATTTGACTCTCTCGCGACTCCTGTTCTTTTGCTTGTTGCATGTGTCGTGGGCGTCAATAATACTCATTATTAAAAGGGCGCCAGAGCATGGCACGCATGGTCTCTCCTCCCATATATGTAATGAAGGACGCTATACTATGTACATATTTAATTAATACTGTGTGCTACAGGTTGCCTAAAGAGTACTAATAAGCTGAAGCGACCGTCTGTGCGGCCGTTCTGCCTTTCTGGTCTGCTTGTCTGTCTCTTGTCGCGGCGACATTGAGACCAAATCTATTGTGTCCATCGACAGACACCCACCACCACCACTACTTCTACTACTTCTACTACTACTACCACCACTACTACTACTACTACTACTACTACCACTCCACTCCCTCCTTCCTCTCTCCCTTCAACCCTCTTCCCCCACGCCTCACGCTGCATTCGCTTTCTGCTGAACCCTCCAAACCCCCCACCCAGTCGCCGTCGCCGTCGCCGTCGCCGTGCGTCCATCACGCCTATTCGTCGGACCGCTTCACAGCAGGGGTCACTGCCAGGAACACTCTCACCACGACCAACAAGTCGCCTGCGTCTTCACGCTTTGCTGCTGATCTGACATTGTGAACCCTCTCTTTCACACTACATCGCCGACCCACCCGAGTTATCGCGCCGCCCTTTTACCAGCTCCAGCTCCAGCTTCAGCTTCAGCTCCGGCAGCCCCTCCTCGATACTACCGCCACAACTCACCCTCTTTTGAAACCCCCGAGAGTTGATGGGCGAATCTCGTTACCGCGGTGCCGAGTCGACTTATCTTTACTCCCAGCATCCTTCTGCCATTCATTTGGACCAGCGTCGGACAAACCAGTGTGTCACCGCGCTGGACCAATTTCCCGTGTCCCTTTCGCTTCAGGGCCGGCCACAACCACCACAACCACAACAACCACCACCACCTCCTCCTCCTCCTCCGCAACGCACTCTCCAGCTGCCACCCCTGCTGTTGCTACACCCGCTTATACATTTGAACCGTATTGACGAGCTGCGCTCCAACGCCCCTTCGTCCGCATCGTCTCCTACCGTCATCGTGTCTCCGCACTACCAAAGCCCGACCACGGAGCGAGACATTACCCGCCCCGCCGGGAAGAATTCCTTCCCCAAACAGACCCCGGCGCTCCAGCAGCTCGATGGGAATAACGGCGCTCCATACGGCGTTCACAGCAGCGCACCGTCGATGACCCTAAACGGGATACCGACAATGGGTAGCAAGCTGGACGAGAGTGCGTCTCTTCCACGAGCGCAACGACCGTCCGTTGTGTCCCAGCACTCGAATTCGGTTCCGTCCACGCCTCTGCAACTGGCTCGCCATTACGAGTCCCGGTCGAGATCTCCTTCCCCCAATGGTGGCCTCGGCAGCCACTCCCCCCGTTCGGTGTCGTCGGAAGCAAATGGTGCCATGCCCACACTGAGGCAGACAAGGCGAGTTGGTTGCAAGTACGAGACGAACCAGGCATTTGGGCGCAGGCGGATACCCTACACGTCGTCTGATATTCTGGACAAGGCAAAAGAAGAGCCAAAGAAGACGTTGGATCCCCACGAGGATGAGAAGCTGAGTGGTGATATGCGCGAACTATACGACCGGTTAAAACCGTCTGGAGAGAGTACCTTGAGGAGAAGGCAATTTGTTGACAAGTTGCAAAATATCTTGGAGACTGAATGGCCCGGGAATGAGTTCAAGGTCCATGTGTTTGGGTCGTCTGGCAACATGCTGTATACCAGTGACAGTGATGGTAAGCTGACGCGTTCATCTCCCCTGCCCCCCCCCCCCCCCCCCCCCCCCAACGGACAACGTTAACAAATAGCTACAGTGGACGTCTGCATTCAAACTCCCATGACACGACTGGAAGAGATGCACATGCTTGCCGAGGCGCTCGCAAAACGTACGTTAAACGCGTGTCGACGATGTCTCTCCATAATTGACCAAATTTAGATGGCATGGAAAAGGTGGTATGCATACCAGGCGCAAAAGTTCGTATCGTCAAGGTTTGGGATCCGGTCCTCGAACTCGCGTGCGACATGAACGTAAACAACACGCTCGCTCTCGAGAATACGCGCATGATCAAATTATACGTCGAGATTGATGACCGTGTCCGGCCACTCGCCATGATCATCAAGCACTGGACAAAGCAACGCATTCTCAACGACGCTGGTCAGTAATTCGGTTGGTCTTCTTCTCTCGTGCTAACGATCATGATAGCGTTTGGCGGTACCATCAGCTCGTATACCTGGATTTGCATGATCTTGAACTTCCTCCAAACACGCGATCCGCCGATACTTCCTTCGCTTCACAAGCTACCTCATCGATCGACCCCGGGGTCCGAGTTCGCCGATGACCTTTCCAAAGTCAAAGGATTTGGAGCAGATAACAAAGAGTCTCTTGGCGAATTGCTTTTTCAATTCTTTCGTCGTTATGGGCATGAAATGGACTTTGATAAAAATGTTGTGTCGGTACGCGAGGGTCGGCTACTCACGAGGAACGAGAAGAATTGGCATCTTCCGGGCCTCACAAAAGAGGCGCGCAATAGGCTGTGTGTTGAAGAACCGTTCAACACCGACCGCAATCTTGGCAACTCTGCGGATGACTTCGCCTGGCGTGGAATTCATCTCGAGATTCGGCGAGCTTTCGACCTGCTCGCTGACGGCGGTCAACTTGTAAAGGCGTGTGAGCAGTACGAATTCCCGCCGGAAGAGAAGATGCATTTTAAGAAGCCCGTCTCTTCGAAGCCGACATTGACATCGAGCGTACCGAACAACCGTGGAGGTCGTGGAGGTGGAAACCACCGCGGTAGGGGCAACTTCAATCATAGGATGAACAATCACGCCTATACAAGAAGGTCATCGAGTGGAGCATCTTCCTTCGGTCCAAGCCGATCTCCCTTTTTGAACAGTCCACCCATCCCTCCGACAAGCGCGCCCGGCCAGCAAGAATACTTTCCGCGTGGACTCAATGAGCAACTGCACGACCAGCTGTACCAGCAGTATCAGATCTTGGAAATGCAGTCAAACTCGTTACGGGCACAGCTTGCGGCTCAACAACGCGCCCAACAAGCGCATCAGCAACAAGCACACATGCATGCCCAAGCGCTTGCGCACGCACAGGCTCAAGCACAGAGCCGTGGGCCGAGTAGCTCGAACGGATCTCCTCAGAAGTCGCCATATATCAATGGCGGGCGTTTGAGTCCTCGCTTGCCCGAGCTAGGCATTCCTCCCAATTCCTACCCGCATGGATTTCTCTACAACTACCCCGGATTCTTTGACCCAAATCAAGGGACTGCTGCTGGGTCACAGGATGGGGCCAGGACCAATCCCTCGTCGCCATCTCTTACCAACAGCATTCCAGGCCTTCGCCGGGGTGTCCATCGGTCCTCGAACGCCAGTGATACCGCAGCGTCAATCAGGTCACAATCACAGCCTCCTCGCAGTGGTCAGCAACAACCCAGTCTACTACAAGGCGGCTATCCTCCAGTGTCTCAATACTATGATCCTGCTAGTTTTGCGGGATATCCCATCGCGAGATCAACTCAGGAAGTGCCCAGCCCACGATCTGTGGCAACGGCAGCAGACATTCCTTTCAGTCCACTATCGGTAACTTCGGAGACGACCGCTGTTGACCATGGCAAGCCCAAGGAATACGTCGGCTATTACGTCGCAGAGCAGCCTCAATTGCGCTCTCAGCTACAAGATTATGCTGTACCACAGATCCCATCCTTCACTGAGCTTGCTCACCGCCGTAGACGCGTCTCACCGGAAATAATACAGCCACTTCTCAACACTGCCTTGAGACGAGTGTCTCGATCACCCTCGCCATTGGGTGGGCATATGCGTAGCTATTCGACAAGTGTTGCTCCTCCATCTGGGACAAACACTCAACCGCGCAAAGACCGCGTCGACTCATCGCATCCAACAGAAGACAGTGGCCCAGTCATTGTGAACGGCTCGTTCCCAACCCGGCCACACGAGCCCCGTAATAGGAGCGATAGCACCGACGCGTTTCCCCCTACCAGTATACCGAATCCGCTGGCGCTGGGTATCTACCTCAACTCCGCGGATCAATATCAACTGTCAACCAATATCGAACAACGTCAGCAGCTGGTTCTCGATGAGCTCCAACGACAGAAGGCAGAATTGAGGCAAACGGCCGTAGTCAACGAGTCTTTGCCCAACCCCCCGCCCCTAGACACAAATGGGTCGATTCGCGTTTCAAGCGGAGGGAAGCAGTCTGGTCCTGTACTTTCTGAATCGTGGTCGGGATACAGTGTGAACAGCAGCGACCAGAGCAACCGCTCCATGGAGGTTTCTCCAACGCGAAATCCATTACCTGCGCAATTTCGACCCATGTCGGTTCTACATGGTCTTCGTAGTCTGGACACCATTGGGGCACCTCGAGAACCCCCGCAGGAGACACAATCCGCTGGCGTTGGGCCGCTGCTATCTCCAGTTTTCGAGACAGCGCGGACCCCGTCACCAACAGTCACTCGTCACCCTGACGTCAACAAGGTTGTCAATGGTGCCAAGCCTCAATCCAAAGAGAACCACCAACAACAACAGCGTCGTGCATCTCACTCTGCTGCACAAGCCTCTGGCCCCAAAGAGAATCATCGCAGCCAGCAGAAAGGAAACACGAACAACAACAACGAAAAGGGGACCAAGTCGAATGCGGGAACCAATAGCTCTACAAATAATAATTGGCAGCAGCAGCAACCAAAACGACAAAATAGAAAGAAGACACCCAAATCCAAACAAGGAACGGAGACAAAAGCATTGGGCGAGCCCTTGCCAGTAAATGCTGCAGATCGCAAGGGTGGCTAGTTGAGACGTTTCCAGCACGCTCCTTTGTAGACGTGCGCTCGCGCTGTACTGTACATTACCGCTTCCGCTGGACCATATTTTGGATAAACCATTCAAACCTGAAGCCTATCTGCAATCGTTCAGATTGGATCTTGTAGATTTGCGGACAGCTCTTGCTCGCCACCTGCTGCTCAAGCTCGATTGTTGTACGCAGTTGGGACATTCAGACCCACGTCGCTGGTAACCCAGATTTGGGAAAGGTTACGCGTCGTTCGTGCCACCATCTGGGATAATACTCGCTCTCTCGGTGACACTGACTAGGATGACCTCCCAGTGCTCCCACTACTAAACTTTGAAGACGCATCATTGCCTCTCAAGCATTTTCTCTTTTTGTCTTCCAAAAATTCAGCAACAAAGCGACGGGCGTTAGGACGTAACCATAACATTTGTCTCGAGAATCGGCCTCCGTTGAAGGGCCATCTCCGATTCCACTTTCAGAGTCTTGTTTTCTTCCATGGCTTGGAGTTTCCTTTGCGAAAGATGATATGCATATACGTTTTGGCATCGAGTGGAGTTATTTTTCCTTGTGTTTTTCTCTTGTAATGCGCAACAACAGCCCGTTTTCTTTGCTCATATTGTCTGGGGTGGGAGCGATTGTCTTGCTTGCTACTCTATCTATGGATATATCGGTACGCACAGACACGAAGTCGATGTGCTCTGTGTACTGGGTTGGGGCAGGCTCCATTGTGGTGTTTTGATTCTGCACAAATATATGGATCGGGGGATGGCTAAGGAATTATCTTGTACGGTTCACAGCGGTTGGGTTGGGTTGCATGTATAGATAAAAAGATGAGATTGAGCGCACTCCATATGAGGCTGTCGGTAAAGATCGTAAAAGACTGGTCTCCAGAGAAACGAAGAAATAAAAACGTGTAAAATAGGCTACTGGTTTGGCGTGTTGTTGTTGAAGCGTTCCTGTTGCATCAATTTGGTGAAGTTGGCGATTGTCTATCTATCTACTACAATCCCCCATGGCGAACAGTTGGTTTTTCTTTCTTTCCCAATTCCATGCTTGTTTCGGGCTCTCTCTGTTTCTCATCCATCCATCCATCCATCCATCCATCCATCCATCCATCCTGTTGGGACCATCTACTCCGTATGTATGTATGTATGTATGTATGTATGCACAGAACAGGAGGCTGCCTGCGCGGTACCAATATTCGGCCGAATAAATACGCGGCAGCCCCGAGACATGACGAGACACGCGCGCCCCAACCACGTAGCGTGGCACGCCCGAACGACTTGTGACATCAATTAGGTTCTTGGGCCTCCATCTAATACCTCATCTACATATGTACCCTTGAAGGTATGTACCATAAATACCTTTTGTATGTAAAGACCCCGGGGGGGGGGGGGGGGGGGGGGGGGGGCAGGGCAGCAAAACAAACCCACTGCGTGTACTGTACTATATGTATATTTTCACTCACACGTGGAGCGCAAAGGGAAGGGGGGAAGATAGTGGTACACTATTAATTAATTAATCAACAAATATGCCGTGGTTGGTTGATAATGATGATGATAATAATAATAAGAGTTTGGGATTCGTATTCGTATTCGTATTCGTCGAGGGCGAGGTGTCGTGCCAGTGCCAGTGCCAGTGAGTGAGTGCAGTGAGTATGCTAATACATACATAATTACCGCATAATCTGGCATAATTAAATGAAAAAGAAAATGCTAGGCTTAGATAGGCAGGTTAGTCCTCGAATTACAATCGAGGAGAACGCTTGATTACAAGGTGGGGCTGTTTCTTGTTCAGCCTTATATAGCTTAGCATTAATTAATATACATACATACTATAGCAAGTTAGCCAGAGGCTACTACTACCTTATTAAGCAAGCTCGCCTTAATTAACTCTGTACGAGTATGATTTAAGGACCAAACTTCCTGCCTATTTTAAGCCTAACAATCTTCTTTATTTATGCTGGATTTATGCGGTTATAAGGGGGCAGTAAAAATAATGTTTGTATATGTAGTATTTACGTGTTTCAAGGCGGGGAGGAGGAGGGGGGTTTCCTCATCTTGAAAATGCCAACGCATCACCACCAAACAGCCAACAAAAATAAACTCAATTTTGCAGTGAATTAAATTAGCTTTGAATCTTGCTTGCTTGATACCTAATTACCTACGCTGTATAGTAGTAGGTAAAAGTTGTCGTTTTAATAGCTATTAAAGGTTAATGGCGGCGAATCTCAAGATACATACTCCATACTACATAGGTTCTGCTGTAGGCGGTGAGTGAGACCTTGAGACTACTAGTGCGACGAGTCACGTGAGTATGTACAAACATTTATTCTTTTTGCTTGCCCCTTTAAATGTATTACATATGTATGTTTACATCTAGGTAGGTATCTTATGCGTTACATATGTACATACTCTGTAGATGCAAGATTCATGGCTGAGAGTTTCCTGGCGTGAATACATAGGGAATAGGGGGGGGGGGGGTTGGCACGTTGGTTGTGCGTGGCTGGGACTGGGACTGGGACTGGGACAGGTGCGTGCGTGTGTGCGTGGTGGGGGGGGTCTCATGTATATATGTATGTATGTATGTATGTATGTATGTATGTATGTATGTATGTATGTATGTATGTATATCATACAGACAGACCACCCAATGAGACCAGGTAGGAGAACGAGAAAAGAAAAAGAAAAAAAACAACGATGCCAGAATCGGAAACACAGACGTCAATACGTTGTCTTCTACTTTGACCACGAAACAAAGGTGAACAGGCGTCTGGATGCGGTTCACGCGTGTCTGATATGGAAACTGTGGCGTTGGGTGAGCCTCACCAGTGCGATGTCTTGTAGAAGGGGTCGAAAGTAAGACTTCGGTTTCGGACATAGATCATCGTAGCACGGGGAAATAAGACAAGAGAATGAATGAGAGGGAGGATAAATCTTGGAGGTATAAGAGTCGTGCTTTGCTTCTCTCTTTCTCTCTCTCGCTCTCAGAGAAGGAAGTAAATTTCTTTGGATGAGTCTTCGAGTTGGGCTATATTTTCGTGCTGGTTATTAGTACATATAGTTGGGGAGTTCTTTTCCTTTCAAGCACTTATTTACTTCTTTTCCTCCGCGAAAATCTGCCAGAGAACGAACGACCATGTCAGCCTTTCGCCCTGCAAATATCAATCCTGAAATCCCCACTATCACCCCGTCGAACTCGACCTACACCTCCAACTCCCCATCTCGTCTCGGTGCCACCATCCTCGCTATCGCTATTCCCATGGGTCTCGTGATGGGTTATCTCGTCTACCCGTATGTGGAACCTTGGCTCGAAGCGCGGTTGGCGAGTTTGGGACTCGGTGAAGAGTTTGGAAGCGAAAATCCGGTTCGCCATGTGGGAACCCAAGTCGGGGGTGGTGATGATGACTATGATGATGCAGGCATCCAGATGCAGGAAGAAGAAGAAGAAGAAGAAGAAGAAGAAGAAGAAGAAGAAGAAGAAGAAGAAGAAGAAGAAGTCAGCAGCGAGAAGCACAAAGACTTCCACGCGTATCTTCTCCATGCCCAGACACGTCTAGCCATCATGGAGGAAGGTATGCAAAAGCACCTAGTCAAGGGACTGCAGGAGGCGGAGAGGAACCACACGACCAACGACGACAACGACGACTACGACCCAGACATCCACGCAGTCTCTGCATCTTCCACCGACATCATCGACACCGAGCATCCCGCCGCGGTCCGACACTGTCATTTCAGCACCGTTCGGAGACTCAAAACCCTCGCTTCCGAGGGCAACCAAGTCGCAGCCACCGTACTGTTGCCGTACAATGATTATTTGAACCTCACCGCCGATATCGTATCTCACCTCGAGGATCTGGAGGGTCGTAGTCGTGGAGTGTATGGGGATCAGGAGGAGGAGCCTGCGGACGAGGTGTTTACGGATACAGAGAATGCTTCTGCCACTTCTAGATCTAGCACCGGCTCCTCTAATGATTGTTCCTCCGACGATTGTTCCTCCAACGATTGTTCCTCTAACGATTGTTCCTCCGACGATTGTATGTACAGCATCGCAGCTCTACCCATGGACAATCCTGAGTAGAGCACCGTCCCATGGCCCCATCAGTGGCAGCGACGAAGAGGCTGGAGAGGAGAAAAAGAGTTAGTTGATGTGATTGGCTTTGTCAACGATGTTGTGTGTGGGTGAAGTTTACTGCGTATCTATTAGAAGAAGAGAGAGGTGTGTGTCCGTGTGTGTGTGTGCTTGTTTAGGAGATTCCATTTGCGTTTTATGGAAAACCTGGAAATGGCGAACTTTTTTGTATCCTTCTCACACTCCTTTTATTTCCCTTTTTTTTATCCCTTCTCACACTCTTTCACTTCCCCTTTTCCCCCCTTCTCACTTCCCTCTTAGATCCATAGAGTTTTCATAGAGACAATGGGGCACCAATTTTCTTCTCACTTTTCCTTTTGTTTCGTTTTTTTCAATGCAGACAGACATTGGGGTTGTTCCTCATGTTTTAGCTGGAAGCTCTGTTTTCTATCCCCTTTAGGTAGATATACTATTCCCCCCTTTTCGAAATCCGTACTTATACTGTAGTTTGTCGGTCAAAACGAGCCCTTCCGTCCTTGTTCCACCGGTGGGCGAGTCGGGGATGCTGAGCAGTGGATTGGGTTTAGCACTAGACGGCAGAACAAAGAAGTCAAAACGCCACAGTAGCGCGTTGAGCAACTACCCCGTTCCAACGCTACTATCGTGCATATGATCTGAGGTGCGCTTGGTACCCAGCTGAAAGTGTCTCTCACATCTTGGCGTGTCATGCTGTGTGCTGTAGGTATTGCGAAGATGAGAGTGACAGTTGATATTCCATGGACCATCATCCATGGCTCAAGTCAGCTCCTGGTTGTAAAAGGTAGATAGACACAAGAACGAAGTAGGAACTCGGAACACTAGAACTCTATCATATACGCCCGATGGAGAATGAGGAGAATGCCGATGCTGGGGTCATCGCATCATACGCCGTTCGTAACATCGGTATTTATACTGACTAGTGAAGAAAAAACTCCTCAGATCTCTATTCTTTGCACTCACGGCCAATACGTCCACGATCGTCATCTTCGCGGCTGTGCAAGCATGTTGTAAAAAGACTCCTTGACTTGGATCTGGAAAAGACTGGAACTCGACTCAACCCGGGATGTTTATGTCTTTAGTCGGGCGTCAAAGTCCATCCAGGATGTCTTACAGCAAAATAAAAGTTATGATTCCACAACGCTTCGTATGATACCTCCAACAATCCCGATTGTGAGCCAAAAGCAATGATACCGATCAGTCTAGCCGGCGCCTACCCTTTTTCAGGTACTAAATATGGACGACCCTTTGGGTCGTTTTGCAACTTCGAAGAATGAAGACGCCTTTTTGGTGGTCCAGGCCATATATTTGGGGAGCAACCGAACGGTTCGCATGCTTTTCAATTAGATTTTGCAAAGCGATTTTGTCGACGGGAGCACTACGAATTATTCGACGTTTGCAGATATATCTGATCAGTGGAGAGGGCTGCTCGCATACTCCGGCCGACAGCACACATTCAGCAAGGAGGCGAAACTGCAGCCCAGTCCGAGGAGATCAAAAGTATGGGATTGAAACGTCTCGAAACTTTCAGCCGAAGAAAACCAACTGAAAATCGAAAATAAATTTCATTGTTACGAGTATTCCGCGGCTATATCTAGACGAGACACATGTATTTTAACTTGGGTGGATTCAAATTCTCGACGGTCCTGAATACTAAAATTGATTGCGCCTTTGTCACGGTTCCACTTTCACAACTTGAGAAGGAAAATGTACGGAGCTTTCTATTCTTCTATAAATCTTTCTTGGTTTCACCTGCTGGAATCAAGATAAAATATAGGTACGATGTAGAGGAGACACAGTGATTACACAGAAACATACGTCGGGTCACGTATCGTATCGCCACAGATGACAGCCAAACCCAACAACATACAAGTTATTGAGGATTGATTCGTTCCCCCTCCTTGAACTCGGCGAGACTGGTATGAAATTAAGAACATGAGAGACTCGATTCTATTTTACATTTCAACGAATCTGGCAGGACTTTTCAGAGGAAACAAAACGGACGGGCCACCGCGGATCACGCTTCTCGACCCTCGGCACATAGCAGCATCTTTATTCTCTATACTATGGAAGGTCTATATATAGCGCGACACAAAGTAGAAAGGTTGCTGTTAGGCAGTCGATGAACGTGGGAAACTGGGGGGTTTAATCTGGGTAAATGTGGCCCAGGCTCGCTCTCGACCAGAAGTCGAATCACGGCTTAATCAAGGCTTAAACAGACGTCAGAGTGTATACGGTGGCAACTAGGGATTTTCGGATCTGCGCTGGGCTATTGTCTGGCTAGGTTATTGCGAGAGTAGATGAACAGACGCTGGATTGTGTATATAAGAAGGCAGGTCCTCGATATCGGCAGTGCGTTACCATCAACGATATAAATTCTCTGACAATTATCTGCAAATACAAATACAGTCAACTTTTCGAAAGAAAGAAACAAAAAGCCTGCGTATATTACCTGCACACTCAATCGTGATGCGTTCCACACTCCTCCTCGCCGCCGTCGCCGCCGCGCCCGCCCTCATTGCCGCTGCCCCTGGCGTCTCTCCTCGCATCACAAACCTCCGCATCTCCGGATCAGGTTGCCCAAACGACTCAGGCTCCGTGAAGGCTTCGACAGGTGTGCTCGGAGATAGCGCAAACTTTTCTTTCAGCCAACTATCCGGCGACACAACAGACAACTGCGAGATTCACATCCAATCGACAGGTGGAAGCCAAGGATGGCAGGTCGCCGTCCAAGCCGTGACATACTCGGGTGATCTCACACTGAAGCCTGGGACCCAACTGGACACATTTACTCAAATCTACTGGAGTGATAAAGCTGCCGAGACGGTTAGTCAAATCTGAAGGGGAAAAAAGATGCTTCCGCGTTGGGGTTAATTGCTAACAATGAGATATTAGAGCACACTCACTGGACACATCACCTGCACTGGACCAGAAATCAGAGACTCGTTCACGCTCCGTCAATCCACCAACGACCTCAAATACTCAAAGTGCACAGCTGGCGATGGCAACCCCGGAATATTGAACGTCAACTTCCGGCCGGTCATCTCAGGGAAAGATGGAACATATAATGTCAAGAGCGCGACGTGGAATCTAGTGTGGAGACAATGCTAGTGGGTGTATCATTAGGTAAATGAGTTGATCGGTCGCCGTGGTTCTCGTCCCCACTTGTATGTAAATAGTGCAAAAGAATTTCGTCTTCAACAACTATTGCGTTCTGAGCTTCTTCTAGCTCTTTCCAAGGCTCGACGTTGCTGCATTAGATTCTTTGCAGAATTGACCAAAGGTCGAAGAGATGATTGAGAAGAGAGATGATAATGGTGATACAGATGGAGAATAGCTGCCTCGGTAATTGATCCAAGTGCACGTGATTGATGACATCCATCTGATCTTGGCATTCCCGCGGACGCTAGCCAGAGCTTCCCCAGACCTCAACATTGACGTGTAAACGACCCCGCCAACCATGTTCCGCTTGGGAATACGTCTTCGAGCGTTCCAATCGGCGAAGCAGCATGTCCAAACACGCTCTTACAGACAAGTCCGATTCGGCGGCAAGCAAGAACAGTACTCGCGCTTCCAGACAGCTTCGAATCTCTTCATGAGATGGGCGGCGAGACCGACTTTCTACCGTGATGTTGGGGTGATCACTACAGGGTCAGCAGGATTCTATGTGTACCATCTGGAAACAGTGCCGGTGAGTGTTCTATTGTAGAAGGGAACTTACTGAACCGTACTAATGGTCTTGATCCAGGTCTCCGGTCGGCGCCGCTTCAACATGATCAGCCCAGCCTTCGAGGCTTACGTCGGGAAGATGTCTGTGGAAGAGATAAAGAAGGAATACCAGGGGAGAATTCTACCAGAAGAAGATGTACGGGTGCAGCAGGTCAAGAAGGTCTTGGACAGACTAATACCATTCGCGCAACAGGCTGGGTTGCAGGATGTGAACTGGGAGGTGCACGTCATCGATGATCCAAAACAGATGAACGCTTTTGTAGTCCCAGGGTATGGACACTTGATAGAAGTTGAAAAGGGCATTGAAGATATGTACTGACGTATTATAGCGGCAAGGTGTTTGTTTTCACCGGTATCCTACCGCTCTGCAAAGACGAGGATGGTATCGCAGCTGTTCTCGGCCACGAAATTGCGCATGTTGTTGCACATCATTCCGCGTGAGTAAATATACGCCGCGTTTTGTTAGTCAGGCGCTAATTGATATCTTAGTGAGAGCATGAGCCGGGCTCCATTGATCCTCCTTGGCCTTGGTGCCTTGGCACTTGTTGATTTTTCGTTATACTCAAGCAAGATGCTTCTAGATTTTTTTCTGTCCTGGCCAGGTAGCCGGAGGCAAGAGGTAGCTTTCACCGGTACACGAATCTTTATATAATGCCTACTAACTCTGCATTAGGCCGAGGCAGACTATATCGGATTGCGTATGCTACCGCTACATTTGTTTCTGAATTACTGGTTTTGACCAAGCGTATAGTAATGATGGCACAAGGTTGCTATAACCCTCAGGCCGCCATGGAGTTTTGGGCTCGGATGGAAAGATCTGGGCAACTAGCTCCGCCACAGATTCTTTCTACGCATCCCTCGAACCACAATCGGGAGGCGAAGATCCGCGAATGGTATGCGTTTTCTACAACAGAGGAAGTGACTGCGCTAACCGTTGTACAGGCTCCCTGAAGCTATGGAGAAGCAGCAAATGTCAGAGTGCCACTCGACAATGAGCTACAGTACGGCCATGACATGACGAGGGTGAGGGACTTGGCTAACGAGACAACAGTGGATCAGTTCTCTGCGACTTTCAGGCAACAACAGGATGCGGATCGCTGGTAGAGATGGACACAGATGACGGCGTGTATCAAAACTTGTACAATATCACCTACGACTGGTATTTTTACGATCCGCGAGGACAACTGCACACGACTGTACTATCCATGACCTTGTATGATGTATGATTAACGAACTAATGAAGCCCCAATCCATATTCAGATGTTGACGTTACACTGCAGTGAACAAGCTTGGTCTCGTTTCTCACGTCTCGCTTCGCCCAAGGCGTCAGAGGTCACAATATATTGATCCATTCGGGAATGTCATGATCCGGGTACGCATTTCGAACAGAGACCCACAAACAACGTCAAGTTACAGATGCCGTTGGCTGCCGGCACCTTTTTCGGGCAGCAATAAGCTGTGTTACTTGTTTCCTTGTGGTTTTTTGTACCTCCATTACGTGTGCATAACGAAATGCCTGGCATGTTAGGGGTGCAAAGTGTTTCGCTTTGAGGCACACAGCCTTTGTCTCCAGACTGCATCTCATTTGTTACCATTACACAGTTTGAGGACTCGATGTGTGCCGGAACAAAACCTCAGATCAAAGAGCACCTACGTTTGTAGTGCGACTCCAGAGTCCAGCGTCCGCGCCGCCGGTTTCGATACAGTTTGAAGATCTCACTTCGAAACAAACACTCGGGCGCGAAATCTCCTTTGGGCTTGCTTTGGAATTCCCGACAGAATGGATCAAACTCCCAACATCTATTCGCGTACCTGTCATGTATTGGAATTGGATATATTGAAAGCGACAGGTATGTCCTTTGAAGTCTCTGGTGGTTGTGCCGAGTTTGGATCTTGGTCTTGTGCCGTGCGCGGGACCTGTACCTTTGTGACGGTACATGGGATTGTGCAGTTGGCGTTTGCATTCTGCAGCTAAGTTTGTGACCCCGGCCAAGTGTCGTTTAATAGACAACCGCTGTCGGGCGGACGGGAGGGTGATGCTCCCATGTTTCTTCGGTGTCATTGCCCCAGAAACGGGAGTGGACAGCCGAAGCCGAGTGTGATGGACAGCTGAGGTGGCTTGATATGGGACGTGCAGTGTTATTGGGTGGACTGAATTGAATATCGAATTGCTTTGAGATGTGCCGCTTTCTGGCTGTCCAGGAACCACTTACTGAACCCTGCCCGAATCCTCGTCGCGTCGTCACATGTTTGTGAATGCCCACAAACAATAAGGAAGAAATGGTGCAACTTGGGCATGTCAACGACTCCACCTCCCAACATGCCGTTAGTCTGTTTGATGGATAAAGTCGTATCATCTATCAATAGGTATTAGTGCCTTTTTTTTCTTCTTCTTCCTCTGCCCCACTTTCTTCGACATTGCTTTGTCGGCAGCCTTGGACCCGGACGGCGAGCACCAACGCAGCCATTCACTGTACGTTGCCAAGACGTACCTACAGCTGATGTCTCCTCCTCAAACGCTAGCGTGAACGGCTTCTTCATCCCAATTCCTCCTTCGCTTGTACCTCCCGCGCACACTAACGTCTTGCGCTACGCCGGGATTTCCGCTTTGGAGATCAGAGAGGAAGAGAGAGAGAGAGAGAGAGAGAGAGAGAGAGCGGTGTGTCGGGGGTTTTCTTTGATGTCCAAGGAAGACGGGGAAAGGCATCATGATGCGCTGCAAGGTGTGGTGGGGGTTGGATATGGGATGGAAGACGCAATCATGGTGTTTGTTGCCAGTGTGGTGGGATACCACGAGGGGTTATTATGAGAAGTGAACATCTGGTCGGTGTGTGTGTGTGTATGTGTGTGCGCCCACTACCCACCACCCACCTCCCACCTCCCACGCAGAAAGCAAGGAACAGAAAGCAAGAAAGAAGCAAAGAAGCATCAAAGCAAGAGGGCAAGGATGTTCATGCATGGTCCAGTGTTTGAGAATCACCACTGCAAGAGGGAGGGGAATCAGCGATCAACAGGGCAAAAAAAGGCACCAAAAAAGCAATTCACACGTGCAACGGACATTTCTGCTTTCCCCACCAGCATCAGTATGTCATGGTCCACAAGGATATTTTTCTAAAAAAGAAAAGAAAGAAGAAGAAAAAAGATACGAGGTTGGTGCATAATACAGAGGATTAGCAACCTATTACTAAGAGATGGGTAATGTTGGTGTGGCTGGTGGAGATGAATGGATTTATGGGCTTCGACCATGCTTCGACGTCAAGGGGTTATGAGATTATAGTATTATACACAGAATTACAACGGGTACGACCGCGACGGGTTATAACAGCCGGTTGATCCCTGCTACGGCTGCAACGGTGGCATGGCATGGCTAGAAACAGACGAGGGGTGGAGAGTTGAGGTCCAGGTCGATGTGCGAATCCTTGGTTGTTGCGCCATTCTTTCTCCAGGGCAGCGTGTCGTGTTAGATGTCGCGAGTCATACAGACACCCACAGACACACAACATGCCATTTCTTCGTCTGACCATGGTCTCCTTTTCGAAAACAAAACAACTGCATCTTTGTTGTTTTGTCAATCTCAGCACTTGGCCTCGTTCCCATGGCCGTTTTCCATGTACATACAGACACATACTCTCTGTCAGAGTAATATCTCCATCTTCATCTGCGATACGAATCATCGTCTCGTCAGGACCACGAACGAACCCATGTTGTCCGCCCTACGGCGGTCAGACGGCTGGCGGCCCCCGTCCCGTAGCGTTGTGTCAAGGTACACCACGAGGTGCGTTCCTGCAGGCTTCCAGATAATACGACGTGTGACACATTTCGAGCCCTCGTCGATGCCCTGTGCTTTGGGGCTGGGACATGAGAGGAAGAACATGCGTCTGCGTCTGCGTCTGCGTCTGCGTCTGTGAAGTGTTCCAGTACGCAGGTTGTGTGCGACAGATAAGAGATGGGCTCGGGAGGACAGTCTCTGTATTCGAGCGTCTGTGAACTTTGGAGACGTGACCAAGCCGAGAAAGTGGGCATTCCTCCTCCGAGGACTTGTTGAGCCATGGCGAGAGAGACATGATTGTGGCAACCATTTCATCATCATCATCATCATCTCATCTCATCTCGTATCCGTGAGTGATCGTATAATTAGACGACCGACGCAAAGATCGCCCAAGTAGGTGTTCTCTGGAACATTGCCAGCTTCAGGCAAGATCGTACATGAGCAGCCACAGTCGTACGCATCGCATCACAGCGTCCAGCCTCGCCGTGTTGATTCAATCCAGAATACGCACGTCGAATGCAGAGCCACAGTAGCACGCACAGTAACCTTCAGCCACCTCGCCAACGAACCGGTTTCCAGACTCCGCATAATCGATATCGTATACACGACTTGGGACGCGGCCAGAGTCGCGCACATGCGCAAACGTGTCTTCGCCATTGTAATTCCGTCCGAGTCTCTGAACCCCAAGTTGGGTATTACCTATTACCGGTATAATTGATAGACAGACATGCACGCATCAAGGATCATTAATAGATAGTACCCTTGATAAAACACAGCCATCTCTCTCATACAGAGTACCTTCCTTCTTCTCGTTCCTGAATCCCACACCAATACTCGGCCTCCGACACTTGATAGCCCCCAATCCGTCCACCAACCAGTCCCCACCCACGTCTGTCTGTCTCTCTGTCTCTCTGTCTCTCTCTCTCTCTCTCTTATCCGTTCCCATCCTAGTCGCCCATCCACACCCACACAAGACCGGCCACACCCGCCTCCTACATGCACACATCATGCAACCCAAACCCGGACCGAACCTAGAGTTGGAACCACGCACCAACCTCGTCCACACCCGGATAATGGCTGTACTGTACTGCGCTTCATCCATCACCTCGTCCGTCCACATTGTCCGGCCCCCCCCCTTCTCTCTCTCTCTCTCTCTCTCTCTCTCTCTGCCGAAAGCGTCATATCCGAAACACGATGCATGTGTGTCTGGGTACTTAGTTTACTGTGCACGCAAGGCTGGCTAGCTAGCTAGCTAGCTCATGGTCGCACCAACGCTGCATCATGATGATTACCGATAATTACCCTTCCCTTCTCCGGGCTGGACAAACGTGTTTGGGGTCAGAAGACCACCATATGTCTGGGTTGGACGTTGGACGTTGGACGTTGGACGTTGGTGTGTGTGTGTGTGTGTGTTCGTAAAGGCGCGTCTTATGCGCATGCATACATTTGCATGAACTCGGAAAACCTCTTTGCCCGAGTCATGATTACTTGTACATACAAATACATTAGTTTACATACATACACTGCCTGCTCCGTTTTGTTCCCCATGTAGATGGACAGGCATGCAATTGCGTATGTGAACGGGGTGAGGAAGACAGGCAGGCAGGAATAGGCATGAATAAGCCGCGATCCGGCGCCCATGTCCGCGCGTGTGCGTGTGCGTGCGCGCAAGCAGGCAACCATATCACAGGTAATAAGTGATGGGCGGCCGGCGGGTAAGACATAGATTTGATGATACATACATACATACATACATACAGTAATAGATGGCTGGCGAGTGGGCACATGCGATTTCGTACTCGCCGAGCGTATCTATAGTTGCCGACGTATCATTACTAGTATTATTATTATCATTATCATTATCATTATCATTATCATTATCATTATCATTATCATTATCATTATCATTATCATTATTATAGTCGACCATAAGGGTACATGGTATTAATCAGAACATGTAGTTACGACCACCCACAAACAGCACGTGAACGAACGAACAAACAAACAAACAAACAAACAAACCGATATGTACATGTATAGTACATACATACATATCCGTACTATAATGTAATGTAATGTACATGTACATGTACATGTATGTAAATCCCCTCTCCACCCTCTCTCTCTCTCTCTCTCTCTCTCTCTCTCTCCACCCGCCCTATTAATAGTCCCTAATATAATTTTAATCATGTGTTTCATTAATTCACCGAATGATTTACTTGTAATTCCAAATACTAACTATTACTTACATATTATATGTAGTTAGTTTAGTTTAGTTTAGCTACGCTAACTATTAATTGATTGATTGATTGATTGATTAATTAATTAGTTTAGTTTAGTTTAGCTACGCTAACTAATTGATTGATTGATTAATTGATTAATTAATTGATTAATTGATTGATTGATTAATTGATTGATTGATTGATTGTGTTGAATGGGCTATCTCTGCACGTAGCAAGTAGATAGGATCTTGTAATATATTACAGTAAAAGCAAAACAGTGTAAAGATTTAAGTATATTTAGATTTATTTATAATTTATATGCAGAGGTAAGGTAAAGGGTAACTCCTAGTACTAAGGCTAACTTAGCACTAGGCAGTTATGTAATTAGGTTACGTAATTAAGTTACGTAATTAGGTTACGTAATTATGCTTATACAGAGTATAGACACTAGTAACTTTTTCTTTTTCTATAAAGTCCCCTTTACCTATATACCTCTTTTACTAATACGTATAATCCTTATACGCCTATCTAATTAAACCTTTAACTTATAAAAGTAATAATAGAAGTAATTCCTAATAGGATAGTTATATACTAGTATGCTAGATTATATAAAAGTTATAAGGCTCTAAAACTCCTAGATCTATAGTATCTCTTATTCTAGGTTAGATTCCTAGGTAAATAAGAGTATCTGTAGCTTAGCAATTACACTATTAGCTAGAATTATAGAGTAAGAAGTAATTAAGTAAGAGAGAAAGGTAGAAACCTTCTCTATATAGTAGCAAATATTATTATACAGAGTTATTTTCTATTTATTACTCCTCTTTTCCTCCCTTAGTTACTAGGTTGCTAGGATTACTGCCTGCAGGTAATAGAGATCTATTACAGGTAAATTAGAGCTGTCTAATAGGCCTACTACCTATATAAGGAGATATTTTTCTTTCCTCTTTCTCCTTCTCTCCTTTACTAATAATACTCTACCTTTATAACTCTTCTAGGTTTATGCCCCTTTAATAGCGTATGTATGTTTCTGTGCAAAATTTATTATACAAAGCTCCTTCCTATAGAGACTAACTTTTTAATAGACTTCCTAATAAACTTAACTTCCTACTTTTTATATAACTTCTACTTTAACTTCTTCTTTTTATATAATCTTTATATCCTTATATAATTATCTATATAGCTCTCTAATAATCTAATACCCCTAAAGGACAGGTTACTATTTTTAGTAGCCTTTAAGTTATTAATATCCTAGGTAGCTACATCTAGGTAACTATTCTAATAGGATAGCCTGCTAACTACGCGTTTATATAGGGGCTTTTAATTAATGTAAGTCTTCTCTTCTATATAAAGTTAGATTAGGCTTATATAGAGTTAACTTATTATAGGATAAAGAGCGTATAGTAGCTAATATGCCCTCTTAAGATATTATTATAGACTTACCTAGTAATACTAACCTCTGCCTTCTTATAGCTTATATTATATAACGTAAGGGGTACTTCTATATAGTACTTATATAATCCTAGGGTGCTTTATACGCAACTACCTATAGCTAGTATTATAGTAGAAATATAGGGGCTAGACCCTTTAATAGTTATAGGGTAGTTACTACCTACTAGGCTAGTGCCTATAGAAGCTGTGTCTAGCAGTCTAGGGGTTAGTCTTGCTAGCACTACTATTAAGTATATATAGAGGGCCTTTAGCCTTATATAGAGTAAGAGATAAGAACTTAGTAGTTTCCTTTAGACAGGAGTGTAAAGACCTAAGACAGGGGTAAAGTCTTAGGCATTAAGTGTAGTAGATTAAAGATCTTTTCTGTCTAAATTACTTAAAAATAAATGTAATAAGTAATTAAAATAGTAAAAATTAATAAAAATATAATAAAAACATAAACCTTAACTAAAAGAATAGAGGAATAAGTGCAGTATGTATAGGTTATAGTAACAGGATTATATAAAAGGATTACCCTTTTATATAAGTAGAGCCTTCTCTTTATATAAAGGCCTCTACTTAGATATCTAGGGTGTTTAATAAGATTAGTTATTTAAGGGCAGGATTTAGCGCCTTTTTAGTAAAGGCATTAGCAGGGTTATTCTTACTATTAATCTATCTAATCTTACTAATCTCCCTATTCTTATATAACTCCCTTAGAGATATAATATCTATTATAAGTCTCTTCTTATTAGTTATGCTAAGCTTAATAAGGTAATTATATAATAATTTAGAGTCTATATAGATAATAAGCAGGATAGGGGGGAGTTAGAAGTTCTGTATAATTTACTAAAGTGTTATACTTAGTATAATTATACTGTTAAAACCTCTAACTATTCTATATAACTTACTTGCTAAGACGCTCCTAGTAACTCTTTTATACTTAATTAAGTTCTAGTAAATAATATTACTATAGATCTTAAAGCTATTACTATCTCCTATATAACGCTTATTTACTAAGATAATAAAGAAGCTAAGCTGTAAGCTTAAGTCCTTATTATTAGTAAATAAGCTATCTATAAAGATAAAAAGCTTTATATAATCTAGCTAGATTAATATAAATATAATTCCTCTTATCTAGTAATCTATTTACTAGGTAATACGTGTATTAAGTGCTTTAATATTATTAGAAGATAGGGTAGTTATCTATGTAGTAACTAATAGATTAAATACTACCTTAGGTTAATAGACTAAGGTAATGTACGCGCCTTATGCGCGCTGCTCTACATACTTCTAAGCAGCATTCTCTGCTGTAGGATCTACTATATAGAGATGTTTAGCTTACCTCTTTTATTATAGGGATATCCTTCTATCTCTATACGTAATTTTCCTACTATTAAACTCTAAAGGTTAGTCCCTAGATAAGATTATCTTAGGTTTTGCATAGAGAGTTACTCTATGCAGTTCCTCCTCCTCTCTATATAAAAAATCTAGAGTTATAATACTAAGGGTATTATTAGTTTATAGGCTAGTAATACTAAAGGAGTTTTATCCTTCCTTTATAATTAATAGGTAAGGGTTATATAAAAAGACACGTATTTTTAGCTTATTCTTATAATAGTTATAGTATGTTTTAAACTAGTATAAGCCTAACTCTGCAGTACTATATAAGAGTTATATAATTCTAAGAATTATATCTAAAGGAAACTTATCCCTTAACTCCTTTAGTAGCTTTGCGTATAGTATGCGTAATAGCTTATTAGTAGACTATATATAGGCCTATGTAATGTCTCTTAGTTTATATTATATTCTATATAAAGCTATTAGGCTTATACTAATTACTAACAGGAGACGCTAGCTTATTCTCTAAATAGTTAGTAATTAGGTAAGGATCTCTTCCTTCTCTGCATCTAAATAGCTAGCTAGTATAAGCCTTAACTTTTTATATAGCTATATAGACTTACCCTTAACTTCTTATATAAAGTAAAGTGTCCGTACTCTATACAAGCATAATTATGTAACTTAATTACGTGACCTAATTACGTAACCTAATTACGTAACTACCTAGTGCTAAGACAGCCTTAGCACTAGAAGTTACCCCTTACCTTGCCTCTATATATACATTATACATAAATCTAAATATACTTAAATCTTTATACTATTTTTACTTTTACTGTAATATATTATAAGATCCTATCTACTTGCTACGTGCAGAGATAGCCTATTTAACACTAATTAGTAGTTAAATAAACTATAAATTAGTAAGAGTAGAAGACAGAGTTATACTAGGAGCGTAATTAGCGTATAGTTCTCTATTCTATACCTACCTTAAAAATAAGATAAGATAGAGTTATACTAGGAGCGTAATTAGCGTATAATCCCCTATTTCTGTCCTATTCTAAGAGAGGAGATTACTTCCTTTCTATATAGAAGAGAAGAAGATAGTATGCTAAACACACCTAATAATTTGCCGTACAAACAAGGCGGCAACTAACTAATAAATAAAATAGCAGATTTACCTTCCTTACCTTCCTACTCTAGGGAATAATCTATATCCTAAAACTAACCCTATATAAACTAATTCTCTTAGCTAAAAGACTTATATAAAGAAATAGCTAGAATCCTTATAATTAGCATTAGAACACTAAGAAAGTATATAGATTTAGAATACTAGAAAGATAAGATTAAGCTAGGGGAAAATACCTTAAAAAAGGAACTTAATAGATATGCTAGACTCCTCTTAGTAGAGTACTATACGTCTCTAACTAAGGGACGTGCTCTAGCTAAAAGCCTAAAGAATAACTTTAAAGGCTAGTAATTAACTTACTTTAAGGCTATTAACTGCGCAATCTATAAGGCTTTTATAGATACTCTAAATACTAGAGGTTTATAGCTACTCCTAGGACCTCCTAATACTATAGGTAACAAACTATATAAAATTACTAACAGAAAGTATAGTAGTATAGAAAATTTAGGAGAAGCACCTACTCCTACTCTCCCCTTCTAGCTAGGACCTTTATATAAGGAGCCTACTAAGGCAGCATAGGCCTTATAACTACTCCCTTTAGGTCTTAGACTATTCTTACTTAGATAACCCTTATAAAGGCCCTTAAGAATTAAACTATTTAGTAAGTTTATATAAACTCTATAAACTCTATACTACATAGTAGATAAAGAAAGATTTCTATCCTAAACCTATAGGAAGGATTTATAAGATGCGTACCTACTACTACGTCTATACCCTATAAGAGTATTAGCTCTATATAAAACTATAGATTCTAAAACTAAAATAGATAAGCTTATCTAGTTCTAGAAGCTATAGGATAAGAGAAATAACTATACTAGAAGGCTATATAATATCTTAGAGGACAAAGTAAAGTTATTTATAAGATTATATATATCCTTAGATATTTCTAAGTTAATATAGTAGGAAGTATTTCCTAATATCCTAAAGGACTGTGCAAATACTTTCTACCTGCATAGTATAAAACCTAGCCTAAATTAGAAATAATTATATAATTATATTAATATTTACTTTAATATAAATATTAACTATAACTAGTACTATATAGACTAGATAGGAGCTACCTTTACATAGTATAAGTAGGAGAACTTAGATAAGACTCTGCATAAAGTTCTAGAAATTCTTATTAATAAGATCTCCCTTACCTAAAGAGCTTTAGGTAGAAACTTTAAGGGAGAAGTACTTCTTTACACAGCTGTTATATAAGCCTATAAAGGCTACCTAGACCTAGAACTAGCACTATTCTACGTTAAGGCTACGTGCAAAGGCTTATTTACTAATCTAAGGGCTGCTCTCTAAGTTACCCTAGATAGATAATTAAGCTAATTTATCTAGGAGAAAGCAGATGCGTACTATATAGACTATAGATATAGCTCCTTCTATATAAGGAATAATAGTAATAGAGGAAGATTATTTAGCTGCTTCCTTATATGCGTATAAAGTTCCTAGTTGCGTAGAAGGCCCTTTATACGCAGCTAATTTAAAGGTAAAGGAGTAAGAAAGTAGAAATATTTTATCTATTATAAGGAAGGCTGCTAGTTAATAAACTATCCCCCCTCTAAGAGATCTTATGCAAGACAGTAATATATTACCGCGTATAAGAATCTGCATAAAGAGACGCTAACACACATATTTATTACAGCGCATATTATAGATTTTAAAGGGAGAGAAAGTAGTAAGAAGGCTATATATAGTAAGGAAGAAAAGATAGATTAAGATAAAGATAAGGAAGATAAAGAAGCTATTTACTTTCTTACCTCTGCCTCCTACTTACACTGCATAACAGGGGAAGATATCTACAGTATAAAGCCTACTATCTAGGCAGATTAATTTATCCTAAAAGATAGGTACTGTATAGTATACTAAGGCAAGCTGTAGGACACTAAAGCAGCACGCATCTCTACTATAGGGAAGGCCTAGGTAAAGGCCTACCTAAGGGAGAACCCCTGTGCAAAGATTAACTAGACCCTAAGTAATAATAATATAAGCTTTAGAGGCTAAAACCTAGCTAAATTACTTAGTACTATATAGAAAGAGAATAGACTTAGCATAGTTACATACTACATCTTAGATACCTCTATACCCTTCCTACTATTACTAGCAGATATAGATAGGCTTAGAGCGTACTTTAATAATATTCTAAACCTAATTATACGCAGTAATAACTTAGTAATTCTAGTTATATAGAAGTAGAGGCACCTATTTTTTAATTATAGCTAGGTAGATGCTATATTATTCTTTATAGAAATAGAACTCTAAAGATTACATAGAAGATTTAGACACCTGCGTATAGAAAGACTCTATAAAATACTTACCTAAGTAGGATATAATATAGATACCTCTATTCTAAATAAAATTTAGAAGTTCTGCTACTTTTACTAACTATATAGAACTGCCCTAAGCTGCTTTAAGTTTACTATTAAAGATAATACTTACTTTAACTATAAAATTATTATTAATGTTATATAGATTAGGGATAAAGATATACTACATATTATTAATGCAGATACCTCCTTCTAGGCTACTACCTTCTTAAAGTCTCTCTCTACATAACATGCCTAGGAAGCCCTTTATAAATGCTAGATTAATACATACTAAGGGCCCTTAGACTATATTATATATAACCTAGGAATAAACTTTACCTTAAAAGACTTCTATAACTATATAAGGATTATAGGCATATACTACTACTAGATACCTATAGAGGTATATTAGGTAGTAGGTAAGATTAAACATGCGCACGCACCTTTTAGGCGCATTTTTAATATCCTTAAAGGTAAAATTAGATCCTGTATAGATAATAAAGATATCCTGTAGATAGTAGTAAAGGCACTAAATAATACTATAGGCCTGCACAGAATTATTCCTATACTCTTTATCTTTAGTACCTACCTAAGAATTAACTAGGATTTACCTCCCTCCCCTAATATTATAGTAAGGGTAAACGCTATATAGAAAGCTATAAGAATAATTTAAAGTAAGAAAGTAAAGGGAGAAGTTAACTATGTAATTAACACCTAGAATAGCCCTACTTTGCATAAAGTCCTAGGCCTACTACTTAGTATAGAAGTGCTTACTTAAAGAGAAATTAAGGGATAAATAGGTCTATATAGAATCTATAGCATAGATAGAAAGAATGTAATAATTCTTCTTTTAAATAGGCTACTTACTCTACGTTGTACGCAGGTTAAGCCCTATTACTATATAGAGCCTAAGACTCTATATAAGCCTTAAACTAAGGCCCTAATATTAGATTCTAATCCTAATAAACCTATCCCTATACTAGTTAACCTAGTATTACTAAGAAGAAGGGGAAGACCTAGAAAGGTTATATAAGAGGAAGCTATTAAACTAGCGCTTCTAAGAAGAAAAAGAAGGCCTAGAAAGGCTGTATAGGGACCTATTACTAATACCCTCCTTACCTAAAAGGAAGAGGAGGACTATTAGCTTACCCTAAAGCTAAAAAGGGATAGAGTTATTATAACTGCTAGAGCGCCCTTTAAAGAATTAGACTATATAAAGATAGAAGCTCTTATTACTAATAGCACCTTCTAAGTGCTCTCCTATAACCCTTATAAGTATATAGGAAGGATCTTTAATCTCTACCTTATATAAGAAGTTAAGGGTAAGTCTATACAGCTGTATAAAAAATTAAGGCTTATATTAGCAGGCTATTTAGATATAGAGTGTAAGGCCCTAGGGGACAGAAGGACCCGGGGTTGGTGTTGGTAGATCACGTGGGCTAAGAGTTACGTGGAATCAGGTATATATTCCCGAATTGGTGTAAGCTGGGCTTACTAGCGATTCGTCTTGTCTATGTTAGACTAGTTCTGACTATCTATCCCGCAATACTATCTCTTCTATCTCTATTACCTAATTATTAACTACTTGCCTGAGTGACCGCCTTACATTTGAATCGCTCTCCTTTACATCTACGTTAAAGGCAACTAGTCACTAGATTGTGCAATGTCTGGAAATCCTACCTAACCTAACGCCGCCGCGGAAGGCATGCGTAACGACGCACCTGCCCCACTAACGGGGGCTTTAGGCTCCCCTTAATAAGGCGGAGAGGAATCTATAATACTACAGATAGAGTTACTAGAGGGATTTAAGATACCTGCGGATCTGTTGCCAGACCTAAGGGATCTAAGGGAGGCACTAGCTGGCTTAACGCTGGGCCCAGATGCTTTGCCCTCTGACCTGTGGTTACCTTCTAGATTGGCATTCCAAGGGTTAGAAGATGCCTAGGCACCTTACCCTAGGGTCTTTAACCCTGTAGGACAACCAGGTTAGCAACCTCTACGCGTTTAGGGCCCTGGGGGCAGTTAGCTGAACACTAGAGGTGGTTAACAACCTTAATAGCCCTTATTAGCCTAGAATAGCAGTAATGCAACCGCTTTGGCTTAGGAAGCTGCGGACATACTATAATAGGCTAGAAGAACCAAAGAGAACTAGAAGTTAAAGCTTCTAAAGGAAGCCAAGGAGGCTTATAACAACGGAGACCTAACCTTATTTAACTTGTTAAAGTTAGACAGAGAAGGGGAAGTAGTACTGGAATCTATAGGATTACGAGCTGCGTTGCCTAGGCCAGAGCCACCTTATGTCTTTAGGAAGAAGAATAGGTTAGACTATAACTAATAGGAACGGGATTATAAGTACTATTTCGTTTAGTCACCTCGTAAGTTCACAAATAAGACACAGAGAGTTAATTTTAGAGTAAGATATGTGTTAGAGACACTAAAGACTCTATAGTTAACACACAGAGATAAGAAAAGAGCCCTTAATCTATTCTAGACTCCCACCTGGTCCTATCTAAAGGACATAATGCTTGATTTATTAGGAACTCGCCAGGAACAGATGTAAAACGCTTATATTTCTATCAAAGAGTGTAAACAGAAAAGAAATTAGTCTCTAACGGAACTTCTTAACTTTCTTAGACTGTTTTAGACTAAACTAGGTTAGAACTCCTAGGAACTCTAGGTAATAGAATATATTAGATTACTTTCAGATTCTATTACTAAAGACCTAATGCTCCTGCCCGTGGATGCGTAATCTACGCTGGCACAGGTGGAGGAACAGGCAAACGTTATTAGTAGACGTTAAACTAGTAACAAGGGGGCTGAAAGCTTAGAGAAGGGGAAGAGCCGCGACGGAAAGCGTTAGCGCCCTACTAATAACACACAAGGGGATGCGGGGTCCCTAAAACTAGCTAAGAGACCCCACCTTAGTAGTAAAGGCGGTAGTTGGCCTAAAAAGGCCTAATCTGGCGCAAAAAGGTCTACGTTAGACAAATCTAAACTTACCTGCTACAAATGCGGTAAGGAAGGGCATTTCGCGCGAGATTGTTCTTAAGGAGACAACGGAGAAGGCAAAAGTACCAAAAGAGGGTTAGGAAAAGCTAAAGGGCAATTAGGGACCTAGTTCCCTACCTGGCTGCCTATATTAGAGTTAAGAAGGAACTTAGTAACTAGGGAACACTGCATAACGCCTTGTTTCCTAAACTAACGCGCATATTAACAGTTAGAGTTGCGCTTAGGGTTGCTGAGGGCTTAGAAGCGTTAATAGATAGAGCATCACAATTAAATCTTATGTCTGCTTAATTTGCAAAAGAACATAATCTCCTAATTACACTACTATCCAAGCTGATAGCAGAGACTGCTAATAGTGCAAGTATGATAGTGTATAGAACAACGGCTGCAGACGTTACTATAACTAATAGCAGAGGGAAGAAACAAGTACACACTATCCCTTTTGTTATAACAGACCTTAAACAGTATCTAATGTACCTAGGGCTGCCCTAGATTAATGCGCATAATCCAAAGCTAAGTTATATTAGCTAGCGCATGTTCTTTAGGGGAATAAAGGACAAGGAGAAGACGTTGCACTCTAAGGTTAGCCTTAAAACAGCAAAAGAGTTTAACAGAACTATAAGAACCTACGGGAATAATGTGTATGCCTGTATGGTTAGTTCAGTTAACATTTTGCCCTATTATAGGTTAAAGACTGCTACTTGTCCTCTGGAATACAAAGAGTATAAGGACCTAGGGTTAGTAGAGGAATTAAACAGACTTCCAGCCTATAGACCCTAAGATCTAGAGATTAAACTTAAAGAAGGTAAATCTCCGCCCTATTAACCGCTGTACAACCTGTTAGCACATAAATTAGGCGTTCTAAGGACTTATATCTATAAATACCTCTATAAGGGGTTTATTAGGAGATTAAGATCCCTAGCAGGGGCACCTATCCTTTTTATAAAGAAGAAAGATAGCAGCTTAAGGCTTTGTGTTAATTATTAGGGTCTTAACAAGATTACAATTAAGAATAGACACCCGTTACCCCTTATTACAGAGTCTCTTAAGCGCTTATTAAGTGCAAGGTTTTTCACAAAGCTTAATCTTAAAGATGCCTATTATTACATCTAGGTAAAGGCAGGAGATAAGTAGAAGACCGCATTTAGAACAAGATATAGCTATTTTGAGTACTTAGTAATGCCTTTTAGCTTAACCAATGCACCAGCTCAATTCCAGGCCTATATTAACTAAGCATTGGCTGGGTTAATAGATGTTACATGTATTGTCTACCTAGATAATATCCTGATCTTTAGTAAGACTAAAGAGGAGCATATAGCACACGTAAAGGAAGTCCTTAAGAGATTGCGCGAAGCAAAGCTTAAATTAAACCTTAAGAAGTGCGAGTAGTACACTAGGGAAACAGAGTACCTAGGCTACATTATAGCACTAGAAGGGATTAAGATTAACCCTAATAGAGTTAAAACGATTACTGACTGGCCAGAACTACGCACAGTGCGGGATATCCAGGTGTTTATTAGATTTATAAACTACTACAGGCGATTTATTAATAGTTTCTTAAGGATTGCGCTGCCTTTAACTAAATTAACCCAGAAAGGGCTAAATGCGGCTAAAGGGGGCTAAGCACAGAGGAGGGAGGAGAGCGTGGGCCTAAATATTAGGGAGCAAGGCAGGAAGTCTTTTTAAGCTCTGAAGGATTCCTTCCTTACTGTCCTAATTCTGGCTTATTTTAAGAGAGACCGCAAAACCAGGATAGAAGTGGATGCTTCTAGCAGTGTAATCTTAGGCATTTTCTCCTAGTTAGTACTAGAGCCAGACAAAAAGGCCTAATAGAGGCTAATAGACTTCTTTTTAAGGAAGTTGACTAAAGAACAGTATAATTACGATACTTATAACGCAGAATTGTTAGCAATTGTAGAGAGTTGCGAGCATTAGCGCTATTACCTTAAAGCCCTCCCCTTTAATCTTTTAACAGATTATAATAACCTTTGTTGGTTTATAGAGACAAAAACATTAAATAGCCGCCAGGTGCGCTCTTACTTAAAGCTGACAAAGTATGACTTTGTAATTGCTCACTGGCCTAGATCAACAAATCCCGCTGATAGACCTTTAAGAAGGCCAGATTACATGGCTGAAAAGCAAGCTCTATTAAACAAATACAATAAGGCTTTTATTAGCCCTATGCAGGACCTCCTAAATAGAACAGAGCGCACTGAAGCTCTGTTAGTGTTAGCAGTTATAACGCGTGCTAAAAGAATGCGGGTTAAGTATAACAAGGCCGTACAAACTAACTCTAAGCTTACTAAGATCCCCGCTAACTAGGGCAAAGACCTAGAACACATAGTAGAGGATGAAGAGGATTTAGATGCGACTTCTAACAAGTCAGAGGATAAGGATGGCCAGGATAAGCTAATTAGTCCTATCTAAGGCTAATTAGGGACAGTAGTCCTAAATACTCTAGAAGAACGCTTAAACGCAATTAGATAAGCGCATAACGACCCTATGTTAGGTTATTTTAGAGCAAAGCGCACACTAGAGAAAGTTATGCGCAAGTTCTAGTAGAAAAACATAAGGAAAGACGTAGAGGACTATTGCCATAACTGCATGCATTGCACTAGGGTAAAAGCTCTAAAACACTAACCTTATAGACTTCTACAACTAATTAAACCTCCTACGGGTCTATAGCAGGACGTTACTATGGATTTTATTACAGAATTGCCTCTAAGCAAGTACTTAGGGCAAGTCTATAATTTAATACTAGTAGTAGTAGATAAGTTAACCAAGATAGCCTACTATATCCCAGCAAGATCTAATTAGGATGCCTAGGACCTGGCATAAGTCTGGATTAGGGACATTGTCAGACTTTATAGGGTCCTACAGCGGGTTATCTTAGACAGAGGCCCTATAATAAACTTAAAATTCTAGGATACTTTTAATTACTACTTAAATAGGAGGCGAGTTTTAACTTCTGCTTTTTACCCTTAGACAGATAGACAGACAGAAAGATAAAATCAAACCCTAGAGCAGTATCTCTGGTGTTTTTGCTGTCTAGAACAGGATAATTAGGCTATGTAGTTACTAATTGCGGAGTTTGCGTATAATAATAGCATACACGCAGTAACAGGGGTGTCACTATTTAAAGCATACTATAGAGCAGACCTAAGGGGTCTAAATTAGCCCAGAATAGCCCTGGGTAACGGGGAATTACCCTTAGGGCTTAGGACTGCCGCCTATGTGCTTACAATCTAGTCTAAGTGCAGAAGGAAGATCTTAGCAAGCAATACCTATTAGAAGGCATATTAAGATAAGAAGCGCATGCACCTTAATTTAAAGATTAGAGATTAAGTAATAATATCTAATCGCCACATAAGGTTATTAAGACTAAAGAAGAAGCTGGATTAGAAATTTGTTAGACCCAGGACTGTAAAGGCTAAAATTAGCCTAATAGCATATAAAGTGGATATCCTAGGGGTTAAAAGTGTTTATCTAGTCTTCTATGTGTTATTGTTAGAACTATATACACTACGTGGCTTACTGCTACACCTAGAGGAACCAGTTGTAGATACCTTAAGGGAATGTAGAGATGATGTGTATGAAGTGGAGAAAATCCTCTAAAGAAGGCAGAACAGTGTAGGAGTGTGGGAATATCTAATTAAATAGCGTAGCTATACCCCCAAAGAGAACTCTTGGGAGCCAGGGCCAAATATCAGCGAAAATGCACTCAGAAAATTCTAGAAAGACTACTAAATCCAGCAAAAACGGACAAACAAGGCGACTAAATCCAGTCAAACCTAAGCAAAGAAGCAAGGGCGAGGATAACCTCTAAAAGGAGGGGGATAGGTTATGTGTACACACACAGGCGTTTTCTTCCTTATTAAGACATCTACTAACCCTCTACACCTAGTTATAGGAGGATGCGGGTCTTGCCTCCTATGGAGAAGGGAGGATGCGGTAGGTAAGGTAAAGAAGAGACAAAGGAAGGAGAGAAGAGCCTTATACATCTAGAAGGGTGGAAATATACTTGGCTTAACTTAAAATCTCTAAATAAACCTCTAATTGTCTCTAACAGGGCCAAATTAGGCTAAAATAGCCCAAAATAGCAAAGAAGCTTAAAGATAATAACATACCTCCACTAATTTTACCTGCAGGCAGGTTTATGGTGTTTAATAGTGCTATTTAAGCGAACTAGAAGGGTTATAGAAATACTTAAACATACTTAAAAAGTTAAACTTAGAGATATTTTTGAGATATTCTGATATATAATCACCTGGTTACTTTTTTAAGATAGATGATTCTGAGTATAATATCAAAGATATCCACATAGATATATTAAGATTTTGTGGCAGGACGCAAAATGGGTCAAAATGGCTTAAAATGGCGCGAAATATCACGATATTACTCAGGAAAGGCAACTTTAGATTAGTTTAGCGTCCAAAGGACAAAAATGGGTATTATTAAGTACTATTAGACCTTCCAGGTTATCTGAAACCGTCCTCTGGTCTGGAATGAGCCATAAGGGCTCAGAGCCAGCCAAAGGAAGCTAATTAAGGCTATTTAAAGCAAGAAACTACTAAAACTACCCAGAGAAACTGTGACTGACCCCTAAGGGGACAAGTCCAACTAGGGAACCCCTACCTACGGCGGTTGCCGCGACGAGGAGCTAGGGGAGCCCGCTTCTAGACACCGTTAGCAGGAGCAGCAGCTCTACGCTTGCGGGGGGACTATACATGCTAATTAGTGCTATTTTGTGTTAAAATGCGTTAGGAGAACTTACCTTAGGCAAGGCAGCGGAAAGCTAGTTAATCATGTCCTAATCTCCGTTAATTATGGCCTCCTTAAGGCGAGCCTTGCGCTGAGCGCCTACCTTGGTCCTATCACAGACACTAGCGGGTACTCCAGAGGACTCCAGCTGATCATGGCTAGTATAGTAATAGCCTGGGTAACTGGCAAGCCTACGCTCCCTAAAGAGGTTAGTATAAGCCAAAAGGTGTCAGAATGTGTTATTTAGGGTAGTTTCTTACTCAATAAGCCACTTATAGAGCAGCTTAGCTTCCTTAACTATGCCCTTACGCAGACCCTCCTTCTCTTCCTCAGTGGCGGCATAGTATGCCTTATAAACGCGGGAGAAAGCTGGGTAATGCTCGCGAAGGGTCTTAGGGAGCTATTTAAGTTAATATTAGTTAATATGTGCTAATACGTGTCAGAAAAGGCTACTTACAGCAAGGCATTATTAGCCAACGCTAATGCAGTACCTACAGCAGTTGTATTAGACATTATCTGTAGAGGTGTACTAGCGAATAAGCAAACGGTTATAGGTAAACTAGCATTAGTATTCCCTATCCAGATCTTCCTTAGCAATGCGATTCAGGCACCTAGCACAGATAAACTCCGCAAGGGGGGCCTCCTTGCACGCAGCAAGGCGACGCTAAGGCACAGGAACATGCTTTAGAGGCATATTAATAAAGTTGTGTTAATCTGGCCTAAATTAGCATGATTTGGCCATTTCTGGCACAAAATGACTTACATTAAGGAAAAGTAGAAGAAGTTAAGTTAAAGTTAGAGTAAAGTTAGAAGTAAGACTTAAGTTAACTAAATTACAGTTAGTTACTGCCAAAATAGGCTATTTTAGGTTAAGGAGATACTCATAATATCCTTTAAGCGAATGTTGCCAAGGATTTATAAAAGGTGTTAACTTACTAAAAGTGGTGGTGGTGGTGTTTAAGGCTGGGGGAATAGAAGGAAGGAAGGATATATCGTGATATATCCTCCCTCCACTAGCTTCTGAGCTAGTCCCTAAAGATTTGAGATCCTACTAATAGGGTTTCTTATCGCCTAGGTGACGAGGTGAATTGCGACCTCTCTCACCTTTACTTTTACTTTCTCTTACCTCAACAAAGCTTTATACTGAATGTTGCCACACAATGCAGAAGGGGAAAGAATAGGCTAATTTAGCGCATATTAGCACAAATTGGAACACCTTGTCTCTCTTAGGATAATAGAGTCTAAGAGGGGGATAATGTAAGGCCCCAGGGGACAGAAGGACCCGGGGTTAGTGTTAGTAGATCACGTGGGCTAAGAGTCACGTGGAATTAGGTATATATTCCCGAATTGGTGTGAGCTGGGCTCACCAGCAATTCGTCTTGTCTATGTCAGACTGGTTCTGACTATCTATCCCGCAATACTATCTCTTCTATCTCCATTACCTGATCATTAACTACTTGCCTGAGTGACCGCCTTACATAGAGAAGGAAGAGATCCTTACCTAATTACTAACTATCTAGAGAATAAGCTAGCGCCTCCTATTAGTAATTAGTATAAGCCTAATAGCTTTATATAGAATATAATGTAAACTAAGAGATATTATATAGGCCTATATATAGTCTACTAATAAGCTTTTACGTACGCTATACGTAAAGCTGCTAAAGGAGTTAAGGGATAAGTTTCCTTTAGATATAATCCTTAGAATTATATAACCCTTATATAGTACTGCAGAATTAGGCTTATACTAGTTTAAAACATACTATAACTATTATAAGAATAAGCTAAAAATACGTGTCTTTTTATATAACCCTTACCTATTAATTATAAAGGAAGGATAAAACTCCTTTAGTATTACTAGCCTATAAACTAATAATACCCTTAGTATTATAACTCTAGATTTTTTATATAGAGAGGAGGAGGAACTGCATAGAGTAACTCTCTATGCAAAACCTAAGATAATCTTATCTAGGGACTAACCTTTAGAGTTTAATAGTAGGAAAATTACGTATAGAGATAGAAGGATATCCCTATAATAAAAGAGGTAAGCTAAACATCTCTATATAGTAGATCCTATAGCAGAGAATGCTGCTTAGAAGTATGTAGAGCAGCGCGCATAAGGCGCGTACATTACCTTAGTCTATTAACCTAAGGTAGTATTTAATCTATTAGTTACTACATAGATAACTACCCTATCTTCTAATAATATTAAAGCACTTAATACACGTATTACCTAGTAAATAGATTACTAGATAAGAGGAATTATATTTATATTAATCTAGCTAGATTATATAAAGCTTTTTATCTTTATAGATAGCTTATTTACTAATAATAAGGACTTAAGCTTACAGCTTAGCTTCTTTATTATCTTAGTAAATAAGCGTTATATAGGAGATAGTAATAGCTTTAAGATCTATAGTAATATTATTTACTAGAACTTAATTAAGTATAAAAGAGTTACTAGGAGCGTCTTAGCAAGTAAGTTATATAGAATAGTTAGAGGTTTTAACAGTATAATTATACTAAGTATAACACTTTAGTAAATTATACAGAACTTCTAACTCCCCTCTATCCTGCTTATTATCTATATAGACTCTAAATTATTATATAATTACCTTATTAAGCTTAGCATAACTAATAAGAAGAGACTTATAATAGATATTATATCTCTAAGGGAGTTATATAAAAATAGGGAGATTAGTAAGATTAGATAGATTAATAGCAAGAACAACCCTGCTAATGCCTTTACTAAAAAGGCACTAAATCCTGCCCTTAAACAACTAATCTTATTAAATACTCTAAACATTTAAGTAGAGGCCTTTATATAAAGAGAAGGCTCTACTTATATAAAAGGGTAATCCTTTTATGTAATCCTGTTACTATAACCTGTACATATTATACTTATTTTTCTATTTTTTAGTTAAGGTTTATATTTTTATTAATTTTTACTATTTTAATTACTTATTACAATTATTTTAAGCAATTTAGATAGAAAAGATCTTTAATCTACTATACTTAATACCTAAGACTTTACCCCTGTCTTAGGTCTTTACACTACTATCTAAAGGAAACTACCTCTTACTCTGTATAAGGCTAAAGGCCCTCTGTACACACTTAATAGTAGTACTAGCAAGACTAACCCCTAGACTGCTAGACACAGCTTCTATAGGCACTAGCCTAGTAGGTAGTAACTACCCTATAACTATTAAAGAGTCTAGCCCCTATATTCCTACTATAACGCTAGCTGCAGGCAGTTACGTATAAAGCACCCTAGGATTATATAAGCACTACGTAGAAGTACCCCTTATATTATATAATATAAGCTATAAAAAGGTAGAGGTTAGTATTACTAGGCAAGTCTATAATAATATCTTAAGAGGGTATGTTAGCTACTATACGCTCTTTATCCTGTAATAAGTTAGCTCTATATAAGCCTAATCTAACTCTATATAAAAGACTTATATTAATTAAGAGCCTCTATATAAACGCGTAATTAGCAGGCTATCCTATTAGGATAGTTACCTAGATGCAACTACTAGGGATGTTAATAACTTAAAAGCTACTAAAGATAGTAACCTATCCTCTAGGAGCGTTAGATTATTAGAGAGCTATAGTAATAATTATACAAGGATATAGAGATTATACAGAAAGAAGAAGTAGAAGTAGAAATTATATAAAAAGTTAGAAGTTAAGGTTATTAAGTCTGTTAAAAAGTCTGTTAAAAGTTAGTCTCTATAGGAAGGAGCCCTGTACGACAAATTCCGCACAGAGATATACACACGCTATTAAAGGGGCACAAACCTAGAGGAGTTATAGAGGTAGAGTATTATTAGTAGAGGAAAGAAGAAGGAAGAGGAGAGAAGATATCTCCTTATATAGGCAGTAGGCCTATTAGATAACTCTAATTTACCTATAATAGATCTCTATTACCTGTAGGCAGTAATCCTAGCAACCTAGTAACTAAGGGAGGAAAAGAGGGGTAATAAACAGAAATAACTCTGTATAATAATATTTACTACTATATAGAGGAGGTTTCTGCCTTTCTCTCTTACTTACCCCTATAATAATTATTTCTTACCCCGCAATTCTAGCTAATAGTGCGATTGCTAAGCAGCAGATACTCTTATTTACCTAGGAATCTAACCTAGAATAATAGATCTAGGAGTTTTAGAGCCTTATAACTTCCGTATAATCCAGCATACTAGTATATAACTATCCTATTAGAGATTACTTCTATTATTACTTCTATAAGTTAAATATTTAATTAGATAGGCGTATAGAGATTATACGTATTAGTAAAAAAGGTATATAGGTAAAGGAGACTTTATAGAAAAAGAAAAAGTTACTAGTATCTATACTTTATATAAGCATAATTATATAACTTAATTACGTAACCTAATTATATAACCTAATTACGTAACTACCTAGTACTAAGACAGCCTTAGCACTAGAAGTTACCCCTTACCTTACCTCTGTATATATATTATATATAAATCTAAATATACTTAAATCTTTACACTATTTTTGCTTTTACTATAATATATTACAAGATCCTATCTACTTGCTACGTGCAGAGATAGCCTATTTAACATAAAGATTAAAGATCCTTCCTATATACTTATAAGGGTTATAGGAGAGCACTTAGAAGGTGCTATTAGTAATAAGGGCTTCTATCTCTATATAGTCTAATTCTTTAAAGGGTGCTCCTATAGTTATAATAACTCTATCTCTCTTTAGCTTTAGAGTAAGCTAATAGTCCTCCTCTTTCTTCTAGGTAAGAAGGGCATCTGTAATAGGCTTTTATATAACCTTCCTAGGTCTTCCTCTCCTTCTTAAAAGCGCTAGTTTAATAGCTTCCTCTTATATAACCTTTCTAGGTCTTTTCCTTTTCCTTAGTAATACTAGGTTAACTTATATAGGGATAGGTTTATTAGAATTAGAATCTAATATTAGGGCCTTAGTTTAAGGCTTATGTAGGGTCTTAGGCTCTGCATAGTAATAGGGTTTAACCTACGTATAACATAGGGTAAGTAGCCTATTTAAAAGAAGGATTATTATATTCCTTCTATTTATACTATAGATTCTATATAAACCTATCTATCCCTTATTTTCTTTCTAAGTAAGTACTTTTATACTAAGTAGTAGGCCTAGGACTTTATATAAAGTAGGGCTATTCTAGGTATTAATTATATAGTTAACTTCTCCCTTTACTTTCTTACTTTAGATTATCCTTATAGCTTTCTATACAGCATTTACCCTTACTATAATATTAAGGGAGGGAGGTAAATCCTAGTTAATCCTTAGGTAGGTACTAAAGATAAGGAGTGTAGGAATAATTCTGTGCGGGCCTGCAGTGTTATTTAGTGCTTTTATTGCTATCTGTAGGATATCTTTATTATCTATATAGGATCTAATTTTAGCTTTAAGGATATTAAAAATGCGCCTAAGAGGTGCGTGCGTATGTTTAATCTTACCTACTACCTAATATGCTTCTATAGGTATCTAGTAGTAGTATATGCCTATAATCCTTATATAGTTATAGAAGTCTTCTAAGGTAAAGTTTATTTCTAGGTTATATATAATATAGTCTAAGGGCCCTTAATATATATTAATCTAGTATTTGCAAAGGGCTTCCTAGGTATATTATGCAGAGAGAGACTTTAAGAAGGTAGCAGCCTAAAAGGAGGTATCTATATTAATAACGTGTAGTATATCCTTATCCCTAATCTATATAATATTAATAATAATCTTATAGTTAAAGTAAGTATTATCTTTAATAGTAAACTTAAAGCAGCTTAGGGCGGTTCTATACAGTTAGCAAAAGTAGCAGAACTTCTAAATCTTATTTAGAATAGAGGTATCTATATTATATCCTACTTAGGTAAGCATTTTATAGAGTCTCTTTATACGTAGGTGTCTAAATCTTCTATGCAGTCTACAGAGTTTAGTTTCTATAAAGAATAATATAGCATCTACCTAGCTATAATTAAAAAATAGGTGCTCTTACTTCTATATAACTAGAATTACTAAGTTATTACTACATATAATTAGGTTTAGGACGTTGTTAAAGTATACTCTAAGCCTATCTACATCTACTAGTAATAGTAGGAAGGGTATAGGGGTATCTAAGATATAGTATATAACTATGCTAAGCTTATTCTCTTTTTATATAGTGCTAAGTAATTTAGCTAGGTTTTAGCCTCTAAAGCTTATATTATTATTATTTAGAGTTTAGTTAATCTTTGCATAGGGGTTCTCTCTTAAGTAGGCTTTTACTTAAGCCTTCCCTATAGTAGAGATGCGTGCTGCCCTAGTGTCCTACAGCTTACCTTAGTATACTATATAGTACCTATCTTTTAGAATAAATTAATCTACTTAGATAGTAGGTTCTATACTATAGATATCTTCCCCTATTATGCAGTATAAGTAGGAGGCAGAGGTAAGGTAGTAGACAGCTTCTTTATCTACCTTATCTTTATCCTAATCTATCTCTTCCTCCTTACTATATACAGCCTCTTTATTACCTTCTCTTCTTTTAAAATCTATAATATACGCTGTAATAAATGTGTATATTAGCGTCTCTTTATGCAGATCTTTATACGCAGTAATATATTACTATCTTACATAAGATCTCTTAAAGGGGGGATAGTTAGTTAACTAGCAGCCTTCCTTATAATAGATAAAATATTTCTACTTCTTTACTCCTTTACCTTTAAATTAGCTGCGTGTAAAGGGCTTTCTATATAGCTAGGAACTTTATACGCGTATAGGGAAGTAGCTAAATAATCTCCCTTTATTACTATTATTCCTTTTATAGAAGGAGCTGTATCTGCAGTCTATATAGTACGCATCTGCCTCCTCCTAGATAAATTAGCTTAATTATCTATCTAAAGTAACTTAGAGAGTAGCCCTTAGATTAGTAAATAGGCCTTTATACGTAGCCTTAATATAGAATAATGCTAGTTCTAGGTCTAGGTAGCCTCTGCAGGCTTATATAACAGCTGTGTAAAGAAGCACTTCTCCCTTAAAGTTTCTACCTAGAGCTCTTTAGGTAAAGGAGATCTTATTAATAAGAATCTCTAGAACTTTATATAGGGTCTTATCTAGGTTCTCCTGCTTATACTATGTAAAGGTAGCTCCTGTCTAGTCTGTATAGTACTAGTTATAGTTAATATTTATATTAAAGTAAACATTAATATAATTATATAATTATTTCTAATTTAGGCTAAGTTCTATATTATATAGGTAGAAAGTACTTACATAGTCCTCTAAGATATTAGAAAATACTTCCTGCTATATTAACTTAGGAATATCTAAGGATATATATAATCTTATAAATAACTTTACTTTATCCCCTAAGATATTATATAGCCTTCTAGTATAGTTATTTCTCTTATCCTATAGCTTCTAGAACTAGATAAGTTTATCTATTTTAGTCTTAGAATCTATAGTTTTATATAGAGCTAATACCCTTATAGGGTATAGACATAGTAGTAGGTATATATCTTATAGATCCTCCCTATAGCCTTAGAAAGGAAATCTTTCTTTATCTACTATGTAGTATAAAGTCTATAAGGTTTATATAAACTTACTAAGTAGTTCTATCCTTAGGGGCCTTTATAAAGGTTACCTAAGTAAGGATAGTCTAAAACCTAAAGGGAGTAGTTATAAAGCCTATGCTACCTTAGTAGGCTCTTTATATAAAGGTCCTAGCTAAAAGAGGAGAGTAGAAGTAGGTACTTCTTCTAGATTTTCTATACTACTATACTTTCTATTAGTAATTTTATATAGTTTATTACCTATAGTATTAGGAGGTTCTAGGAGTAGCTATAGACCTCTAGTATTTAGAGTATCTATAAAAGCTTTATAGATTATATAGTTAATAGCCTTAAAGTAAGTTAATTACTAGCCTTTAAAGTTATCCTTTAGGCTTCTAGCTAGAGCACGTCCCTTAGTTAGAGACATATAGTACTCTGCTAAGAGGAGTCTAGTATATCTATTAAGTTCCTCCTTTAAGGTATTTTCCTCTAGCTTAATCTTATCTTTCTAGTATTCTAAATCTGTATACTTTCTTAGTATTCTAATACTAATTATAAGGATTCTAGCTATTTCTTTATATAAGTTTTCTAGCTAAGAGGATTAGTTTATATAGGGTTAGTTTTAGGATGTAGATTATTCCTTAGAGTAGGAAGGTAAAGAAGGTAAATCTACTATTCTGTTTACTAGTTAGTTACTGCCTTATTTATATAGTAAATTATTAGGTGTGTTTAGCATACTATCTTCTTCTTATCTGTATAAAAATAAAGTAATCTCCTCTTTTAGAATAGAATAGAAATAGGGGACTATACGCTAATTACGCTCCTAGTATAACTCTATCTTATCTTATTTTAAGGTAGGTATAAAATAAAAGACTATACGCTAATTACGCTCCTAGTATAACTCTGTCTTCTACTCTTACTAATTTATAGTTTATTTAACTACTAATTAGTGTTAAATAGGCTATCTCTACATGTAGCAAGTAGATAGAATCTTATAATATATTATAGTAAAAGCAAAATAGTGTAAAGATTTAAGTATATTTAGATTTGTTTATAATCTATGTACAGAGGCAAGGTAAGGGGTAACTCCTAGTGCTAAGGCCGACTCAGCACTAGGCAGTCACGTGATTAGGTCACGTAATCAAGTCACGTGATCAGGTCACGTGATTATGCTCGTACGGAGTACGGACAGATTGATTAATTAATTAATTAATTAATTATAAGAAGCTAGAGATCTCCTCCTCCTCCTCCTGCCCCCCCGCCCCCCCCATCAACTCTACCAACTCCACCAACGACCGACTGACCGACTGACCGACTGACCGACTGACCGACTGACCGACCGACCGACCGACCGACCACGGAATTTTTTTTTTAAAAAAAAAAAAAGAAGAAGAAGAAGAAGAAATGAAATAAAAAATTGAAATGATGATTAATTATTAATATTATCACTGTCCGTACTCCGTACGGGCATGATCATGTGACTTGATCACGTGACCGCCTAGTGCTGAGTCGGCCTCAGCACTAGAAGTTACCCCTCACCTTGCCTCTGTACATACATCATACACGAATCTGAATATACTTGAATCTTTACACTGTTTTGCTTTTACTGTGATATATCACAAGATCCTATCTACTGGCTACGTGCAGAGATAGCCCATTCAACAATCACGATAATTGTGTATTAACTAATTGGGAAAAATTGAATGAATGAATAAATGAATGAATGAATGACGCGATATGTATGTTCCCACCTATGTACATACATATTCTCCCCACTACTATGCATGCATACATCTACATACCTACATACATACATACTCCTGGTACTCCTAGTACTCCTGGTACCCCCAGTCCCCCAGTCACGGGCCCATGTATGTATGTACATACATACATATGTCCATGTGTAATATGTATGCCGGCCAGGATTTGGCCGAGCTTTTTCGGGTATCGCGCCATCGTCATGGCTATCGATTGATATAGGTAATATGTATAGGTATTAGATGGTATAGCATGGTATAGGATAGTATGCCATCATACACATACACATACACATACACATATAATACAATACAATACAATACAATACAATACAAACACTAGAGACTTGGAGCGGGGAATCATCTATCCATCTATCCATCTATCCATCTGCTCGTCGCAATGCATCATGTGAGATTTTCCACCACGACGACGGGGTGTTTTTTATTATTATTATTATTATTATTATTATTATTATTATTATTATTATTATTATTATTATTATTATTATTATTTTATTCTATATTTCCGTCTTAGTCTTGCTCTAATCTAATCCTATCTTATCTTATCTAATATATGTATATATATAAATGACTTGATTAGTATATAAAGAAAGAGAAAAGCTATATAGATAGTTTGTGTATATTGTTATTGTTATTGTTGCTGTTGTTGTTGTGGAGGGATGATGGTATATGTAGTTAATGGATGTAATATGTGATAATAGATGTGGCGCTATCTACCTACCTACCTACCTACCTACCTACCTACCTACCTACCTACCTGATTTGGTGTGTGTGTTTGTGTGTGTGTGTGCGCGCGCGCGGAAGCAAGGATGGAGATATGGAGATATGGAGATACGGACATGTTAACAAAATGGCCCATGCATGTACTATACATACATACATACATACACCCCCTCAAAGACACACACCATGGACTGACTGTATGTAGTACGGGAATTACGATGTTGTTGGATGCCACGAGGTACTGGACATGATGTCCGCGAGACATGAATGACAGCGTAGGCTATTTCGGGGCTTGGGAGCTTGGGAGCTTGGGACTTGGGACTTGGGACTTGGGACTGGGCTGGGCTAGGCTAGGCTACGGACTTGATCAAATCCATCCTGACTGCCAAGATGTTTCCATTGTCAGGCGCCCATGTAATTATCAGAACTGCAAATGGCAAATGGCAAATGGCAAATGGCAAACATGATGCCCGAAACGTGGGGTATAATATATGAGAATGCTCACAGTCATATAACAATAACTATGTCTAATACATGCATGTAACACGTGCAATTGCCAAAAAGAGTTCGTCTTTGAGAGCAATACATGACCAACCAACCAACCAACCAACCAACCAACTATGTATGGTATCATCCAAAAACAAGCAAGCTACCGACTCATCAAAAGTCGCGCCTATCCTTTTTTTTTTTCCAAAAAAGATATTCGAACAATCCAGTTCGCATAAATGGCGTCGCGCTTGCGCAAGCATAAATAATCAAAAAAAAAGGCAAAGCAGAACAGATCGCAGCTGAACATTGTGGTATCATCCAATCCATGAAAAGTGCGAATGGGAAAACCCCGACCCCTTGGTGTTTGTCCCCATTCCGTTGTAGAGCAAAAGATCCATTTCAAGCTCCATGGTAACAGACCGAACAACCGCGAGGGTTGTAGAAGATGTGGACATACAGAAATGTACTGGGTGTGGTTTGTGTGGTAATGTACAAGGAACGTGAATGCGTGTGCACGTGCGACATGACTAGTTTTCTTCCATGAGCGCCTGGTTGTCGTCGCCCGACTCACGCCAGTCCCGGGAACGTTCGGATAGGCGCTTGATGCCTGTGATGCGGTCTGCCCAGAGACTTTCCGCGGGCGTCCTGAACGTGTATGCCCGTTGGGAGGAAATGACACCGATGGCTTGTAGGACGGCCTTGCGGGAATCTCGGCCAAATACTGCAGGGTGGTTGATCCATTCTAGACTTGATTCCAGTTCGGCGTCGAGGGCATGCATCGTCGTTATATCGATGCCCGCAGCGGGTGTGAAAGGGTGTTCGGAATGGGGCGAAGGAGTCCTGGGGCGGTCGCCACCGCCGTCGACGGGGGAATTCTGGCCCGTGCTGCATGCTGTGCTCGGAGGATCATTACGTCGGTGGCCGGGGGGTGGCAAAGGTGGCAGCCCACCTTTGCCAAGACCCTTCAGAATACTCCGCGTCTCTTTGAGCAAGTGATGGGCACGTTCATGCCGGCCTCGGGATACAAGCGTTAGTGCACGCGTCAACATGTCAGACGTAAGCAGTTCCATACGTCGTTGGACGACGTGGGGATGTGGAGGGATGGGTGGAGTCGATGGTCGTCCAGTCGAATTCTTCCGGTTCGACGAGGGCAATATGGTAATGGCCAAGAGCGATGGGCGAGGTAGATGCGACACTGTTCCGTCTCTGAGGATATCTCCATAGATGAGGTCAGCCTGGATCAAGGGTACCTCCTCCACGCTGAGGCTTCGAGATTCATCCTGGTCTAGAGGTCCACCCAAGGCTTCCAAGCCTGAAACAATCGTTTCCCATGGATCTTGCGGGAGTTGTTCCGGGGATGCGGTGTCCGGCAATATGGCCAGCTGCACAAGGATGTCTGTGGAATGTTAGAAACGCATTTTCAAATGCAAAATGGGCCTTTCGACGTACCTCTCTTGTCGCCAAAACGGAGGTCGCCCAAAGACGCCTCGGCATCTCGACCCGTCGCCCGTTTCGTTATCTGCAATGCACCACTGATCTTGACAAATTTGGCCGGAGACCCCTCCGGAAGGCGTAGCTTCAGCTTGACGTTTTGGTGCGAAGTAGTCTGGAGGGATCCCAGACATCCAGCCACACATTCCCGAAGCATCATCCAATCCTTGACATATGTATACGAGGCCTTGGTACGAGTTGACAGTTCGATCATCGTGTCAGGTTTGTGCGTCAGTCCGAGACCAAAGGAGTGGATGGCAACCCTGTGTACAAAAGTCAGTATCATATCATGGAAGCGATTGCATTGAAAAGGAAATCAATCAGCGACGTACTTTGCAGCCTCGGCCCTCGACACGACGAAATCGACGCTCTCCCCATCTGACGTCGACGAGTCGCTGATGAGCATGATGCTGGATATTGGGTTGTTTGACTTGCGTTGCATGAGCAGGTCCATGGCCACATTTGCGCCCTCGACCACGTCGGCGCGCAAGCTCTTCTGCCCTACAGGGCGGATGGAGTCGAGAACCTTTGGCCAGTCTTTCCACATCTTGCTTGTCATGCCGACAATGGGCACTCCGCCACCACTGGATCCAAAGGTGACCAAGCCCATGCGGTCCCGTTCGCCAAGGTTCTGGACCAGGAACTTGAGGGTATCGCGCAATAGGTTGATCTTCAAGCCTTGCATCGACGACGACACGGGGATGACGACGACCATGTCGACGGGCACGTGGATGGACCCAGCCAGTCGAGGTTCTGGTCGTCCAGCGCGTGAGTTTGTGTATTCGGTAGGCGCCGTGACAATGGACCTCGCCGCACCATAAGACGAATGGCCCGAAGACTCCCGGTTGGGCCTGGATACTCGGAAATCCTCGCCATCACTGCCGGAATTATTATCCATGTCGAAGTCTTGTGGCATCCTGTCGTGGCGGGGAAAGTCGGTTCTGATATCCATCAGGGCGCGCCTCCATAGCTCGAGTTGGCTCCTGTTCTGGAATTGCAGATGGAAAGACGGCAGCTCGGCGACCGAGAGGCTCAAGGTAAGGATCGAGTCGTCTGGCGCATGCTCGACCTGGTTTAGATGCTTCTTGATGAGGATAGATCCCTTGAGGGTGCATTTGGGCTTCTTGACCGAGGGCTCGGAGCCATCCCATTGTGGTGGTGGAGCCACCTTCTTCTCCTTTACGCAGATGAGCATCTCGGAAAAGAGGTAACACTCTAGTTCCTGCCAAGACTGGCGATCTTTCCCAACTCGCACATGGCCGTGCAGCCGCAGCTTACCAAAGCGCGAAAAGTCAAGGCCGTGCCAGTTGTCGACACGTGAATGCAGATCCTCTGTGATTTCGTCCAATGCCGCCGTTGACTCGTAGCCCGAATCATGCGGTCGGCCGTGTGCCGGGGATTTGGCGCGTTCGAAATTCTCCGTGGCGTTGGATAGCGAAGGCAACGGCGGTGCACCACGCATGTCCTCTGGGTTGGCCCTCCATTTCCCCTCTACCACCTCTACCGTCACCAAACATGTCAAGCTCTGTTGTTGGCGGGAGCGACTGAGCGTGGGGAATTCGCTGCGGACGGTGACCGTGGGTGGGGGTATGGGGCTCTTGAGGAGACCGCGTGGGCTGCTCAGGCTGCTCAGGCTGCTTTCCATTGAATGCACGTCGTAGTCGTGCCGCCGTCCATCGTGAGTGGCCGCGTATCCTTCCGACGAGGCGGCGCCCGTCATGCCAGTAGCACCACTGTCACTTCGAAGATGTTGGCGCGAGCTGGATTCCATCCGCTCTGCGGCTCGCTCTCGGCTGTGGCTTCTTTCTCGCTGGCGAATCGAGTTGGCCACCTGATAACGACTGCTGAGGTCGCTGTCGTTGCGCTGTCGTCCATGGCTCCGTGTCTCGGATTGTATTGTCTGGTTGTCCCATGGCGTGGGCGTATTCTGGGTGCTCCTATGGCTAGTTGCCTGGCTGTTGGTGTGTTGATGTTGGATGCTATGTTGCATGTTCTGTGGGACGCTGCTCTGGTTCTGGTTGCCGTTATCGTGCGCTGAGCGGACAAGATTGCTGAGTTTCCCTACAAGCCTTTTTGTTAGCACTGGACATGAAAAAATCCAAAAAAAAACGGTGTTATTAATAAGCTGTACATACCGAGATCGAGTACATTGCCGCCACGGCTCGTGTCCAAGCCTAGGGTTGCATTGCACGTCGGGCAGTGCTGTGACTCAAATTCGCGAATGTACTCGTAGAAGCAAGCCTCGTGGGAGACGTGACCGCATGAGAGCTGCAGGATGCGCTCGCCACGAAGGGTATGCTCCAGCGGCTCCTCGCAGACGGCGCATTGGCTGCCAATAAAGGTCCGCTCGCGACGGGTGCGCGACCGCTCAATGTCGAGCACGCCCGCCATGCCTCTGGCGGAGCGCGGAGGGACTTGGAATTGTGATTGTGATTGTGATTGTGAATGCAGGTGGGATTGCGATTGCGACGTCAAGTGCAGGGAGGGGTTGGAAGGTGACGAGGTAAATGTTTTGTTGGAGCTTCGCGAATGGGGACGAAAACCTCCTAGAAAAGACATGAGCGGGTCTGAGCTCGAAGACAGAGTCTCGGAGATGCTGTGGGAGTAGTACTGGACGAGGGAGTGTGGTGGAGGACGGACGATTCAAAGTCGACGACGTTTGGCTTGTTGATGGACAAGTAGGATGACTTTGACGACTTTCTGCGGATCTTGTTTCCTACCAGGCCGAGCTTGTAGAAATTGGACTCGACTTGGTGATTGATGGGTTCCTGGTCGTGGAGCCCTGAGTGGGAAGGGTAACGGCCAGAAGGAGACGGGTGGAAGCCGTTCGACATGGAAGAGTCTTGTAAGGAGCAGACGGACGGGCTTTTCGTTCGCTTCAGGCTTGTTTCAGCATCGAGAATGCACGCGAAAGATCGCTGCGACGAGGCCCACAGGCTGGTGGAAGTGGTTGGAGCTTTTAGAGGCAGGTCGTTGGTAGGCTCCCTCGCCTGTGGTGACCGGGGTGGAGCGGACCGAGAGAAGTAGAGGGTGCAGGGGGAGGGAGAAATGGGATTAATTAGGTATTGGAGCGCAGGGCGCAGCGTGCGAGGGTGCGAGGATGCGAGGGGGTGGTGAGGGTGCGAGGGTTGTTGCGAGGGTGTTCGGGGTGTGGTGAAGATGCGAGGGGTGCTCGGATGCGAGGGTGCTCGGCGCGCTGCAGGTATTATGTATCTACCTATGCCGGAAGAATACGACGCAAGTGCATGTGGGCGTCTCTTACATAAGAACAGAAAGACAAGAGGGGAGAGGGAGAGTGTTTGCAGGTGAGATAATAGATACGTGTGTGTGCGCTGTGAATGGTCAACGGGGGGGGCATACAAGGGTGATAGTGATACTCATAAGCCCAGGCAAAGTAGTACACAGATACAGTACATATGTATGTACAGAGTCGGGAGGGAGGCGGCTTGCGGGATAGAAGCACTATGTAATACTATGTACTAATCACAGCAGGAACCTGTTGGACGGACTGAACAGGGTTAGGGGGTAGACTGGGGCGTGAGGATGATGCATGGTGGGAACGTACATACTTTGTACATGCAGCCTGTCTCGGCAACCCCTGGCTTGGGGCTTGGGGCGAATCCGGCGACGCCTGCAAAGGGTAACGAGTTGACGCACCGAGGAGAGAGACTAACCATTTGATTGTACTTTTGTAACACGGTAGACAGTTACAGTAATTAATTCTTCTACCTTTGTGTCCATGGCCGCTGTGGCGCACGCGGGCATCGTCCCATTCGCCATCATGTTACACACCACCGTGTCGGATTCTGTTGGTGTGGTGTGTGTGTGTGAATGGACGGATATTAATATGACAATTGATACAAGTATGTACGTACGCATCTATGTCATGTTCTCTGTGATATGGTATATGGAATGAATGGATGGATGAATGATGAATGAATAAATGGATGAATGAACGAATGGATGAATGAACGAACGAATGAATGAATGAATGTATGCATATGCGCCTCTGTCCAATCATCCGACTCGCTACATGTATGTACATACATACATGGACAGTAATAATGGAATACATGTTATTACTACGCCTCCTTGCCCGAAAGAAAGTTGCATTTTGCCGTCTGGGACGAGCCCTCGATTAATTACCTAGCACGCACCAGAGAGCCACCATGTAAAGGGCTTTTATAATAAAGCCATTAGAACGCCGCCGTGCCTCTATGTACATACTGTTACGGCGCCGCAACGCCCTCCATCCACACTTTCAATTCTTCTTCTTCTTCTTCTTCTTCTTCTTCTTCTTCTTCTTCTTCTTCTTCTTCTTCATCACCACCTCGACTCGCGTCATCTCAGGATAGCCTGCAGTTAGTCCCAAGTCAGGTCGAGTCACGAGTCAGGCGTCAGCTTTAGAGTTTCGTTTTGTTCGGTCACGCCACGACAAAACGGGCCACGACTGGCTGTCAGGCTGCCCACAGCTATCACTGTATGTATCATTGTATGTATCATTGTTTCTGAAGTCAAAAAGCCAAAAAGCCAAAAAGCCAAAAGATTCCCCACATGCAAGTTTCCTTGCGTCACCGGCCGCGACAGCTGAAATGTCCAATGGGTGGTGAGAATGAGGGGTCCGACTTGGCAGGCACAAAAGCATGCATGCATGCATGCATCGAGTGTGGTGGTGTTGAAGATGGAAAATGGAAAATAGAAAATAGAAAATAGAAAACAGAAATAGAGATATGTAGAGATAGAAAATAGGACCATGTGTGCTTTCCGCGAGTCAGCAGTCGACATGTCATTCTGGCTGTAATAGTACAAAGTACTGTCGTGGGTCATATTCTGTTGTTGAAGCCGCTCCCCCGACGGCGACAGCCCACACGGAGCCTAACCTGTCCCCCCCCCCCCCCCCCCCCCCCTTGCATCAATGCATACTCATACCCACGTTGTGTAGGTGCAGTGCACACACCGTGGTTGCCGGTTGCCACGAGGACGGCGATACTGGCGCTGATGCTGGCGCTGGTGCTGGCGGGTGGCGATCATCCACAGCGTGTATGTACAATGTGTGTGTGTGTGTGTGTGTGTTCGACAATGGGGGAGGCGGCCAAAAAGCAAAAGCAAAATAATGACGAAACTCGCGACTTCTTTCCCTTTTCTCAGTCAGAAAAAAAAAACCAAGGGAAACACCCTGGACGATCATCGCGCGGGTACGGCAAAGCCCTCTCTCGCTTGATGAACTGTATTCCAACGTCAACGTCATACAGAACAATAATAATACTCAAAGCAAAGCAAAGGAAAGCAGACCTTGCATTTCGCATTTCGCACTCACTTCCATCGCATATACAGAGGCGTCTTTTGCTCATGCGTCCGTCCTTCTTTTTGGTCCATGCTTTCCTTCCTTCCTTCTCCTTCCTTGCTTCTTTGTTCCATGTATCATCTTTTCTTCATGCATTCTTATTTCTTCTTTCTTTCCCCCGTCGTCTCTCCTCCTGCAGCCTAATTTTCCGGAGAGAGAGAGAGAGAGAAACCACGGCCTCTCTCTTCCATGAGGTTTCTAACGTGTAATATTGTACTGATTATTATGATGATTTATTTCCTTCCTTGGCTCTTTTTCCGGCTTATTCCTTCCAATCCATCTTTCCAATGCAGATTTGATTGTGCCGTGATGGAATCTTGGAATAATAATTATTACATATATGGCTGGGGCGGTTTTTTTTCCCTTCCTTTCTTGATCCCTCTTTCCATTCGACGCAATTTATTAATTACACTTTCCACCAAGCCGAGACGAAGCCGTCTCCCTTTTTTTCTCCTCCTCCTCCTCCTTGCCCCCCCCCCCCCCCCCCCCCCCCCCCCCCCCCCCCGAGCCACTCATGGTCCACAGACAGCAACGACTCACGACATGCTAGCTGACGTATCGAATGTTTGGTCGTGCAGTAGGCCCACGTGATGATACATCCATCCCTTCTCTACACTGATTCGCCAGCATATCTGGAAAGGCTACCAGGTTCCGAACCAGCGGATGATGGCGTTTGGGTTGAACCCTGGGATAATCCCATCTTCAATACCTAACATACTGTACATACTTTGTACATACGATTCATGTGCGGATGGATCTACAGTACATATGTACATACATACATGGCGGATTTCCCGGGTAATCCAACTTTAAAAAAGAATACCGTGTCGCGGGTTGGGCCTCGAGAAGCCGGCCTGGCGAGTCCGTGTGGGCCCGCGGTCTCGTTTTCTTTCTTGCAAGGACTACCTTTCCTTCTTGATGGGGGGTGAAGGAGAGCGAGATGATTGTGCACGAGGGCGGCGGCGCTATTTGCATGGCCAAACGCTTGCGTCGTGTCCCCTCTCTCTCTCTCTCTCTCTCTCTCTCTCTCATATCACTCTCACAGTAGTACCGTAGTACGGAGGCCATACGCGTCCGCGTAATTAATCCAGACTCCAGATTCGGGGGTGCACATTGTTGATACCGAGGGGTATTCCTCGCCATCTCGAGAGGGGACATCCCCCCCCCCCTCTCCACATCTTTATTAGCCTCCTCGGTAGCTTCCAATGTCCCCCCCTCCCCCCGTGCAGGGTAATCCCAGAAGAACCCTTTCCAAGAAAAAAGCCGCCAAGACATCAACGGAGGGCTAGAAGCTCCACAGAATTCTTCACTAAGATCACTTGGGGGATCCATGACCCAGCCCAGTCCAGTCCAGTCCAGTCCAGCCTTGATAATCGCACCAACGGTACTGTACCAAAGTAGCTCCCTATAATACCTACCTACATATAATACCTACCTATAATATCTATTTATTATATCTCCGTAGGTAGTACAAAGTAGTCACATACCATAGTCCAACCAGACACTATGACATCTGTACACCCCTAGTGAACCACCAAGACGCACGTGGCTCTCAAATCGTAGCCTTTACCAGCAAATGCAACATGCACGTGCAAGCGTGTAAATGCACCATGTAATCTGGTAGTACATACCTCGACGTAATAAATACATACTGTATGTATACATGCACATGTCCTGAAATCTGATACATTGATACGTAACCCGTGCCTGCACTCAACAATTCAACTCTTGCCTTTCTCCCTCCATCCCTCCCAATACCTGCTTCTTCCATGATGATACATGAAACTCCAGATCGATGTACATACATATGAACAAGACATGTGTATCACTCACCAGCCTTGGCCTCCACCCGGCCCGTCACCCACCTATGTATGTACTAGTCGGAGCCATGGACACGGCACACACTGCACGCTGCACGCTGCACGCTACACGCACGAGCGCTCCCACCCGCACACCCCTCTCTTTCCTACACCAACTTCATCCCCCAAATCTGCTTGACCCAGTTGCCTGGTATCGGAATGTTTCCCCCTCATCTCGCTTTGCTTGCATACACGTCTATGCGTCTTCATCTTACATCTTACATCTATCAACGTTTCACAATTTCATCCTCTCAACATTCAGCTTTTGTAACCGAACGACATGCTAACCACGTTTCCCCCCTACCTTGATACAAGGCCACATCTTCGTCATACAATCTTTTCCATTCTACGTATGCCCACAACTCAAAGGCAGAACCCAAAGCCCATCATCATAAAGGCATCCTTAATAAACTTGACCTTCAGCAAATGATTCCCTTTTCGTATAATCCATCCTACCCCGACGCCTGTTTTACTTCCACGTCGGAAGAAAAAGACAAAAGGTACGCTTCCCAGAGCAAAGGAAAGAAGATCCATCTCATCTCTCAACACTCCATCATCCGGTGACGTATACCCGTCAATCTACAAGAAACCGGTAGCCGTCTCATCCTCGTCCTTGTAGTGGACTCCGCGAGCAGTCTCACAAGGGTCTTTGGCGTAGACAATGGTGCATGGCTCCCACTCCTCGTCCTGCTCGAGTTCACGCTTGAACTGCAGAGCGTGTACAATGTGGGAGAATCGGAACTCAATGTAGAATCGCTGTGCATAGATATTAGCATGATTGGAATACTAGCGATGCCATATCCAACACTTACACCCTTCGCAGTCTTTCCACGCTTGATAATATCAACCACGCGTGGGTTAGGCTTGCTCTTGCCGACGGCGAGTCGCTCCAAAGTCGCGCGGGCCCAATCTTCATCCGCGTCAAATGCACGGACACAACGGGAAGCGTCGCCTTCACTGCAGTTGCGTATGAGGTCGTTGCTTGAATTGGGACCCTCGGTCTTGTCGACTTGGATCACGACTTTTTCATCACCGTTGACCTTGATTCCGTTGGCAGTCGCTTCGAAGAACTTGTCGCAGCCTTCCGCAGTCAGGAACTTGACAACGGCATGGCTCGTACCAGGCGGTGGGAGAGAAATAGACTCGAGTCTACCTCCCCAAACCAGGGCCTGTAGCTGGTTGATGCTGGTGATACCCGCTACACCCTTGAGAACACAGGTTCGACTTCCCACGACTAAGACGGCGTTAGCTACTCGTTTCTCATATACCGAGAGAGATACAGCTACAACTCCACAACTGCCCCTGCCACTTACAACAGGGGGTCGTAAAGCCATGGCGAATCTCTTGCGCCTCTTCTCAAAACGCGCATAGGGGTGGGGACTTGCTATTTGTTCGCTTCTCCTGGGTTGGCCAGGCATTCATGCCATCTATGGGATCGCGATGGATGGACTTTGGTGACGCGGCGACCTTCTTCTTCACATCCTCCTTGGGGATGCTCGAGTTGACGGCCTTGCAGACACCAACGACCTCGTCCAACTTTTCCAGGGCAATGAAATTCTCATCTACCAGCTTGGCACACATATGGAGGAAGTCTCCGTCGTTCTCTTTGAGGATCTGCTCGAGGAACGCAGTGGTGAGAGGCTTGGCGCCATTTTTGGAGAGACCGTTGACGTAGGCGACCACAGCCGTGATGTACTTCTCCTTGACCACCTCGGCAGTTTCCGAAGTTGGGATGGTGGGTGCACGGAAAGAGTGGCGGAACTTGATGAACACTGTCTTGATCAGGTGGGCTGTGGCAGTCATGTCCTCAGTCGTTGATAGAGAATCAAGGTACTCCGCCGCCTTCTCAAGATATTCGTGCTCGAGGTCTTTCTTGGACATTCCCTCCCACTTGTTGATATGTTCCGAAGTAGTCTCTACTATCTCGCCCTCCTCTATGTCGTCAATCTTCTTGACCTCTTCCGCAACTTCGCTCTTGACATGCTTGACGGCTGGTGTGACCTGAGCCTGGGACGACGCTTTCTTGACCGGAGTCGTGTTCTCCGTCCTGGAAACGGGAAGCTTGGCCGGGTTGCTGATTACTGACTTGTGATCGAACATGGAGTCCGAGGCCTTGATGTCGTCGGCAGGCTGACCGTCGGGCTTCTCGAGACCTATAGCGTAACTCGTCAGTTACCATTGTGATCAATCAATGTTGATAAAAAGACAGCAAATTGTTAAAAAGAAGAAATGCACACAAAACGTAGAGATACGGACGGAGACCTAAAGTTGTGTAATATGTTAACAGGATCAAATGATAGTATGTTGTAGTTAGCGACATATACTTACTAGCTGCGGAGAGCCGAGCAAACATTTCGTCCAAGTCAGATTCGGCGTCGTCCTTGAGCTGTGGTTTGGGTGATTCTGGTAGCTCGGGTTGTGGAGAACCAGCCTTTACGAGCCGGGCCTTGAGACTAGCAAGACCTGCTTCATTTTCAGCTTGGCTGAATCGGGCGGTCATCTCGGGAATTTCATGTCTGTCTACGGTTAGCGATAGAATTGTAGTGTGATTCCCATCACCACATGGGAAAAGAACCATAGGCAAGCGTAAAGAAACTGGCGGATATACCGCAGTGTTGATCCTTTTGCCCAAATGCGATTTTGCTCTTCGAATGTGGCAACGAGAGGTAGAAAGAATGCCACTCACCCTTTTGTCTCCTTCGGCTTCACCATGACCGGAGCATCTCCATTCTGTGGGATGCTGATCGGAGGAGCTGCGGCGCGCACGACCTTGACGGCCGCCTTCTTGAGAGTGATCTTAGTGGGGGCTGCGGCGGGCGGCACTGCGAGATTGCTGCTATTGCGTGCACCCTGACGACCGTCGCCGGACTGACTGCCCAAGATGGGTTCTCCTCGTCGTGGAGGTCCTGGCGGTGGACCGCGGTGGAGGGCGGAAGGATTCATTGCTATGAAGGTAAGCTGTAGTATAGTCGGGAGGTGTTGGGATGTTAGGTAGGTACAGTAGGGCTTTGTGAAGCTTTCCTGAACCTTTTCCGCAACCTATAATTGAGTACGAACCAGGTGGTGGGGGCAACGTCGGTCGTAAGTGCAGCGGTTTGCTTCGCTGGGGGGTCGGGGGCGGAGATGGGAGTGCTGTCTCTGGTTGAGTGACAGCAACGGTGGCGGCAGCAGGCTGTGCGATTGCAGAGGCAAGTACCCGAGTAGAGACTAGATCTGTGGCCGTGGGGATGCTTGAGGACGGCGTGGAGGTGAAGTCGTTGTTTTTGGCTGCGGTAAAAGTGTCAACAACAAGAGTACGCGTGAGTGAGAGCGCACACGTACCTTTTCCGATAGAGCCGTCAGTAACACTGAATGCCTGTAATCCGTCGATGCAAGATTCGAGGCAAGCTTGGTAAAGCTTTTGCTCTAGATTGCGAGGCTGGGATGGGGATGGTGTGGAGGGCATGAGACAGAGGGAGTGTGTGTAGGCATCACAACATGTAGGAGAGTTTTGAGGTGAGAGAGGGCATGAAGAGATTAAGCGAGCCAAGGGAAGTGACAGTAGATGGAGATGGCTTGATTGAAGTGTGTGGTAGCACTCGGTCGGGGTGAGAGACGACGCTGTTTGCCGTTGCCCGTTTGCACTCACGGCGACTTCCACTTCACCCTATTAAGCTTTGAAGCCAACACAGACGAATCTCGTCATCTCTCCTCTGCCCGGTTGACTGTATACAATGAAGCCAAGAGAGTGAAGACAAGACTAGACGGAAATGACAGGAAGTAGTCATGGATTCCTCGCTCTTGCTGCTCACTCGGGACACCAGATGATTGCTTGTGAGAAGATTGAGGAAAGATGACATGAAGATTGAAGAAGATGACATGGCAACTGTACGATAACGTGACGACGAAAACTCGACTCTACTTGAGCCAAGACAACCAACGATGAATATTTAATATATATAAGGTGAGATTCACCATGACTATAGTACATGGTTCAAAGTGACCAAATGTCTGTATTTGAAGTCTTCAGGTATTATAGTATGAATGCAGTGAGCTTTGCCTGGCGGGCCAACTACTGTATTGTGGGAATGCTTGACAAGTCTTGTTGGTGTTGTTGGTATGTATACAGTACATACAAAAAGGCACCTTATCAATAAAAGCTACCACCTTATCTAGGCTAATTTCCTAAAAAAGAGTCGTGCATGGTACAGAGCTTTCGTCCGGCGTTGGCTTGTTTGGATTCGTCTTGCGACTGCGGCTTTCATTGGCGCATAAACCCATTACACTGAGGAATACTCGTATACATATGTACATAGTCTCTCCTATACATACAGCTGTCTAATAATAATACTAATCATAGGTTCTAGGTGCGGGCCGTGCCAAGTTCATTTATAAATTGCGGCATTGTCCTGTCAGCGTCAGCATGCTGAGCCCTGTCAATAATTACACTAATTAGCCCGACTCCATAAACGACACACCTCAAGAAGTCCGCGCCCCCGAGCCGGCCATGGCAATGCCCAGCAGCTTCGCACACGAACCTCGCATACGAACCTCGCACCTCGCACCTCGCACCTCGCACCTCATAGCGCCTTCTATGACGGTGATTCGCCATTGTCGTGCGCTCCGTCTCCATGTCCACCAGATTTCGTCCAAACACAGCCCACGAATATGAGCTGGTCCCGCGAGCTTCGTCTGACTCGAATGACTTGACCGACCTCGAGGGCTGGCCATCCGCAACTGCAACTGCAACTGCAACTGCAACTGCAACCGCAATTCCTACCTCGGACTCATGGCTGGGTCGCCTCGCTCACAAGGTGCCTGGCTTGAGCCACCTCTGGAACCCATCGGCCTTCGCCCACTCCATCACCCCTCGGCGCCGCCTGCGCTCCGTTCCGCGCACCCTCTACTGGACCATCTTCTTCCTCCCATACTTCGTCATCTTCCTCTTCCTCTTCGTGGGCATCTTCTTCCCATCGTATACCCACCGGCCAGCCCACTATAACGAACTCCGCAAGCGCACAGAGAAGAGCAACCTCCCCGGACGCGCGAATCCGCGCAATGAAAAGGTCTTTATCGCAGCTTCGCTGTACGAGAAAAACGGCGAGTTTACAGGTGGGGCATGGGGGAAGTCAGTGCTGGATTTGATACATCTTCTGGGCCCCGACAATACCTATTTGAGCATATACGAGAACGATCCAGATGTCCTGACAAGGAAATCGCTCGATGATCTCAAGCGTAGTGTCACTTGTGAGTCTTCTCCCACTCGAGAATGGTAGCAAGACTGACTGTTACAGGCAATTCCTCGATAATCTACGAAGATTTCGACATAGGCACCATGCCCCGCATCACTCTCCCGTCTGGCGAAACGCGTGTTAAAAGAATCGCCTTCCTCGCAGAGGTCCGCAATCGAGCCTTGGCACCTATTGATAAAGTTCCCGTACAATTCGACCGCGTACTGTACATAAATGACGTCAATTTCTATCCCTTGGACGCTGCTCAGCTCTTGCTCTCTACCAACGTCGACTCCAATGGACGAGCGAATTATGGGGCCGCGTGTGCTCTCGACTACATCAATCCATTCAAATTCTACGACCGATTCGCATCGCGCGACCACGATGGCTACGACATGGGGATACCCTTTTTCCCCTTGTTCACGTCTGGCGGGACTGGCACCAGCAGAAACGATATCTTGGCAGGTTCAGACGCGGTTAGAGTGCGAAGTTGCTGGGGCGGCATGGTCGCCTTCGAAGCCAAGTGGTTCCAAGACCAACAACCTTTCGAGCGCAATGCATCCCCACAAGAACCGCAATCTTCCCCGGACCCCGATCCCTTTTTCGCACCTCTTCGCTTCCGTTACTCAACCGACATCTTCTGGGAAGCCTCGGAATGCTGTCTCATTCACGGCGATCTGATGTATCGGCGCAGCGGTGTTGCAATGCCGGAAGATTCCGGCATTTACATGAACCCCTATATCCGCGTCGCCTACGACACCACCACACTATCTTGGCTAGCAATCACACGTCGCCCGGAACGTCTCTATTCCTTTGTCCACAATATAATGAACTCCCTCGTCGGCTTCCCGCACAACAATCCGCGCCGTTACGAAGAGCCTGGAGCGACGGTAGTAGACACGATATGGAGGTTCGACGATCCCGTCGCCGCCTTCCTACCGGATTCGTCAAAGGACCAGCGCCGCGGCCACAATATCCAAGTACCGCGCATTGCGGAACCCGGTGGCTTCTGCGGAGGCAGAATCCTACTCGTCTTGGACGAGGAGAAGAATAAGGGCAAGGGAAAGTGGCATAAGATGCACCTACCGCTTCCTCCATGATGACGTCGACATGACAAGTCTTTCCATCACTGACTGGTATGACTTTGTTCTTTCGACCAGCTGACGGCCTACTTGTCTATCTTGGCATATCGATATTTGTTACTTTCTAGGGATTGGATTGTTTGCATAGCGAGGTGTTTGGGATTGGAATTTTCCATATATCACTCAAGTTAAGATTGGAAGCTTGGGAGACGGTTGTTACAGCGTGGTACGGAGCACGATTTTGAAGAGGGTCTACTACAAAGGCGCAGAGATTTGGCGCTTTGACAGGAGAAAATGTACCATTGTCCCTCTGCGTTGCGAGGAGGGAGAGTTGTGCAATCTGTTAGATATTGTGAACCGATTTCTATTTCATGACTCCAACTCGATTCCAACACTGACTCGACCGTGAATGTGATTCCGAGTTGTATCTCCATTCGCCACGAGAAGGAACCATATTTAGTACTGTATAATTACTTTTATACTCTTCTTCCAAGCTCCGTTTGAGTACATTCACCGGCACTAATCAACCACGTTTCAGAGGGAAAGTATTCCGAGCAGCACATGTTAAAATGCTAAAATAAAACCAAGTGACACGTCACCATACAAAAGTAGGAAATTCCATAATTGCCGCATGTGCCTTTACCCCCCCCACCCCCAAACGCCCCAAAGTTACGCTATTTTCCATAGTACCTTATCCATGCCTTTGTTACGCCGTGAGGGCACTTGACAATCCCAAGATACCCATCCCAAAGAAAGCACTAGCAAAACACGCGCGCCGCGAATGCGTCAATTCTAGACTCTCGCCCAGCAACTGCAGACTGACCATCGCCATGATACCTGCCGTCATGGCAAACATGCACCCATACATGGTATCTCCGGGCCCGCCAGCACCATCTTTCCCACCAGCGAGCTTGAACCAGAGAGCAGCGACCCCAGCACCCAGAGGCTGGGAAACGCCTCCCAACAGCGTAGACCAAAACATGGCTTTCCAGCGAGAATTGATAGCGAGATAGAGGGGCAGAGCCATGGCGAAACCTTCACTGATATTGTGGATAAAGAGCGCGAGGAAGATGGAGAAGCCAAGGCGTGGGTTGGCGTGATTGGTCGCATATGTGATGAAACCTTCAGGAATTTTGTGGAGAGCAATTGCCGTCGAAGTCTGGAGTCCGATAGACAGAAAGGCGTTGGTAGGGACATGGTGGTGATGTGCGTGGTGGTGGCCATCTGGATCATGTTGGGTTGGTGATGAAGATGCGTGAGATTGGAGTGACTCTTCAGAATGTGAATGTCTTTGTTGATATGGGTGTGATTGTTTGTGACCAGCGTGGGCGTGAGCATGTCCGTTTGTAGGCGTAAGGCTCGCTACTGGGCTCTCCATGATCGCGGGGCCAAATGTATTTGAACCAAGACTGGAAACCTCGTCAACATCCTCGAGAAGGGGCTGGCGCTCATGGGGAGTGCTCTTAGATCGTACACCAAGAGGCCGAGTTGCTGATTTCCCAGGGCGTGACGGCCTGCCATTTTGTACGTTTCTAAAGCACTCTTGGCCACATGCGCGATCGGAGTATCCAAAACAGTTCCCATTCTCGTCGCAGAATTCCTTAGCGCCGTTTACTAGTAGGGAGGAGACTTTGGATGATATTTGCGCATGTAATGATGGCCGCCTCGCTAGTATCCTCGAGTGGGGATCGTTCGTGCTGCCATTTGGAGGAAAACCTTCGCCCTCCTGATCGGATTCGTCGAGCTGTGGAGTACTTCTTCTCTGTGCCTCGCCGTTCAACTTGCCCTCTTCTTCTTCGTTGTACCCGTGCTCACAGTCGACCACCTTGTGTGGGATGTAGCGATGGAGGATCTGTGAGAGAACCGATATTCCAATAGCGCCGGTCAAGAAGCAGCCGACCATTGCGGAGGTCGCGATCTTTGGACTCAAGCCCCCGTCTATCAGATACCGTTTGCTCGAAGGCAGTATGCTGTACAAGGATGAAAATATCTATGTGGTATGTGTCAGGTGATCTTTAGATAGATCCAGCGGGAGCGGGAATGTGCATACCATTACACCAAAGGAAAGACTTAATCCGCAAGAGAGAAACATGTTACTCTCCTCTATCTTGAAATTCTTCTTCCCAGGAAACTGACGGACAATGAGGTCCACGCATATTATCGATGCTATAGACGTTTAGCATTCCCGAGTCTCTAGACGCCAACTCGAGTGAGGACTACCTCCTACAGTACAGGCTGGAAGATGGTTAGCTCCGGATTCTTTGCATTATGCATGGGGCCTACACATACCTATCCCACTCACGACTGTCATGATCCACCCGCGCGTGTCATTGTCAATCCCCATGTTCTTTGTGTGACGTCGGCGCACGCCAAGACGCGTGTTGAGGCTGAAGGAAGGATATTCTTGCTATGAAATAATAATATGCGCAGAGGAGATGCGAAGAACGAAAGACACGACTGTGTATAAAAAGGTTGATAGAAACGTGGTTCAAGAAAAGGACGATGCAGGCAGGCTGCGGATGCACGAAGACCTTGATGGCCCGACTAGCGCCGAAGATCCCTTCCTTGGCTTGCCTTTCAGTGAGTAAGCAATTGAATTCAACATATCGGCTGATTGGTCAAATTATTAAAGATGAATCTTAAAGCCTTGGAACGTAAAAGCTTGAATGAAGAGGTTCCACAAGCAACCATATCACGTTACGTGTGTTCGTTTCCTGCGTAATTATGTGAAATTTCTGTGTTTTTACGATTACACATATGCTCAACTAAACACGTTCTCCACATATTGGTGGACGGATTCACATAAAGACTTACTTTCTCATACAGGACCATTACGTTATCTATCTAATACAATCCAAAAGCGAGGTTACATTCGAACCCCAACACGTCCATATTATGTCTGTGTGAGCTCCTACTCTGGTACATGGGGCTGTATGTTCTGAACCTCGGCCTTCGCCTCCTCCCAAGCCGCCTGGTTTCTCTTCGCCCAGTCAATGTGGCATTGTGCAAACTCCATCTAGTGTCATCGTTAATCAGTGTTCAAATGAGAGTGTGTAGTGCTTGTACCATATATCTCCGCAAGTCATTCTCCTTCTCCTGTTGGAAACGCCTTAGGTCCTTCATAACGCCTCGACTTGCGTCTTTAGTATCTTTCCCAGCAACTTGTATTGCTTGTTCGAGCTACGCGGCGCATTAGTATGCTTAAGGTAGATGAGTTTGTGACACAAAATCCTACCTGTTCGAGACTCTCGCGGGTTTTGCCGATCTGATCTCTCCTCGTTCGCTCAGGATCCACGTCTGCCATACCTCGGAACGCATGGCTGATCTGCCCAAACAATTTTGTCGTTACAAAATTCCCGCTGGCGCTCTTTTTATGAGGGCTGCTTGGGGAACTGTGATCTGGGGTACCTTGGGAGGAGGACGGCGGAGGTTGTTCACCATGCGTAGGGGGAAAGTCCGAGTCGATCGATGCTGTATCTTCTTCCGGCCGTCTCTCCTGCCCGCTGCTGCGTTGTGAACTAGTCGATATCGCACGGCTACGTGTTGCGCCCGATTGGCCTCCACCACTGAGATGCTGCTCGAGGCGTTTGGCTTCTGCCTCGCTGCGCTCCAAAGAGTCAAGAAGCGCCTTCTTCTTTTCCAATTCATCCTTGGTCATCTCCTCCTGAATACGTTTCAGCACCCGATATCGCAGTACACTTCGGACGACCCCTGCGAACTGTGCGCTTTCTCGCATTGGCTCCGCAAAACTTGCACTTAGCGATCCAGACAGCTCGGCTGTGGCTATATATGTCGAGTCAACAGCCTGTCCCGTCTTCTCGATTGCAGATGCTAGTGTATGCGATTGTTCTGATAGAGAGAAGGCGTTAAAGCGAGCACCCAGCTCCGCCAGATCATCTCCCCAGGCAGCGAGATGTGACAAAGAGCGACGGTTGACCTTCTCCATGCTACCCTGCAGCAGAGTCTCCAGTTCTTTTGATGCCGTCTCGAAATTGACAAAATATGGGTCGAGCTCCTCTTCCGACAAGTTCTTCGTTTCTGGAGGAAAGCGGCCGAATACTTGTGGTCCTGAGATGGTGTGCGCAGCTGCCGAAGGAATAGCAGAGTGGCTAGACGGAGAAGTAGGAGTTCCTGAGGATGATGTGGCACCCGAAGTTTTCAGTTTTGCCGACGATGAAGGAATTGGTAGATAACTGTGAGCTTGAGTTGGGTTGGCCGTGTCTAGTGGCGGTGCTTTAAGGACGTTCTTGGGGACGTTTGACACTGGTGGTGCATGAAGAACCTCAGCCTGCACGGTATGGCGTTAATACTGAAGCTCCAACGAACAGAGGCACGATAAATGAAGACGTACCCAGCTTGCATTGGGGTCAAGAAATCTCCAAAACACACCATCGTCTAGGACATCTTTCATTCTTCTACACCGATTGAGAAATACAGCTAGCATGCGCTTCCGTAGGTCAATGATACCCGCATCCTCTTTTGCTTTGGTAGGCTTCGCGGCGTAGTCTGCCATGGTATGCTTCTCGGGTATCGGAGGTATAATAAGGGTGGGGTGAAGGTTAACGAGAGTTACTCTGAGCGAAGCGAACTCGGAGTATCTGCGCCGTACTTCGAGGCCCTGCTGAAATTGTTAGCTCTAATCTTGGTAGAATGGAGACTCAGTTGTACCCCGGTGTTGATGGTATATGCGATATAGCTCCCGCCGCCCTCCAAGTTCTTCCCCGCATATGTGATTAGAATGGAGGAATCCGGGTTCTCGTACAGCCACTGCTCAACGCGACTATCATATCCACCCTTCTTTGGAAGAGCAACATTCTCGTGGCTATATTGCGCTTCCTCATTGTAGTCGACATCACTCATATCCCGCTGGGAAATGTATTCGGGCGACCCTTGAACCGGGGAGGAGGATTCATTCGATGGAGGAGTCATGGGACGATAGGGTACTATATGCGCATTAGTTGAATTTGACTTATCGGAAGTGAAGCCTGAACAGAGAAACGTACATGCGCCTGGTGAGGTCAAGCCTGGCACATCGGAGGCATTGGAATCATGGCGAGCAAAGGAGCCGTATGGATTGTTATCCTCGTCGTCCCACATTGTGCGAGAGAGAGAGAGTGTGTGATGGAGATCGCAGTCGCGAAAATGGAGGGGGATCGTTTGAGCGAGTGATAATACTAGAAGGTGGATGTGATGTTGAAGACGGTGGCAGACGTTCAGTTCGGTGGTGCTGGCGGAGCTCTCAAGGCAAGCACGCTGGAGCCGCGGGCTGTGACGTTGGGCAAGCGTCCTTGTGGCCCCAGCTCCCAAGATAAATCCCCACTCCACACAAATTCAGTGCCTCACTCATCGCATTCACTCATCTCATTCACTCATCTCATTCACTCATCTCGACAGCGCAAGTTGGTATGCACAATACAGTCAAACCACCATTATAAGGATACACCCTATATAGTAATAATACCGTTATAGCGATCAAATCTCCGCGCACCCGCGATTTTTGTATGGTATACGGATATTTGGGCGCCTAGGATATATCCTTAGGGTCCCTCAGCTAATATCGTTATAACGGGTATAACACTAGGCCTAATTAGGCTTAGTGCTTGCCTAATCTAGACCTAGTCTGGCACTAGTACTAAGGCTAGGATAGAAGCTACCGTATAGGCTAAGATTAAGGGGGTACATACATACTGTAATACTGTACTTAATCCTCGCCAAGAAGGTAATTAGTCAGGCTCCACTATAACGATATTACCGTTACAAGGATCAAATTTCGGCGCTGACCCACTATCCTTATAATGGTGTTTTGACTGTATTGTAACAAAGATACTCACTCCTATTTAACAGGCTTCAAAACTGTATTCATCTCAAAACTTGGCGTCCTCCAGCCCTCGTCCGTTCAGCCCCTCTTGCCAATCGTTCAACGACGACATGATGGCCGAATCACTGCCATTCTGCTCCATGGCCTCGCCCATCACGCTGACTGCACCGACTACACCATCTTCGTCCCTATTTACACTACTTGAACCTCTCTTGTTGCCTCGCCGACTCCCCGCTCCGCTCATACGCCCCCAACACACTACATCGCTCCTGTGAAGGCTCGACACAAGGGACAAGGGAGACGCTATCACAATAGGGCTGTCTACTCTACAAGACTCAAGCACTGGAAGCTCTTCAAATTTCTCGGAAACGACCGGTACCATATCCAGAAGCATAGGCAGTCTCGCAAGCTCAGCTTCAGCTTCTTGCACTTCCTCTGTTATCATCTCGCGCGCGACCTCTGACTCCAAGTTCTTCTCTTGATGCCGGAACTGTTCTGGTTCTGGTATTGGTCTCAGTGCCTCGGGGCCAGGTGTTGCAGTATCGCAGCTGGTGTCTTGTCCATTGTTCAGGTTGTGGTTCAATTCATAATCTTCGTAGCTCGGCGCAGGTCCCGATGCAGTCTCTTCAATGGACTCTGTCTCAAGACCTCTTTGCTTCAGCCATTTCAAGGAGTGTCCTTTGCGGTTTGGCTCAGCATCGTTCCGTTGCCGAGGACGTGGTCGAATTCGCTCAAAGACTACGCAATCTTCAAGTCAGCAAAGGCACATTTACAGGACTCTATAGGATAGCGGCTATCCTACATGGCAATTGGGTCAGGAGAAGCATTACTCGGTGCTGGACGCATCCCATCTGCATTTTTCAACTTCCGTCCTTGTCCAACGCCTTGGGCATATGGAGCGTACCTCACTTTGTTCGTTCGCCGATTCGGCGACATCCCCCAAATAGCTTGCTGCGGTACCGTCTGTGGGAGTATATTTGTAGCCCTTGGTGCTGATGTTGGTATGTATCTTCGCGGCATCTCCTGAACTCCGTCCTCGTTTTCGCCGTCTTCCTCGCAGCTGTCTTCATCTCTCGATGACAGCTCTTCCCATCTTTTTATTTCTTGTAGCTTTTTGATCACGCAGCGCGGAAGATGGTCAACCTCGACAATATAATCGATGCTTCTGTGCTCGCGTTGTAGAGTCTGCTCATCCGCCTGCGCGTCTTCATCGGCCGGGATTTCTACGGGTTGTTGCACATACTGCCCCGTGTGTCGGTGCTGGTATCCTGGTCCATACGCATTTAGGGCCGTCATCGGAGTCACTGCCGCTGGAGCGTACATCCACTGTCCCATTGGAGAAGCTTGCATGTTTACCACGGGGTTCATCATTGAGGGCATGTATTGCGGGTGTAGTTGTAGACTGGCCATCTGGGTTGGCATTTGTGGGTCCCATGCTGGAGTTTCGATCTGTCCATAATTCTGACACGGTGGAAGATGGTAAGCCGGAGCCGGAGCCGAAGGACTCTCGAATCTTCCCTCCAATCTCTGAAATGGGCGTTCTCTTGCAAATTCTCTTGGACTGCTCAGCGGACTTCCTAAGGAGCTATCTTCCTGCTCGCTTTTGACTATCTCTCCAGGTCGAGTTTTGAGTTTAATTCCTGGATGAGCCCGTGGACTACCTTCTGGGTTATTATGTCGTTTTCTCGATCGGGATTGTCTCGACCTTGAGCTTGAATGCGGTGATCGCGACCTTTGCGGAGACCTGTCTCGTCGCGTGGGAGACGACGAATGCTTTTTGTTCTTCTCGCCAGCGTAGTCTTCATACTTGGCCGGGCAATGGAACCAGTGATCAAGTTCGTAACATCGTTGATGGATATACCTGTGTAGGTAATAGACTACGAGCCAGAGAAGTGCTGTGCCAAAGAGGCCGGAGCAAACGATTGCTGCGGTGATACCTGAATCGACCATTGATCACACACGTAAGAAAGAAGGGGGAATGATGAGAACAAGTGTGAATTGTAGAAATGAAGGTAGGATATTTGCTCTGTATTAATTACTCGGGCCCCGCTGGCAAGCTAAGTTTGATACGTCTCACGACAGAGCAAACAAACGAGGTAGCATTCGGCGTGGTGCAAATAAACATGTCCAACCTCCACGTGAGAGTTAGGTTCGTCAAGGTCAGTTTTGTTTCGATAGTCATTCCCATCTCTCGCTTCATATCAAACAACCATGACTAAGCTCAATGTTGTGTACCTCTCCTCCTCGATATTGTGTGTCGTGTCGTATAGCAAACTCTGTGTAACGTTTCGAGAAAATGGCCGGTGATTATGCCAGAGTGGAATTTGTAAAAGGCAAACAAAGCTACTCCTCAGTCAGTAACCGAATCATCTCCATCTCGATCAACCTAAACCCGGGAACGAACTTACATGCTTCGCCGAGGAGCCCACAGACGTCGACCAAACTACCATGTTACATTGGCATGTTTGTCATTGCTCGCACTTCCTCCCCAGGTTTTCGTGCCCCAAACGTCTCCGTTGCCAGCTTCAACGTCGCCGGCCTTGGACGACTTCTTCGACTTTGCCTGTTCCTCCTTCGCTTTCTCCTTCTTTCCATCTTTCTTCTCAGTCTCTGACTTGGCTGACGACTTCGCCTTCGACGACGCCTTACTCGAGCTGGCCTTGGATCCCGAGCCGGATGGCGAAGACACCGTGGTCGCAGCGCGTGCCGAATAGGCAGAGAGTTGCATGTCGGCGGCCTGGGCTTGCACGCATCGAAAACATATCTTCCACAGACACCAGCCGAAGAGAATGAGGAGGGCGGCTAAGACGAGCACGGTGACGCAGATTGCATTGTTGCGATTCATTTCGGTGCCCGGAGGGTTCTGCCGCTGTTGAGGTGCGTGTTTTGGTGAGGTCAGTATGCGGCGTTTGTTTTATCGTATTGGTGTGGTCGGAAATCTCGTGATTCGTGGATGCAGGCTTTTAGTCAAAGGAAGAGTAGCGGTCTGTTAGTAGACGAGGGCGAAGAGCGTGCGGAGAGGTGAGGGCGCGAAGAGGTAAGCCTGTTTATATAGCTCGTCAACGTCGCGGAACCGACTCGTTCGAGGTGGGAAGAAAGGTTGCCGGCGGTAGCTATAGTGACGAGCAAGTGAAAGCACCAAGTATTCCCGAAACAGCACGCAAAAACAGTTCTGCCTACGGTTTCACTTTGTAAATCTGCCTCTAGCCTTTCCCGAATCCCACAATTCCCTTCCCTACTTCAACCCCAAGCTTCTGTGAACCCTCTTCAGCGCCTCCAGAACGGATGCCTCGAGCACGCTCTCAATCTTCTCTACCCATAACCCATGAATACCCTCTCCGTCGACCAGCTCCCTCAATGATCTCCGGATCTGTCCCACTTCCTCTCCGCCCCACCCCAGCACCACCTCCGCCGCACATATTACCCGCATCCCAAGGGTGAACACTTCCGCCTTACTCGTCCATCCTAATGCGCCGTCGCCCTCGCTCCGCGCCGTCGCAGAGAGTGCTGCAAGTCCATCGAGCACCCAGCTTATCAGCGCTTGTTTATGTTCGGGGGGGACGGCAAGCGGTGACATGGAGCGCAAGACACGAGACCAAAGCGCTGTATCAAGCGTGTCGTCTTTGAAAAGATTGCGCTTCTCCGTACTGAAGAGTGCATTGTCCTCCTTCCGTGCTTCAGCGAGGGTAGCAGCGAATGGCGTCGAGGACAAGGTAGCCACAGACGAAGTACCAGCAAGGCGGCGAATGGCTTCGGAGAAGAGTGAGCGCGAGGTATGGAAGTGAGTAGTGAGGAACCTTGCAAGACGGTGGACTGTCAAGATGGGGGCGACGGGCTTGATTGTGGTAGGCAGATCATGCCGTCGAGCGGCGAAGAGTCGAGCGAATGCTACAGCCGCGACATCTCGGATCTCATCGTCATCGTCGTTGAGGAGGTCGTAGAGGACTATACATAAGCCCAATAGGAGGTTAGTAGTGGATTTCGAGGAGCTCGACAATTCCCAAATCTGGAACAATGCGCAGAGCGACTGTACGGCAGCGAACCGCGAGTCGAATGGCTGAGTACACGTCAGTTCATCGTTATTAGAGTACCGTATGGACTCTCTAATAAGCCTGTGAGATAGTGGACTGCTGAACACGCCAACTGGATGTAAAGCCGTGGCTGATACGTTTTTTCGACACCAGTCACCTCTTTCAAGCAAATGTCATATTCGGCATGCCACTAGCTTATAGGCGTACTGGCGATTCCATACGGTAAATGAGGTGATGGTACTCACATTCTCTTCATCGATGGTTCTTCGCAACAGGCGAATATAGCGAGCAATGCGCTGAAGCACAGCTCGTCTGTGATGGGGGAAATTGAACGAATAGTCGAGAAAGTATCCTAATAGATGTACAGCACTCTGCATACTTGACGGTGAGCCCTCAATACATTGGCTTTCCAGCTGTTCGAGGCTTCTCATCACATCGTCCTTGTTCGTAGTAGTGAAGAACCAACTTTGTGTCTCCAAGGTTTGGAAAGATTTTGCAAGTACAACTTGCGCTTTGGATGTAACCTCCTCATCCTCACCGTTTAGGGTCTGAAGGTAAAGCTGGACAAGAAGCTCATTTGAATATGTCGATTTTACAATAGACCTGATATTGATAATCTCAGCCAGCGTATTCAGGAGAGTCAGACATGAGTCAGGGTCAGATCTCGAGAGTCCCAGGAGTGCAGTGCCAGGGTGGTAATCAGTTATGGCTTGATTGATCGCGCGCCATTGGGTGCTGGATACGCGAAGAAGTGCACTTCCGGCAGCTCCGTCTTCTCCGAGCTTATCAAGAGAGTTGGTGAGCACTTCCCATTCTCCTGTCGGGGCGTCGAAACAAGGAGACTCTTGCAGAAGAGCCATACCACAAAGATTGACGAGATCCAGGAATGCTGCTTTAATGAAAGCGCAGTTGTTGTCAGTGAATATGGTGGACGAAGCGGTGCTCAGAAGGACAAGCAGCTCGTGTATAAAGCCTGCAATTATTTAGCCGCTTTCCTCAAGCCAAAGATCTTCTCTTGTGATCTCTCTTTAAAGAGTGCTCTCCAGGAGAAGATCCGGGGAGGAACTGACCTGAACCTGAACCTCGCATATCACGCAAGAATCGCGTCACTACGTACTTGAGAGTCAACAGCAAGCCATGCTGAGAATCGGTTGGAGCCTCAAGAGACGCGAGCAGAGTGGCAATGGTGTTGATATCATCATGTGGATGATACAAGGATGCCAAAGTGCGCGCTGTCATGTCGCGCAGATGCCAATGAGAACTGCCCACAAGATGAAGGACATACTTCATGATAAGTTCTCGATCGGCCTCAGGCGGTGGGGCTTGCCGAAGGATCTGGAGAGCCGGAAAAACACCTTCGGCACCATGAAGGTCCAGTGGCGAACTTCCTTGAACGGTCGTTGTCATTGATCCTTTCAATTGTCCGTTGGGATCAAGAAGTTCGGAGAGAATCCCGGCCATGTTCGGATAGTTCTGATAGGAAAATCGGGACGTCTTCGTTCGGTCTCGTTCTTTCCAGTCCTGAGCTTCGTCGCTTCCTAACAGCCTATGGATCAAGGCTTTGAACAAGACGAGGCTACAGTTCCGAATAGGCCAACTAAAAGGTAATCAGTGTCATCTGTAGGATTGGCGTGAAAAGAAAGAATGCATACACTTTTGAATTGAGGGACTTTGCAGCAAGACTGAGACACTCTCCAAGGTATGGCTCAGAGGCAGCACTCAAGCTTGATGTTGTAAATATCTCTTTGATACAATTCAGGGCATGCACCTGGGGTAGACGGCTTTCTTCAATGTTTGAGTCGTGGGCTTCCTGGGATGCTTCGGCAAGCAGATCTTTCATCGCGCGAGGGAAGAGCGTACCACTACCCGGAAAGGCTTCTGCCGCTATGATGCTTGTCATAAGTGCGGGTATCCCTGCTGATCTTCTAGTTATAGAGTTCGCTTTATCATGTATACAGAGAAGGGTTTCTTGATACCATCTCTCGGGCAGAGGCCGAAGCACCTCGTCGTCGGTAGAAAGACATCGCCGGCAGAAGGCCGCGAAGGTCTGCGCCACGGTTGAGAAGGCGCCACGATGTCGAAGATCTACTAGCTGAGTAAAACAGAGTTTACCAAGTGTCTCGAAACTTGCGTGTCCCAAGAGCGAGTGTTCTTCAGCACTTATTGGAGCTTTAGAAACCATTGAACGGAGCAGAATACTAGCCTCCTTGAGGCCTCTCCAAGAGTAACTGAGGATCTCCTTCGTATCGATGCTTGTTTCCTCTTCCATATCTTCGGGGACATGTCCTTCTGGAGCGTCCGCGCAGAGTACGTCTCGAATGCAAGACCACAGTGTCTGATAAGAGGTACAGATGCGAGTGTGAAGCTTTTTCCATTCTTCAATCTGAACGACTGGCAGGGCTGCTATCGTCGGATAGAATGCCTCTTGATCGATGATATATCGCAATGCGGCAAAAGCACCGTGCACTGGACGACCATCAACCGCAAGGGCCATGTCACTCTGTGCTACTCGTATTGTATCTTCGACTTGATCCACGAGGCCAGTAACTACTCCTATCCGTGTTGTATAATTTTCAATATCGGGAATTTGTAAGTTTGCCGAAAAATCTCCGCATTGAGAAAAAAGCAAAGAGTATCCTCTAGCGAGGCCGTCCGCATGATCGGCTCGTCCTGTCCGCAGCATTGCACTCTCTGCGCGACGGAGAAATTGGGGGAGCGTTGTCAAAATCGAGGTTTTCTCATCAGCTCCAAAGGAATCAAAGGATAACTCCAATATTGACGCAGAAGCACTTCGAATGTCGTCAAATGGGTCTAGCATCATATCTAGCAAAGTTCTGACGAGTCGGGCGTTGCATATTTGGAAGCCGAAGCGCCAGTGAATCTCTCCCCGAGCAGATCTAGAAAGGCAATGGCGTGGAACTCTCGGATCCAGTCCGGACTTTAGCACCACAGTGATTGCTCTCAGTGCAGTGACGCGTCTTTGATAAGAGGAGGTCGAACGTAGCTCCCATTCAAGGAAACGGATGTACCAGACAAGGAAGTCTAATGCATCCCGCAACGGCTCCTGCGTTGAGTGTATCCGCCTATGTTTTGCAAGCCTTGAGTGGGCCATGGAAATTGAGATTTGATCATGGCCAAATATACTGCCCTTCGGTTCCAATCTTGCGAGTGCAGACATGCTTCCTCTCAGTCGATCAAAGAGCTTTTGGGTATAGCCCAGGACCTCCCGGCGGAAGTTTGCGTCTGTGTCTGTGTGGAGATGTATCAGATTTCTTTTGAGAGATCTAAAAATACCAGTTGTAATAGGCCGGGTCACATTTGTGGAGTATATGGAGAAAAAGAGACCTGCGAGACGAACTTCGGGTTCAGGGTGTGATAACCACATTTCGTACAAGTTATCGGGGAGGTGAATGGAGTTTCCATAGATCTTGATGGTGTCACATCGTCGGTAGTCTACGTTGTATGGTCAGGTCTTGGTTGCAACTATAAGAATGCTTCATTCAAGTTCTTACCAATATCTTCAACGATGCCCAACTCCTTTCCGGTCTGTATCGCAGCTAAAAGGATCTTGAACTCATCAAAGATATCCAGATCGTTCTGGCAGTCCTTGTGTGCTTGGATTTGGTCCGGGAGTTGCCATGTTACCGCGATGTGGCGGCCAAAATGGAGGTAAGAGAGAAACTGTAGATATTCCTCAATCTTAGGCAGAAAACAATGTGGAAAGACATGGGTCTTAAACTCTTGAATGCGATCGGGCCAACGGCGAAGAGAGCTGACCACAGGTTTGATCCACATAACTAGAGTTGAACCATCACTATCGGCCGTTTGGTAGTGAGGAGACCGGCGAAGTTGAACAAGATAATTCTTGATAAGATGTCCGGCGGATAGCGATGTGTCATGATGCACAATCCAAGCAACGATCGAACTGAAGAACGACTTCTCGAGGTCCATGTTAGTACATGAGGTTAACCTTTGCTCTGGTAGTGACCTCTTGTATATCTCGATAAGTTCTGGAAGAGAGACAACACTCTTCAGTAGGAAATGCGCAAGGCCCTGGAGAGCTGGTTTGACCTTCAAACGATCGTGACGGTGGCATATCTTTTCAACGAAAACTGACACTGCTCGATGCTGAAGCTGTAACGAGGCCGGCGAAAGATTTTTCAACAAGACATTGGTCAGAACGAGGAGAATTTGTCGGACAGATTTTCCCTTCGCGTCGTCACACCGCAGGAGATAAATTTGGAAGAGGCGGAACCAAATGAAGTCATCCAGGAGACTATCACGCGCCCATTCAACCTCGGAGCTTTGAACATATTCAATGATGGCGCAAACAGCGTTACATGCGGCGGCTCGGTGCGATGGGGTCAAATTTGCTACGTTTGCGGTCTCTAGAATCGGGCCAATGAGGTTATGTATGTCTCTAGAGAAACTGTTAGGAACACTTCGAGCGACCATATTTGAACCTCACGGACTTCGCATCCTTACTTCACGCCAAGGGTTTGCTCCCTCTCTGCAAAATTGGGAATGACATCAGGCAGACTTTTGGGGAACTCTCTCAATTGCTTCTCCGGTATCGGAATTTCGGGGAAGTTGAGAGTTGCCACCATCGCGCACAGAAGCTCTGTGTTCACTGCTGTCGACGTAGGTAATATTTGCAGTCATGCCGGGGACCAGAGACTGGAAAAGGTTTCAGTGGATTGTGGGACGCTAAGGATATTAGTAAGCCGGCCAATTTGAACTTCACTCCATCCTTCGAACATGTACAACTCCAGTTTCATCTACTAAATTGTCTTGAACGGTTTCTATCCAGGATTGGACTTTACAACAATCCCCAAGAAGAGTATTGATCGCTGTTCGCCCCTCCCCCAGGGAAACCCAAAGAGCCAGCGAGGATCCAACACGTGCTTCGACAGCAAACGGGCATTGAAAGTGCGTAAACTTGTGCTTGAGGCCCAACGTTGTTTTATACGGGCACACTGCTTTCATTGCGGTGTAAACTAAGCCTTGGGCACATGACTCGGCTACCGGGTATACACGTGTAGAAGGCTCGAATATCGATGCCTACGACAACTGCTAGGATATCTACTCGTGATGGAGCCCCCACTCGTCCATCGAGTCCATCGGATACTATCGGTCATCGAATCGAATTAGTACTCGTGACTTTGAACTCGAAATGCTCATCGCTGCAGCTCTGGGACCCCCTGCAAACGGTATCAAGCCTCTAATCCTGGCCCACGCAGCCAGTGAGCAGTCGTTTGTACGCATATTGCAGCACGCATGTAGATCACAGAGTAGAAATTCGATATTCGGTTTCCGATTTCGCTGTGTTTGCAACAGATGTTCACACCGCATTGTCTATCTATAACCACGAATTTGCAGCGTGGGTTGGTATATATCGAGCTTTCCGCCCAAGCTGAACAGCAACATCATGGAGGATATGGCAGCGTATAGATGCCATAGCCGACGCAGTAGTCTAAGTTCTCTCTGCTTTACACCACCTCCGGAAGCAGAGCTCACTGACATCAACTCAACCGTGAGCCAAACCGGCTCCATGATTGTTTCCAATGTGGAGTATGATCAAGAGCCGCCCACGCCAGCGGGATTTTCATTTGCCAACGACGACGGAGAAGTTCAACATCTTGTAGGTAAAGTAGAATATTCCTCCGCTTGCGCTATCAACTGAGGCTGTCAGGACATTGCCGCAGTCCCAGAACGTCACTACAACCATTCCGCACCATCGAGTGGGGACAATGCCACACAAAACTGTTCATCTTCTGCAAAAAATACATTTGTCCCCAAGTTGGATCTGCCACCTATCAATCTACCTTCAGCTCAAACTGCTTGCTTATCGAGTTACATCGGATACTCTGATAGCGACGAGGATGAAGACGAGCTGAATCTTGCGCTCGTGGGAACTGATCAGTCAGGTAAAGTTGAAAGAAATAGTGAGACTTTCAACACACATTTAACGATACTTAGCTCCTTCACAGCAAACCTCGACTACTTTACAACAATCAGATGAGTTTCCATCCTCTCACACGAGCTCAGAGCTACAAAACCCTCCAGGCACTTCTAGCACAGGTTCCCACCGATCAAAGAAGGTCGAACGCTCGGAGAGCATCTCGCGGAGTGTCCTTGTAGTCTCACGCTCTACTTCTGCAATGGACAGGAAACGCCCACACTCTCCCGCGACACCGGTGCCAGTCAAGCGCACGAAAACCCCCGGTCCATTTGCCGAGTCCGACGATGACGTAGATACACCAGATCCTCCCTCAAAACTTTCCTTGTTCGCTCGAATTCGCAAGGGCATTCAGAAGAACATCAAGGATAAGCAGGCACAAATGAAGGCGGAAGCCACAGCGACAGTCATTAGCAAGGATACACATGCTCAGGTTCAAGAAAAGGCCAGTGGTCAGGAACGTAGGTTGCAAACGCCTCTTGCGGGCTTCGGTAGCAGTGAGAGGGCTCGACCCTTGGGAAGAACCGCTGCCAATAGCGCGGTAGTGGGTAAGCAAGTGGTCTCTAGCAAAAGGGGTCAAGCTGCACCTCCTCAGACAGAAGCTGCTCAGACCTTCGTCTCAAAACGATCCACCTTTCAGGATGGTCAGCCCCCGGTACCCAAGCCAAACAATACTGGAACCTTTGGACATGAGATTAAGAAAGCTGGACGATCGGGAAGTGCTTCGACCGTGACAAAGTCTGCAGCTGGCTCTTCGTCCGTGGCCAAAAACACAGTCGACCAATCGGCCAAGGCGATAATCCCGAGCATCTTTTCTGCAGATCGAGTCGGGGTAGACAAAAGACTGATGAAGGCTTCTCGAAACGGGCGTTTGGAACTAGAAGAGCAGTCTATGAAGACGAAGGCTGCTGCACTTGCGGCACAGGACACAGTCAATAGACCGACCAACGCCAAACCTACCACCGGTAATCGCAACTCACATCGACCTGGAGATTCTAAGAAAGTTGCAGTGGTTTCCGAACTCTCCGGCCCCCAGACCGTAGTACCAAAGGCGGCCAACAAACCAGCTGTCCCAACTGCCTCAAAAACCCGGAAGACATCTCAACATGGGGACCCTAGACGGGCCGAACGGCCAGTTCAGATGGCCAGCACATTGCCACAGACATCTCAACAAAGTTCAAACCAGAAAACCGAAGCTTCAATGCCCCCGACAAGAACCAAAAAGGCGGAACCTCAGGCAGCAGAAGCCAAGAAAGCTACTGTTGTGTCCATTCCCAAGTCTCAACCTGTAACACAAAAACCGGCAAGTAAGCCGGCTGGCACAGTGCTGCTTCCGGCGGATCGGAAGGTTGCTATTCAGGTACAGAAAGTTACAAGGCCCGCGTTGCCTACCAAGGTCAATGCTGTAGAAGACAACAGGACAGGCGTGACTCAAAAGGCCGATGCAGGTATTGCATCAAAGAACAACGCAGTGGTCACTCCAAAATCTAACACATCGATCACTCTCAACGCTAATACAGTCGTCGCTCCAAAGGCTGATGCTGTTGTTGCATCAACCATTGCACCACAAACTACCTCCAGAATCCCGGAGCCAGATCACGTGAGGTTAGCAAGTGTAGAGCTATCTCCAAGAACTCTCTCAACTGATCTTGAGGTGAATCTAGCCTTGCCTAGTTCTATCAGCAGGACGCCCATCCAGGCGGTGAAGCACTCTTCACTGGCTCAAAGTTTCGAGTACACCGTTTTCAGGTCGGCCTTTCTCCCTTCTCAATCACCCTTGGAGACCCGAGTTGAATTGTCAACCTTGACCAACATCGACGCCGCCAACGCGCTAGCCAAGGATCTACAAAACTCTGAAGACCAGCAGCAACCACTTATTCATGATGTCCTTCTCAGCTGGCGCATTCAGTCGGATGAATTCAACTGTCGAACCTATCTTGGTACCCTCGCGCCCATCGAGTGTCCCGCTCGTACTAGCTACCTCAAAATCTGGGTCGAGCGACACGCAGCGTCCGTGCACACGAAACGTCTTCCAGACCCAAGAACATACTCTGTTGCTACACACGTATTTGCTCTACGTCTCTGCAAAATCGTCGATACCAGCTTCTATTCGGAGGACACCAAGTCCGAGTCGGAAGATGCCATGGATGTCGACGACGACGACGAGGACTCACATTCATCTTTATCGCGATGGAGATTCCTCGCCTATCATCCTTTGCCAGATGCATTTGCGGAGCTTTATACTACGCTCGATGCCGCGAATCGAGCGGCTCGAAAACTCCAAATCGATATGAGTCACGAGAAGGACCTGGATGAGAAGGACCCGAAGGGCAGGGTGGCGAAGGCGTGGCAGGACAGGAATCAGAGGGAGTTGTTGGAGAAGGTGGAGACTCTCGAGAAGGACGCAAAGGACGGTGAGGGCGATGGGTGCTGGGAGAGTCAATTCAATGAGGCCGGAAAGGGCGGGGATACCTTCCAGATTCTGGTTGAAATGACGAGGCTCTCGGGACCACGGAACCTGTGAGGCCAGATGGAGCACGATGAGATCGGAATGTTGGATTTTCAAGGACCACCAGGGCTCATTTAGAAATTGTATCATGTCCTTGTCTATTAAAAATCTACCTGTGTATCTTCCTGAAGTGAATATGGTTAATCGTGCAATATGTCCACCATCACATTGTGTATAGTCCACGAGGGGGATACACCTTGCCATTTCCGGACACTACAACATACCTTACGCTGATTAAACGGATCTTTAAGAAAAATACCTACTTCTATCGTTATGGGGGACCTTTTCGTAACTCAACCCTTTCTATACTCATCACACCTCGTTCTAATTATTTCGTCCAGTGATCGCAAACCTTCCCGTCCAAAATAACCAACCACATGTCATGCATCCCATGCACCAGCCACTCCAGCCATCGATGCTGCATGTGCTCTCTCTCTGCCAGTGAAACCCAACCACAGCAGGCTATGTATGCTATTGCAAGATCATCTATCTCCACCCATGAACGAGCATCAAAACAACCGACTTCAAACTCCATACGTGAGCAATAATATTGTAGTATTTATTAGTCCATCACATTAATACTCTTTATCTACTCTGACCCCTGATTCTACATACATACATACATACATACATACATACATACATGTCCCAAGACACGGTATGACACGGTAATTGATCCTTCCATCCTTCGACTTCAGCGTACATACATAGACCAACCAAAAAGACGCTTAGCTTAGTAAGTAATAAGGCATTTATATCATTTTGTGCCTCGATTGGTGGCTGGGGTCGGGTGTGTGTGTGTGTAGCTGACAACAACACAGGAGTATATATGTAACATAAAATGATAATGATATTCATTTATTGGTGGGAATATCGTGTGTGTGTGTGTGTGTGTGCATATTTGTCCGTCCAGGTGGAGAGAGAGAGAGAGAGATGGCCGATAGATGGATGGATAGACTAGCTAACTGATGATCTATTATCTATTCGCTGATTGATTAATTGATTATTAAACATTGTGTTATTGTATACAGCAATGAGTGAACTGTTACTAGGTAGTTGATTGCGAAACCGCCACCCCACCCCCAACCCTACTAAATACATAGAGTGATAGAAATTTCCATCCAGTAGGTATGCATGTATACACGCCATT